>OX377202.1:76720878-77033760 GCA_947396885.1 Heligmosomoides polygyrus polygyrus | reverse complement strand
CATTGCCCCTCCTAAGCTAAGCCATTCTACTTTAGTATACTTATACATCGTTCTACTGCCTACAATAAACACCAGTTGCAGCAGAAACGATTCGAACTCGACAGAGTTATTGTGCTCCGAACACGCCCGCGCATGCAATTTAGCGCAACAACGGCAGACGCTCTCCGCACTGTTTCTCGCCCAGATTACAGTTTTTCCCACTCTAAATGACACTATTCAATTTAGCATGAAAAGCTCTATCGAACGGTATCAAGCATGGCCCAACTCGAAGAGATCGTTTTTTCGATGATGTCATCGTCCTTCCGCCGCGGCCTCGTCCTCTATGCTAAACAGTCAAAAAATTAATGATTCCAAAATCGGTCTAGATTGACACCGTTCGATAGCGCTTTTCATACTGAACGGAACTGTGCCATTCCGAGCGTCGAAGACTCAAATCTGGGCGAGTAGGAGCGCAAGAAACTCTAACCGCTAGCTTTTGCCGCTCTAAAACCCCAGCCGAGGCTGAGGCAGTTTAGGCAACTGAGGAGCTATGAGCATATCGTCGTAAAGAACCTTAGGCACTCTGTTCACATACGTATTTTAAAGCCGTCAGCTCGCCGCATCTTCTCGCAGTGGTCCACGGAAATCGGAAAAAAATGCTTCACACAATCCTACCCCTACATATTCGCACCCCTATAACATTGCCCCTTCCTAAGCTAAACCATTCTACTTCGGCGTACGTACAGAACGTTCGACTGCCTACAAAACCTACAAGCTGCAGCATGAAAGGTTACAACTTGATAGAGCTATTGCGCTCCGAACACGCCCATTCGTGCAATTTGCGAGCGGTCGCCCCCTTGATTGAAAGGTTCGATTCTGTATGCATTGTTCACGGCGTACACCAAAGTTTCGCTGGGACAGATTGGAGCTAATCCTAAGTGGGGTGGCGGGAAATTTCTGATAAAACTCCCCAAACGCTCAGTCTACAAGCTGTCCCCCCTCCTCGATTGAAAGGTTCGATTGTCTATGCATGTTCATGGCGCACACCAAAGTTTCGCTGGGACAGATTGGAGCTAATCCTAAGTGGGGTGGCGGGAAATTTCTGATAACATTCTCCAAACGGCTCGAAATAGTCTTGAAAACGTCGCAGTTCCCAGTGAGAGAAGACAGAAGCGCAGGGGACATGCGCTCGCCCACTCAATTGATAGGTTAGGTTCTGTGTGCATTGTGCACGGCGCACTCTCGAAGCATTCCTGGTATGACAGAGCACTGGCGACGTACGCCATCTTTGAGATACTCCGAAAGCACGCATGTCCTGGGAAATAAGCTGCTCTAATCGCCCGTCCAGCCAATTTTGGACCACCCACGGCGAAAATACGGGTGTTCCGGTAAAGTTTTACACATGTTTGTGTAGATCTCGAAGAGGCGAATTGAATGGTACCAACCTTTATTCAAGAAACCTAAAACTGAAGGAGTTATGAGCGTGCGACGCTTTGCGACGCTATGTTGGCGTTTTTTCGCCCACTTTTGACCGTGCGGCGCGAGCGGTATTGTAGGTAGATGAAAAGTAAACAACACAACACAAACACAAAGCAGTACAAGGCTGCCGCCCTAGCTAGTGGCACTTTGATATTGGGAATAAGTTTTTAACAGAAAAGGTCGCATGAAGGAGCACGTTCTAATAATTTCTATACCTTTTAATCTCAAATGACAAAGTATGAAGTACTGTGTTAGAATATTTTATAATATATAGTATATCAAATTTTCTCGCACGTACTCAATAACAAGTGGCGTACCGCAGGGAGGTGTATTGTCACCGATTCTTTTCATCATCTACACTTCCGATTTACCTGTCTTAGTTGAAAGCCGTGGCGTTAAGTGCAAAATGTTTGCAGATGATATAAAAGTATACAGGAATATTACCAGTGAAGAGAATCACTTTGCCCTCCAATGTGCAGTTTCGGATGTTGCCGATTGGTTGGACAGGTGGAAATTACCAATCTCAGCCCAAAAAACTCGGGTCTTTCATCTAGGCAATTCAAATTCGGTTAAACACATTTACAGCCTAGGTGGTTGCAACCTACTCAGTGAAAACAGTCTGCGTGATCTGGGCTTCATCTTAGGCAAAATACTTAGTTTTTTTTATTGCGAGACGATTGCAAAGAAAGCTGAAAGAGTTACTTACAACATTTTTAGAGCGTTGTCTACAAATTCGAAAACTCACTTGCTTCTTGCATAGAAATCATATGTTCGCCCAATATTGGAGTATGGCACCACTGTATTCAGTACTCACCTTAAGCGCTGCATACAGAGGCTAGAATCCGTTCAAAATCGCTACACTAGAAAGCTATGGTTACCTTTAATGGCTACGACTACACATCCATTCCATCAGCGCCTGATCGTAATAAAATATTCGAGTTGGAATCGCTTGCTATTCGTAGGAAGCGAAACGATCTAATTATGATTTTCAAGATGATGACTGGAAAAGTTGCACTTCCACTTACTGAGCTTTATACAGTCCATCATTCTACCACTAGGGGTTGTAGATCTAAAATTCATTATCCTACGGCCAAAAGTTGTGTTCGTGCCTCATTTTTTACTCAAAGGGCCGGTTCTGAATTCTTGATGTTTACCAAAAAACATACTTTGCCATCTTCGTTTAACCAATATAAAAAGCTCGTTGGTAGTTATCTTAAGACTCGCTAATTCGCCGTTTCTTGAATTTTTGTGTTTATTACCAATGTGTTGTCTTGCTGATGTTTATTTCGTCGCTTGTTGTCATACACGTATAAATAAATAAATAAATAAATAGTTGCACACCTAATACATACGTTACATCGTAGAAGCGATTTGGATGCGTATTTAAGAAAAGTAATGGGATAGAGTAATGGGATTGGGCGCGTGCAGCGCAGTCGGAGGAGGCGCGACTGTCGCGTGCACTCGATACCAGGTTCCTGGTTCGGATTTCCCGCCCAGGCCAACCAAGCCTTCCATCCCTCCGGGGTCGGTGAATTGGTACCACACTTGTCTGGGAAGGATAAAGCGCTGACTTGTTCATCGGCTGGCCACCGCAAGTCATTGTATGGCCAAATACGCATTCATTTCGCCTCCACGACATCCCGTAGAAGTAGAATGCGCTGGCGCATCCCAGAAGGGATTGAGTAACGCCGTCCTTTATCCTTTATCCTTTTAATGGGATAGACAGTCATCATCAGACATTTCACCGCTTTATCGTTTCCAGGGAGGCGAGGTGCTCATTCATCGACCTCTAAGAGATGGAGAGCCTGGGCCGGTGTGTCCGTAACCGAACCTTTAATCAGATTGAGTGCCTCCTCCAGGTGCGCAGCTCCGTCACAATGGCAGTAGTACGAAATCAGTGTAAGAAGTGGTGAGAGGAAGAAATGTAAAGAAGTATAAACACTGTTGTGAGTGCTTTAAAAAGTGACCACTTCAAAACTTTGCTGTGTCGTGGTACCATCAAACATCTGTGTTGGTGCTGCTTCTGCACAAAATAACCAACAACAATAAGCTGCGACCGAGACTTCGGTACACCAGCAGGAGCAGTTGTTTTCAGCAGAACAAATCGAGGTTTCTGGTCCACGATCTAGGCGAATCCACGAACGACACATCCGAATCGGATGGACGGCTTCAGATTGCCTCTAGAATGGAAATTCCTATCAAGCCCTCTGTTATCGCAGGGCTGGCTATATCATCTAGGGTCGGCGATTCGTGCCAGAAACAAAGTGCAACAGGTCACGTGGAGGTGGTGTGTTCCTGGACAGTCGACGTTTCTCCCTCGTTTTTCCACTGCTATTATACAACGCCGGAAACCCCAGCCGCAGCACTTCGATCCGGAAAACACTCCGGAAGAAGAAATGGCGTCTACCGGAAGGTGAAGATCCTAGCCAACGTACAGCAACAATTTTTCCGCTGTACTAACCGCAATCGATTATTTGGAATAGCAGTCTTCGAAAAGTACCTCATCCATCAAAGGCATGAATTACGAGAGTGGAAGCGGATTAAATTCTGTTCATCTCACATGGAATTCTGAAGCGCCCGTTGTGTTTGCAGGGAACGGTCATTCGCTCGAGATCAACGAGTGTTCGAACGTCTGCGCAATCTAGCGAAAAAACGTTATTGATAAGCTTATGCCCGCAGTGGCGATAACCAAAGGAAGGATGCGCTTGCTTGAAATGGAGGGGTTATTCGAAGGCCACTGAATTGCTCGTAAAGCAGGGAGAGAAAGCAGGGAGAGACCTCTTCATCGAGGTACGGCAATAAACTGAGGGAAGCAGGAATGACGATCGCGATGAGAAGAGAACGGCGAAGAGCACTTCCTCGAGTCGAGGAACCGGAAGGGGAGAGGGTTATCAGGACGGCAATCGCCCCACTGCTGTCTTCATTGGGTGGCATTGATCGAGGGGCCGACGTGGAACGGCAGCGGTTCCAGTCGGTTGTAGATCATATCACCGGCGACTTCAGAAGCGGAATTGTTCTGGAAGTCGTCGTTGGTAACTTTTCAGGCCTTCCCAAAGCAGCGCCGTTTATTCAGAACGCTTGTTTGGAAGTAGTACGTGACGAAGAGAAGTGTGTGGAAAGGGACACATTGGAGCTCAGATTGTCTAACTCTCAGTCAAATCAAACGCGGTGAAATGAGCCACGTTCACATGGTTGGTACAACACATGGGTATTCTGGATTCGAGCACGTAAAGAGAGCCTAGAAAGAAGCTAATGAGCTTGGTTCTTGCTCAGTTGTTTATTGTTAAGCATATTTCTATTACACGACTATTGCAGAGTTCCGGAGCCGTACCTCAGAGACAGCTGTGGAAGGCACAATGCCACTAGTACTCCCTTGCTGCCGATGGAATTGATTCTGTAGCATCCAGTGTTTTTTATTCTGTTTTTATTTGATTCACCTCCATTTTTGCACTGGGTACAACGAGAGGTAATTTCACAAGCTTGTTTTAGTTTGGGGAATCTAACGGAGCATACTTCTTTACTTCATCTGCAGCACTTCTTATAAGCTAAAATAAAGGGCCATATTAAAACTGAATTCCTGAGATGACGAGTCAGAAGATGGAGAGAGGCAAGGAATACCTAACATTTGAAAATAGATCTCCTTGATTACCTGCGGTTGTTGTTCACGGTCGGTGACGTTTTCTCTAGCGTAACCATCTTTACCTCGTTATTTCTTTCATCAGCTTTTCCTCCATTTTCTATCTAAAGTGCTCTGTTAGATGTTTGTTATGCTCCAGTTCATTTGCTGTGCTCCGGGGTCGAATTCATTAATGTTTATACCCACAGGTGTGTGAGGTATAGAGAGTACAGGTACCCACGATAGCGCATTCATGATATACCTTACCCGACGCATCGTGGGTATATCAATGGGAAAAGAGTACTCGACGATCGTCGTGGGTATATCCGCATACCCGCGAGGATTCGGCGCCCCTTT
This sequence comes from Heligmosomoides polygyrus polygyrus, assembly GCA_947396885.1. Classification (NCBI taxonomy): domain Eukaryota; kingdom Metazoa; phylum Nematoda; class Chromadorea; order Rhabditida; family Heligmosomidae; genus Heligmosomoides; species Heligmosomoides polygyrus. The sequence goes on along the minus strand of OX377202.1, from coordinate 77,028,329 downwards.
GACAAATGGCGCTCCAGTGAGATCGTACCTGCTACCTATAACAAGACTTTCTTACTAGGGTACCACGTTTTCAAAGCGGTTACCGTAACAACAAACGTTGCGGGACCATCACGTCTCTGATGCAACGCTGGCATCATTAATAGAGCTGTGGGGCTACGGGGAGGAGGGAGTTCGTACTCTTTGTGGAGGTTCTGGATGGGAAAGTTGTAGGAAGTGCTATTTGACGGTTCTACAGAACTAACCTGTTACAGTGCTCAAGCAGTGTCACCTAGGAACAGTCTTCACGACGTTTATGGATTGTGCAGAAGCGGTACCGAATTACCCTACAAGCAGCTGAGTGCAAATGATAAAAAAGGACTTGCGTGAGGATTTAGACTGCTAAGGAAGCAGACCAAATATCTTAATCCTTTGTAAGGAAACGAATAGCAAATGATACAGAAGGTGGTGATGTTTTTTCAGTGCATTCCTTTCGGTCAATCATTCTTACTTTCTACTGTTTATTCAGCGAGAAGTTCTCAGAACGGTGCAGCAACGGTTTTCTCGGTAGACGTTGAAGCAGTCATTGAAACAGTTTCTTCCCCTTTGCTGGAACTGCTGAGCATAATTTTTGTTTTGCTGGGAAGAGACACTAGTTTGTTTCCGGAGAGCTGGCGTAATGTAAATGAGGCGCTTACGCAATTATTCATAGCTCAAGAACACACAAAATGTGTTTTAATCTTTAGGAATATAATACAAGATGTAGCCATGCATGTGTGGTGAATATATTGCTTAAACATCTTAGCTCTACAATGCTCAACGACCTATGTAGTAGACGTTCAAAGAGAAGTTGACTCATTCGAGGCAGACCTATCGCATGGATGGCCATCAAACCATGTTGCTTCGCTACTGTGGGTTAAGAATCCGGAGACACTCTTGCAGCTAAGTGCTATGATGATCTGTTTCACCTAACATGCCGTCGATCAGACCATAGTGAGTTTTGACGATACAACGTGGGCACTCTTGCAGTCCAGCATTAGACAGCCGCCAAGAGGTAATCCTTCTTAAAATGCTCCATTCAAGGTCTCAAACAGTACAAAACATCCTCACTCCGCCGTTCCGCAGCTATATTATTAACTACTATGGAGTTGGCATAACGGTAGCGCTGAGCCAGAGACGTGATGGCCCCTCAACGATTGTTGTTACAGTAACCGTTTTGAAAACGTGGCACCCTAGTAAGAACGTCTTGTTTGCGGATACTGGGGGGGGGGGGGGGTAGAAATCCCGTATGGGTACGATTCCCATACGGGATTTCTACCTATATCCACTGTTTGATGATTCCGGAGTCAACAGACCTCTTCACAAAAGCTGATGAGCATGCAGCTGATTTTTGTTGTATCACCTGTATCACCTGTCGTCCCGTTGATCATCGAATTGCTCGAGCGGGTGCCAGCAGCGTCTCTATTCGTCCCTGTCGCGTGCCAGAGTGGTCCAATGGATCCTCCTCGCTCGAGGGACACGAAGAGCGTCATATCGGTCGTTCAGGGCTTTCACGAAGAAGTCCGACCAACGCGTTGGTGGGCGTCCTGGTGTTCTTTTGACATCCCGCGGAATCCAGTCGGTGATGGCTCTCGTCCAGCGGGTGTCTGAGAAGCGCATTACGTGGCCGGCCCACCTAATTTTCGACAACTTGGCCCATGCGACAGCGTCTCTGATCTTCGAGCGTCGGCGAAGCTCGGAACTTCGGAGGCCTTCTCTCACTTGCGTGAGTCGTTTCACTCCGAGCATCGTCCTCTCGATTCCACGCTGCGCGACGCTGATCGCGTGTTCATCCTGCTTTCGTATAGCCCAGGTCTCTCAGGCGTATGTTAGGGCAGGAAGAACAGTGGAGTCGAATAGGTGGGCACGGAGTCGGACGTTCTTCGTCTTCTTCGCGACTTCTTCGACGCTCTTGAAAGCTCCCCAAGCCGCTCTTTTCCTCCTGCTCAGCTCTGGTGCTAGGTCGTTGGCCATGTTGACTTCGCGACCCAGATACACATAGCTGGAGCATTCGGAGATGTTCGTTCCGTTGAGCGAGAATGGGGCATCAGAAACCCATCCGTTCTTCATGAACATCGTCTTCGTAAGATTCAGCTGCAGTCCAACGTTCCCACATACACGATCGAAGTCGGCCAGCATTCGCTCCGCCTGGCTGATGCTCGGCGTTATGAGCACGATGTCGTCAGCGAAGCGAAGATGATGTAGTTGCCGGCCGTCGACCTTCACTCCCATGTCTTCCCATTCTAGTTCGCGCATGACGTTTTCGAGAGTGGCGCTGAAGAGCTTCGGGAATATGGTATCCCCTTGCCGAACCCCTCTCTTCACGTCGACGACGACGTCGTTGTAGAATGGTGAGATCTTGGTCGTGAATCCACTGTACAGCTCTCGAAGGACTCTGATGTACTGAGTAGGAACGCCCTGAGTGAGCAGGGCTTCGATGACCGCTTCAGTTTCGACAGAGTCGAATGCCTTCTTCAGGTCGATGAACGTAAGGCACAGCGGCAGCTTGTACTCTCGCGACACTTCTATGAGCTTCGTAATGGTGTGTATGTGGTCGATCGTGCTGAATCCTCTCCGAAATCCTGCTTGCTCGCATGGCTGTCCTTCGTCCAGCGTTCTGCTAATCCTATTCAGGATAACTCGACTGAACAGCTTGTAGACTACGGACAGCAGGCAGATCGGGCGATAGTTGCCAATGTCGTGCACGTCTCCCTTCTTGTACAGCAAGACGGTTCTGCTGGTCTTCCACTGAGATGGAACCTTGCACTCCGACAGGTAACGTGTGAGGAGCCGCGCCAGGGTGTTGATGAGCGTAGGCGGGAGGTTCTTCAGGTGTTCGGGTCTGATCCTGTCGGGACCGGGTGCTGTACGTTTCTTCACCGACGAGATGGCGTGTCGGATCTCGGAAGGGAGAACAGAGGGGACGACGTATCCATCCTGCGGAAGATGGCATGGGGGCAGGTGGACGTGGCTATCGAAGAGATCGGAGTAGAAGTCGTGGATGACCCTCTCCATGGTCCTTCTGGAAGAGGTGACGGTTCCGTCGGGACGTCGGAGAGCTGTCATCTTGGTCTTGAAGTTGGCGAAGTTCCGGCGGGCATTGCGGATGCTCAACCCTGCCTCTGCAGCTTCAGCCAACACTTCCGCCCTTCTCTCCTTAAGATCCTCCTTTATCGCCTCTCTGCATAGCTTCGCAAGCTCGGACGTCAGTTGGTAGTTGCCTGACGCTCGTGCTGCTCCACGCTGGCGTATCAGCTCGAGAGTTTCCGGAGACAGACGTCTCTTGGTGGTCTTCAAGCTCTCGGCTCCCTTAGCACTATCGTGGAGATGGTGCACGAAGCGGTCGTATTCCTCGTCGACGTTGTCCATGACGGCATCTTCCCAAAGACCGGCAAGAGAGGTGTAGAGGTCCCAGTTGATGGTCGTTCTGGGACTCCTCTTCTTGAACTTCGCGGCCTTCTCTCCTTGACGCGAAAAGCGGAACCTTGCGCGAAGGAGGCGGTGGTCCGATCCCGTGTAGAACTTGGGGACAACGGAGACGTCGGTCAGGCAATATTTGCGGTTGAAGATGATGTGGTCGATCTCGTTGTGGAACTGGCCACCGGGAGATTCCCAGGTCCATCGTAGGGAGGAAGGCTTCTGGAACTGCGAGTTTCCATGGATGGTCTTGGTCGACATGATAAACTCAGACAGCCTTTCACCTTGCTCGTTCCACTCCAAACCGTGGGTTCCGATGTGAAGTTCTTCCGGCGACCTTCGCGGTCCGATTTTGGCGTTGAAGTCGCCGACGATCACCTTGTAGAAGGTGTGATCTTCCTTATAGAACTTCTCCAGCTCCACGTAGAAGGCTTCGACCTCTTCGTCGTCGTAGTCGGATGTTGGGGCATACGCGACGAATACAGTCAAAGCTGGCACGGAACCACATCGCTTCAGTCGCAGACGTCCGATTCGGCTTGTCAGAGACTCGTACGAATCGATGTTCATGGCCAAGTGCGTGTTGACGAGGACACCAACGCCGCCTACTCCCCTGCTGTCGCATGTTCCGAGGAACAGTTCTTCTCCGGAGTCGTAGGCGGCGTGCAGGGGGTGGTGTCTTCTCGTCTCGGTCAGTCCGATGACGTCGTACTTGATCTTCCTGGCTTGCATCATCAGGTCCTCGACGGATGCTTCCGATGCGAGCGTGCGAGCGTTGTAAGTACAGATCGTCATCCTAGTCCTTCTCAGTTTGCGCAGCCTGGTTAGGCCCTGAGATTTTAGCAGCCTCTCCGTACTCGTCCTTCCCATCGCTGCAGAAATGGGGGCTCTTTCGGGGTCAGGGGAATGAGGCCCTTTAGTGCTGCTGTGTTTGACTGGAATACAACACGGGTAGCTAGTCAGGCTCTGTCGTGCGGGCGGGATACTCCGGGCAGCCAGCCAGACTGCCCGAAGGGACGGGGCGAGACTTAAGGCGGCCTCGAATCGCCTTACATGTACTCCCAGTCTACCGAGTGCAAGCTTTTGGCCGAGCCGACACAGTTACAATCCGCACAGTCACGGACACATCCACGCACACTGTGCACGAACATGCCGCTCCCACGCACAAGGAACGCGTCGACCCGACACAGCAGGAGCAAGGAGTCCATCCCCTGCATCCCACCTGCGTCTCTGGGCAGTACACGGTCGCATTTGGTTCGCGTTTAATTCCCCTATCCACCACCCGGGGACGCGCCACGTGGCCCTGCGACAAGCGGCCCGAGATCCCTCTTAACAAGAGAGCCCGAAGGCTCTCTATCGAGGGAGATCCGTGGATTTTTGTTGTACATTTGTTAAAGCCCTAGTTTGTTCTGTTCTGTTGATCTATCACGTTTTTTTTTTAAGTTTAAGGCTTTTTATGGCTAATTCGAATGTCCGTGATTAGCTTAGCTCGCAGAGTGAGCAGTTTCCAGTGACACCACGTGGAGGAACGGACATCGCCACCAACGGCGCACTATTAGTGAGAATAAATCTCTTCTTCTTCTTCAGCATTTGTCCCGCTTCATGACGGGGTCCGCTTTACTGGTGCCATTTCGCCATCTTTCCCGATCCCGTGCTAGATCAGGGTGGACACCAGCTACCCAGCGCTGCTTCGGGCGCCCTCTAGGCCGTTTTCCAGACACTACGAAGTTAAGGCCTATCTTACGGACGCTGTCTTCCTTTCCACGCAGAACGTGGCCGTACCATCGTAAGCGAGCTTCGCGCATCTTGTCCGCAATCGGCGCGACACCGAACTTCTGCCGAATAGCCTCGTTTCGGATGCGGTCCACGCGCGTGACTCCAGCCATCCAGCGCAGCATCTTCGTTTCCATTACGCTGAGGCGACTTTCCGTTTCCTTTGTCGCAGGCCAACACTCAGCTCCGTACATCGCTACCGGCCGGACGACGGTTTTGTAGATCTTCGACTTTAGGCGCTCTGTCATAATCTTGTCGCAGAGTACTCCAGTCAACGAGCGCCACTTCGACCAAGCTGCACTCACGCGTGAGTTCACTTCAACCATCAGACTGCCATCAGAGGCTATTGCTGATCTCAGGTATCTAAACACCGAAGTGCGTGCAAGTTCAGTACCGTTAATCTTAATGGAGCCGGACTCATTTACGTCAGTCGTAAAATACTCAGTCTTCTTGACGTTCAATTTGAGTCCGAACATGGCCAGGCGGTCGCACCAAGCTTGCACCTCTCGCTCGAGCTCACCTTTGTCTTCGCAGGCGAGCATCACGTCATCAGCATATAGCAACGTCCAAGGGACGGGCTTCTGAGGCTTCGCGTAATGGCATCCATTACGACAACAAAGAGGAGTGGGGAAAGCGCAGATCCATGGTGCACCCCAACAGAGATGGGAAACTCCGTCGAGGTTCCTGCTGCCGCTCGCACACGACTCTTTGGACAAGAGTATAGCATTCGCGCCATATTATTAGTGAGAATAAATAATTGAATAAATAAATAAATAAATAAGTTGTGGTGTATTGCAAGAAATACTTACAGCTTTGCATACTTCTGACTGTTAGCCCGAAGAAATGCTCGTGTCATCTTCAAGCAAATTTCTACACTATCTTCCAATACCTTTTGTACACTTTTCGAAAATATGTATGTAGGTTGCAGTCCGTGAGAAGGACTTGTGAACATCTTGTGCGAATTAGTCCGCAACATTTTCTGCACGACTCACACTTCAAGAGGATCCTGATCATAGCAGGTAGCTGAAAAACCTCATACGGATTATACATAGCTTGTCATCGACAAGGAATCAGCAAGCATAGGCCTTAGCGTCGGGCTCGAAGTTTCATTTAATTAATGCACTCCTATGGTTTATGGTCGTAACTAGGCTTCCGCGATTTCGGTTGTCCTCTTCGTGGTTGTGGTAGTTCCGTCCACAGTAATGCCTGATACTCCTACCATTCCAGCTGTTCACATCGAACTCGTCAGGTTTTAATTTCCCTAAAGTGTTTGTTGCACTCCCTCTGAGTTCTGCACTCGAAACTGACGATAAGTCCAATGCTCCGCAACACTTCACGATTGAATGTGCTGCTTGAAAAAGCCTTTTTTTAGGGCACCAAGCATGCGTAACAGTGCCATCACGAGACACATTAAAAAACATGATAGGAAAATTGTGCTCGTACTTTGGATAACGTGGTGTAACAGCGAGTCCATCAAGTAAATATGGCATTCCTCAACTTGGAGCGCACATTCTTGGAAGATTTTCAAAGTTCAACGAACGTCTCTGGAAGGTGTGTAAACACGAAGGCCGCAACAATGCCACTCACACGTTCGAAATGTGAGCTGAAAAAATTCAACTGCTAATACATATTTTTTACTTTTTTTGACAACGTATTTCAACCTTATCGCGATTACGCGTTTTCTTGAGAAATCAGTTTGAAATGAAACATAGCGATTAAAGAGTCTATCAGAAGCACCATGCACCGTAAGTGGTATTCCAATAGAAGACTATAAAGTACCAAGGAGTTTTCTACCGATTCAAGAAGAGCTTATTGGAGTAATCACCTACAACAGGGCTGAATAGAGCAGCACAGAAATTGTGAGAACAGCGTTTTATTTAGGCGTGCCCCTGTTAATGCTTTGGTGCTACGACTAGAGCAAACATTAACAATGAGCATAGAAGCCTTGGTGCCAGAAATCGTGAGATCGGATATTCTACACTGCACCGCTTCATAAAAAAACGCAATTATACTGACCCACGCTTCCAAGATGCTTTTCGAGTTCACAACGGTGGGTAGTGCTTACAATACGCCTCTTCTTCAAACCATGATCATCCGCAAGTTTTCCTGGAAATCAACGCACTGACGTAGATAAAGTCTCAAAAAACTTAATTTCAGCTAATTAAACTAAACTTGAGAGAACTTAACTTAGAGATTTAAAAAGCCTATAAGATTCGTAATAGGGTGAAAACTTCAAGCCGTTTCATAAGAAAACTCAATGTTAATAGCTACCACCTAAAAGCAACGAAAGAAGTTTTTCACCGTTTTCTCAAAGCCACTCAGATTAACTACTCACTATGAAATGGTGAATTCTAGATGCTAAAGCAAGCGAACAGCCACTTCTGAGACGCCATCGAGACTGCTTGGAGTGCATAAACACCACGAGATCTCTAACAAGATCTTTTGTAAGAAGACATTGCCTGAGACAATGTCGACCATTCAGAATATCACTGTGAACGTTCTCCATCGGGGGAAGTGGCCTGCAAAGTTGAGACTGATCATGAGCAATCACAGAATCAGTGCACAGTTCGTTCTAATTTCTTTCGTAATCTGTGAGTGAAAGTTCCCTCGTGTGATACTGGTCCGGTACAGCTACGGAGGCTTGGAATTTTTGGAAGGGTTTCTGCACCGTTTCTCAAAATTCAAAAATGTTTTGTCAACATGCGATGATTTTTTGAGCCGTACGCCAAGGTGACCTTTGTCGGAGTAGATTGCAAGTTATAGTTGTAGGAATCGGAAACTACCTCAGAGTTAGCAGGTGCCCCACCAAATGAGATGAAATTCTCGGCAACTGCTCCATCCACTTGGGTTGGCAGGTTATTGTTGGCTTCTTTTAAGCAGACAAGATCTCTTGATATCTTATAGAGTCTGCACGAGAAGCATCCATGATGATAGTATATTTGTATAGATTCCCTTTTTCCATGCTCTTCATTTCAGCCAGATTCCACAAGTGTACGTGTAATTATGAAGCGGTCAAAATGTTAGCTCGGAACGAAAGTTCCGCCTTTTTTAACATCCAATTTCAATTAATCATTGTTTATCGTCAGTCGTTTCAGCTACATATGGTTAGAACTTTTACACTTGTCGCATTGATTCCAGTAGAAATCGCTGATAGTAACCTCCAAATTTTTAACCGTTGAATAGAACTCGCAGGCTGTCGGAATACATTTTTGCACTCTTTTCGGATCCGATGAGAAAAAACTGACAGTGGCATACAACTTCAAACACTAAGGTTTTTAGTTTTTATACGGATGATTTCTTCAACGAAGTCTCGTATACATATAAAGTATCGACATTTGAAGCTGCCGCTCGGGGAGTAGTATGTAATTTTTATTTATCAGAGCAGAGCCCTTTTCAGAAAATTTTCACTGATTTGTTCTCTGTTTTTTATCAGAAGGTTGTGCTTTAATTCATTAGCTTGTTTATTAGATTCTATTAGGTTCGCAACTAATTTCGTGGACTCTCAAGCAACTTCAACAAAAGTGTTCATAAACAAATAACAAATAACAGTTTTCAACCAAAGTAAGATCTGTTGGAACGCGGGACTGCTTCCCATTTATCAGCTACCTGGCCCATCCCACAGCTGTTGAATTCTTGTGCTTTTGAAGCCAAGAATCCTTGGAGGTGCATTTTGACATGGTCCACATTAATAAATCGTTCTCCAACCAAGAAGTACTGCAGCGTGCTATAAAGGTGCTAGTCATTTGGCGCACAGCCTGTGCTGTAAGGTGGGTGAGTTAGACGCTCCCAGCTAAGGTCTTCTATTTTTTGAAGCTCCCGATTCGTGACGTGTGATCTGGCGTTATCTTGCTGATAGATAATTCCGCTCCTGAAAATCTGTCTGAACCGATTCCAGCGGAGTTCAGCCTGCGCGCGGCCAGGTTGAGAAGAGTAGATTACAGCATTAATGCCGAAACCGTTCTTGAAGAGCTAGCAGAAGTTAATACCTTCTTGACACCACCAAACGGAGGGAACGTAGCGAACCGGACGCCTCAAAAAATAGAAGACCTTGACTGGGAGCGTCAAACTCATCCACCTTACAGCCCAGACCTTGCGCCGAGTGACTACAAGATTTTTAGTTCGGTGCAGTACTTCTTGGTTGGAAGATGATTTAATAATGTGGACCGAGTCAAAATGCACCTCCAAAGATTCTTGGCCTTAAAAGCACAATAATTCTATGGCCGTGGGACAGACCAGCTACCTGATATATAGGAAGCACTTCTGCGTTCTGAGGGATCTTTTTTCAATTAAAGATTGGCATTAGTTATTTGTTAATAAATACTTTTGCTGAAGATTCTTGAGAGTCCACGAAATTAGTTGCCAACCTAATATTATGTCGTAGACTATGGCTACACATCAAACACTGAATGTGGTGATGTGAATGCGACTTGAACTTCGCAACGGTTCGGGAAAATTAGTTATTTTTCACATGCTTCACTTGTTCAGGATCCAATCTTTATAACAAAAACTACTATGTCGTGAACATATTCACTCATTTCCCATTAAAAAGAAAGAGGCTAGGTGAATTTCTTTCCAATTCTTATGCAAGGAATTATCTCAGCATTATAATATCAAATCATGCGTTAAATTGTGGGAATTCGCTTGGGCTCTGCATCTATCTATTCCTCTGTGCGGTCGCCTATTCTGAGCGAAGCTTTCCATCACATTAAGGTTCTCAACCTGTAGTTCAAAACCTCTCACTTCAGTGTTTTCACCGGTTTTCTAGACAATGACTCTCTGACCTGGCGCCTTAATTCTAGTCTAACTCCACGTTTCTGACCACACCATGTGCCTAAACTCTTCATTTTTCGACAGTCAACTCATATACTTCGTATGAGTTTAAAACTTCATGTTTTCTTTACGCGATGGTACGAAAACATGCTTTGAAGTTTTGGACGCAACATAAACAATGTCGCAATATTACAGGCACCTGGACGACAAGAACTTTTGTTCTGACTTAATATTTGAAAATATAGCAGGCGTGGCAATGGCAAATTTCCTTAACTACAGTACCGTCGGTAAACGTTCGCCAAAACGCGGCCGGCGGCGGATTAATCCGCCGTTTCCGCCGCTTTGCCATAACTCTCTTTAAAGTCGCTTATATTCAATGAAAGACACATTGTTGGAATCAGAACAACATGATCTACCCAATGGCGTAAAAATTTTGCCAAGGTTTCAAAATTTTTGAGTTCGAGATGACCTAGATTAGTCGAGCCGGTAATTGCCTTGACCTGATCCACATTCGCCCCTGAGTCTCCCCTAATTGTGCCCCCTGGCAGGGATCGACTTGCCCAGTAAAATTTTAAAAATTTTAAACGTTGCCGAAAATGTGTTTCATGATAATTTTAGGTTTTTTCTCATTACGGCGATCTCTTTGATATCAAATTCGCCTGGTTTTTCACCAAGTTCAGCGCTCCATGCATCATCATCCTCAACTGCCGATTTTTTTCCATTTTCGTTTGTTATTTACGACCGCATCACTTTTGCTCTAGGGCTGAGTTTTGCTGAAGTATTCGACTTTGAGGTGTGGATTACAACTGTGGGTTTCAGGCTTAGTTTGGTCAAAAGTAAGGCGGTATTCAGCCGCAAAATTGGCAGTGCATCAGGGTTCCAGCGAGACATGCCCTGCAAAGGCTACTTCGCGTGTGTAGATCTGTGTCTCTACGAGGCGGATCAGGATGAAAGCTGGATATGTGATCAAATACTATGCAGAGATGCTGTCCCACAAAAACGATGGAGCTGGCAGCTCACGTCTCCGAGTTTCGCTTCCTTGGAAAGGCAGTTTCCTTCAAATCCAACATTGAGATCTGACACTGACGTCTGCCCTACCCTCGCAGAAGAGCTCCTACCGCTTAGCGAAGCTCATATTTGCGAGATCCTTCGAAATTTTTTCACTCGGTTTTAATCGACTTTATTACCTGAGACAGGTCCGATACTGGAGCCCACACTGTTGCGTAATTGCAGTGACCTGACCTGCCCCTGCAAACATGTGTCCTTTGGACATGCAATCGCTACTTCTCCCCTCACTACTCACACTAACCCAACGCAAGGTCAGGATTGAGGTTCCAGAATCAAGGGGGTCGACTGTGACGTCGTCTTTTTCTGGGGGGGGGGGGGGGGGGAGCGTCGTACTCCTCCTCGTTTTAACAGAGGACTTTATTGCATTTTTTTCGTAGTTTCTTGTACACCTCAAGAATCCAATTCTTTTAATTTTGGCAGTCTTTAAATCAGTGTGGTCCGCTTTAATTTTCGCATATTCCACCTGAACGTTATGGACGCGACAGTTTTTTTTTAACCTGAAAGGGCAACATTTGCATGCGAAATTGCACTTTATAAAATATCGACTGTTAATTGCTGGTAATCACTCAAGTGCTTCCCTTACGAATGTTATCTGATTTTCTGTCTTTTGTTTATCTCTTCAAACAGTGAAAAATAAGCTTCGAGCTTCGATATAATTTGGGGCCGTCTACGAAATTGTCGTTTGCATGAAAATAAAATTATTTTCTACCTAAAGCAGAAAACATATATAGCTAAAATTTTGCCTTAAATAGACTCACGTTTGCTCGATATACAGCGGAAAATACAGATTTCTGAAGCAACCTTCAATATGACCTGGGGACTCCATTTTTCCTATTCCAAAAAAAAGTGTCCGAATAGTAGAACCCCACTGATCACACAGAATATCGCTGCATAACAACTTGATTTTTAGTGACTAAAGCTTTAAATGTTGTTACAGGATGTTTTGTTACGATCAAAACTCTTGCGCCAGGTGGGACTCGAACCCGCATCTTCTGCTTTCCGGGCAGCGATGTTCGCCTTACACCACCAGCGCTGTTTGACCGCACGTAACATCCGCGATATCCTCGAGGTCCGTTAGCACCCACCCGTGATACGGGGATGGGCCGGCCGCTGATATCAGCATGGAACCGGTTAAGCTGAGGACCTTACTAATAACAATGCTTGAACACATTTGTTTAAGCCTGGAGCGGCTGATATAGAGGCTATATGTTGTTACAGGATGTTTTGTTACTTTAAAGCTTCTCGAAGCTTTAAAGTAACAAAACATCCTGTAACAACATATAGCTTAGCTTAAAGCTTTAAAGTTTTTCCTTCGTAGAGGAGAAAACTATTTCCGTGACAAGTTAATCCTTCGAGTAGGTCCGTCGGAATCGGAGATCGCGTTGTCTACACTTAAACTGTCATAAATCGGAGAGCTTTTGGAAAGGCTCGATTTTTGGTCGATTTCTGCCGAAAATCGACCAGAAGTTGAAATCCTAATCATATCGAAGATCTTAGCGGAGCGCCATGTTTGTTATCGTATGATGCCTAGGGCTTGAATTTTTGTGAAGTACTTTTTATGAGCTATTCCGTTTTCTGGTGTTGTTTCCTAGAGATGGAAGACATATATTTCCGTGACAAGTCATCCCTTCGGTTTCGACTCGGTCATAGAATCAAACAGCAGTTCAGAAAAAAATTTCTAAGGAAACCACTTAAGTTAATCGATATTTTAAGGAATACAGAGGGTTAGTGTGAGTAGTGAGAAGAGAGAAGCAGCGATTGCATGTCCAAAGGACACATGTTTGCAGGGGCAGGTCAGGTCACTGCAGTTACGGCAACAGTGTGGGCTCCAATATCGGACCTGTCTCAAGTAATGAATTCGATTAAAGTCGAGTGAAAAAATTTCGAAAGATATCGCAAATATGGGCTTTGCTAAGTGGTAGGAACTCTTCTGCGAGGGTTGAGCAGACGTCAGTGTCAAATCTCAATGTTGAATTGGAAGGAAACTGCCTTTCCATGGAAGCGAATCTCGGAGACGTGAGCTGCCAGCTCCATCGTTTTTGAAGGACAACATCTCTGCATGGTGTCTGACCACATATCCAGCTTCCATACTGATCCGCCTCGTGTGGACACAGATCTACACAGGTGAAGTAGCCTTTGCAGGACGTGTCCCCCTGGAACCCTGATGCACTGCCACTTTGGCGGATGACTACTGTCTTACTTTTGATCAAAATATATGCACTACAGTGTTAGACAGAAAAAAGGAAAAACCTACAAAGTATATGCACTACAGTGTTAGACAGAAAAAAGGAAAAACCTACATGATAGAAGGCTCCAACGAGAGATTTGGAAAATTAATGAGAATTTTGGTGCCGGTATCTCTTAAGGCCACCTATAGTTGTAATATGTACGGTACATGGAAGACCATTTATTTATTTATTTATTTATTTATTTATTTATTTATTTATTTATTTATTTATTTATTTACTTATTTATTTATTTATTTATGGACGCATACTAACGTACGCGCGAACATGTAGTATGACAACCACAACAAACAGGACAGCTTGACATAACTATCCAGAGCATTTAGTTAAACTAATTGAAAACAAGATTAGTGAATGCAAGAATACTTGGAAATAGCCAACTAATAAAGCAACAAGCAGAACAAAACAGCAAGGATGTACACGGAGCACGAAAAAGAATATGTCACGCTTGTTTGAAGTTTGATCACATTTTAGTTTCCTAGTCGAAAACGTGTCATATATGTCAGCCATGTCGCATCATATATGGGAAGCCCGGACTTCGCCTCTTGCAAAGTCTGGCGCAAAAACACCAGATGATAAGGGAAGATGCGCTCCTTCCTCGTTTGCAAACTGTGTACCAACTGAATACGCAAACGCACTTCAACAGCTGCTCTTGCATCGCGGATCATTTAGCTCGTAGCGACTTCTTCCGACTGTACTTTATCTGATGGTGAGTAAAGGCCTCTTAGGCTTTGCTACAACTTTGCAGATGGGTTCTCGACACGTAGATCTACCTGCCTTTCCAGCCACTGTACCCTCAGTCACTTCATCCAGCAACGTTCTTAATGTCTTCATCTGCGACAAAAAAAAAATCCGGCTTCTTCTTCCAGAAAGAAAGCAGTAAAGGTTTGAATTTGTAGTGAATATTTATACGAGCAATGGTAAGGTCGAAGAACCGAAAGATCGAAGAACCGTGAAATGCTTTGGCCGCACTGCTAGAAAGGGCGTCCCTGCCATCCTGGAATGCGCTCTATGTGTTCCCAAGCCTATTGGACGAAGCAAACTCACTGAGTGAGGAACTTTCGCCTAGAAACGAACTTGGCCTACTTGGAGCTTAGTGATTGATGGCTCTGGAACAAGAAGATGACAGGGCGCATAAAGTCCAAAATCTACGAAACCGCAGGAGGCCAGCGTAAAAGTATGGCGTCGAGTGTTGGCCTGCGACAAACGAAGTTGAATCGTGGTTCAGCGCAATGGAGACGAACATGTTGCACTGAACGGCCGGTGCTCACGCACTTTGCAACAGTACGGTCACGTTTGTCGTGGGAAAGAAGGCAGCGTCTGCAGGTTAGGCCTTGACCTTGAGTAGACTGTAAAACGGCCGACTCATCACTGGTTTGATACGTTACGCATGGACTTTAAAGCAGTCGGTATGCATCCTGATCACTGCTGGATTGGAAAGCTAGGCTTTACGACACCAAGAAAGCGTATCCTGCGTTGAAATGGGCAATCACAGGAAAAGAAGTGGAGGAATGCTACTGAGAAGTTCTCTAGAAAGCCGTTCTAGCTGTCATTGTTGTTGGTGTTAAAAGTACATCCTTCTACAAGGCTAACTCTTGCTTGCGAGCAAGTAAATCGCACCAGAATTGCAGCTCGCACAAAATCTTCCGTCCCCAGGCGGTTCTTCCTCCGTCCATCGAGGTTGTGGGCAACCTTGCCCGAGGAGCCCACGCGATGGCGGTCAGTTCGCGTCCACTTCAGCAGTCATCGAGCTGCACTCGTTTGTTGCCACCCTGTAATTACACCCACCGTCGCGTCCTTCTGGGCGACTCGGTGGCGATCTCGAGTGTTTGTGCTGCAGCTGAACGCGTCCAATGAAGGACCTCGAGCGACTCGGCCGTCGGCGCGATCAAAGCCGCCGCTTCGCCTCCCTCACAGGGCCCTACCGTAGCCGTCGCTGCGAAAACGGCCTCTCGCAACACTTTCGCGCACCATTAAATGCATCTGGCTGCTCGGAAAAACTAATACTGCATAGCGACCAGTTGCATACGCCAGCTGACGGCTGAGGTCGCCGGCGGAGCTCTGCCCTTGAGCGAGCTTCTGAGCTGTGTAGGTGCCAGTGCTACCTGTGGTTCATCACCTGTGGCTCTCGCCTCATATAACAGCGAAATAAACCGTTAGAAATGTTTTCGATATTACACCAGCTATAAGAGCGCAGTTCACTCAAGCAGACAGAAATGGGGGAATTCAAGTTAATTCATCGTGGAAGAAGCCACCAAATGAAAGAGCTGCGCAGGCAAAAACGGGAGTGTACTCCTATTGCGATCTCATACTTTTGCAAGTCACTCTATAAAATAGCACATGAATTTTCATCTGGAAAAAACTGTTTCGAGAGCGGGTATGGGTGCTGCTGGCATTCCACGGCCTGTAAAATTCAATTAACGAATGGAAGTCCCCCACTTGACACAATCGCAAAGAATTGCACACCGATAATCTCCTAAAAACGATAAAGGAGAGCGCTAATCAATCGCTTGTTAGGAATGTGACATGCATTCTTCCTTTACAGGATATCATGGAGACGATGATTGTTTATCCTCCGCAGATAATTCTGGGACCATTTCGACGGCTCATGCCGCGCCGAAACTCGGCACGGTCAGACCGTGTTTCTAGTGCTCGTGGGCACTCCAGCATTGAAGCCCATTCAATGCACCCGCATCAGTAGTTTTTATTGACCTTTACTTGCACGAAAAACAGACAGGTGAACGTAAGTAGTTTTCTCACACTCCAGTGCATCAAGCGCAGAGCTCCTTTCGGTGGAAGCTTAAGTGATAACAACTGCGGTGCGTAAGTGAGTCCTTCTTCAGAACATTGAATATATTTTTGAATTGCAGCCTTTCTTCTGCCTATTATTCTGTGTGAAGGGCGCGTGTAGCGCAGTCGGAGGAGGCGCGACTGTCGCGTGCAACCGATACCAGGTTCCTGGTTCGGATTTCCCGCCCAAGCCAACCAAGCCTTCCATCCCTCCGGGGTCGGTGAATTGGTACCAGAGTTGTCTGGGAAGGATAAAGCGCTGACTTGTTCATCGGCTGGCCACCGCAAGTCATTGTATGGCCAAATACGCATTTAAATCGCCTCCACGACATCCCGTAGAAGTAGAATGCGCTGGCGCATCCCAGAAGGGATTGAGTAACGCCGTCCTTTATCCTTTATCCTTTATCCTTTATTATTCTGTGTTGGTAATACTTGGTTTGTTAGAAGCATCTTCGTCGCTTGTAGAAGCGTTGAGAGACGGGCAGCATTTATTTATTTATTTATTTATTTGTTACGCCGCGAGAGACGTGCTCGTACGGGAATGCAACTAAATCAAACATCAATTTGCATAACAGAGTAGAAACAAAATAAAAACAAGCATTACGATAACAGAGTAAAACCTTAGCTGATCTAGCATGAAGCAGCCTAACCTAAGAAACAACCTAACCTAAGCTCAAACACAAACCGGAGCAACACATAACAACAGAACCACCCTTGGCCTAAAACACTAAAAGAACATCCGACCACTGGTGAACAAAGGTTTTGAAGCACCTTCCTACTTCATCCCAAAACTTTCGTTCCTTGCTGTTCATGATGCTCTTGCCGCAATTGAAAAAAGATATATAGCATCGTTCAAATTCAAATCACGACAAATTCCCATACACACTGTGTCATGCGAGACGGCTGTGAGTTCAGCTGCAAAACCGTTCGCATTTCCCTTAGCTCTGCTTTTCTAAAGAGCTCTTCAACAGAAGACAAGCGTTTGATGTCGTATTCTCTGGTTCCGTAGTGCAGTGATAATAGAATCCTGAGAAAACAACAAGTAAGCGGGGGGGGGGGGGGAGGAGGGGGGAGGGGAGAGCGTGGAGCGCATTCGGAGGAAGTGTGGGCCATCGCGTGTACCAGATACCAGATTCTTGGTTCGGATTTCCCGCACAGACCAGTAAGGCCTTCCGTCCCTCCGGCGCTGGCTAATTGATGCCACACCTGCTTGGGAATGGGGGGGGGGACACTGACTTTCCATCTGCTGGCCACCCCAAGCCATCCTATATGCCAAATATGCATTCAAATCGCCTCCTCCACGACATCAGTAGAGGTTGAATGTGTGGCGCATCCCAAAGGAGATCAAGTAACGCCGTCATCTATCCTTTATCCTTATCCTTTATTTTTTGTTCGCAGACTTAACCTGTACTTGCTCTGCCAGCGATATGTTAAAAATGCTATTAACGGTTAAACTCCTTATATTTAAAATGCCTTAAATGTTTTCCCTGCAATAGTAAAGGCGGAAGTACGCTTGTATAATATGGCTGTGAAGGAGATGGACAGCGCGGCGATTACGTGCGAAGAGCGACCTGTTCACCCCGAATCACCT
This sequence comes from Heligmosomoides polygyrus polygyrus, assembly GCA_947396885.1. NCBI lineage: Eukaryota > Metazoa > Nematoda > Chromadorea > Rhabditida > Heligmosomidae > Heligmosomoides > Heligmosomoides polygyrus. The sequence continues at coordinate 77,010,662 of OX377202.1, read as the reverse complement.
TCACCTCAAAGCGCTTCCGATGCGCGCTTTGTTTGTGTAGAAGAGTGCTTGACATGCGGGCGATATCTTTGATCAGGAGAGCGCCAACAACATCATGAGACAACTAAACACATCAAACCGTCTGCAAACAACCCGCCACGTACAGGACCTTCTTCAGCCTAATGGAGCCAGGTGTCTCCACCCCAGACGCATGTGTTGAATCGTTTGCCTCTCTTCAGGTGCAACGTACAATGTCATTTACTGACTCCCTCGAACATAAATATTGTTATAGCAAGAAGTATTTCCAAAGGGCAGACAAGTGCTTCTTGTCAGAACTACTTGAAGGTCGTAGTAAGAATAGCATAGATCTGACAAGTTCACGTGTTAAATATTTATTCTGCAAATATGTAGAGAGGGCGTGACAAGCTTCCTTATAATGTATACACATACATGGAGAGAAGCTAAGCATAGATCCCGACATGTGCTAAACCGTACTCGGCTGTTCTGTGTATGTGGCATATCTTTGTGCTAAATTCAAGAACAGAGTATTCATAACTCCTAGAGGAGAGGAGCTGGTACAATGTTATTTTTTAGCCTTTTATATGCATTGCACGAAATAACTCTAGATATTAGTGCCATATCCAAAATTGAACTCTTTTACTTATAAAACAGTCTTTTTAGCCGTTTTAAAAATGCCAGAATTTGCACACACCTCTGCGATAATCTATTAAGATAGGATAGAAGTTTATAGAAATAGGACTCTTATAAGTTTTTGAGTAGATAAATTCAAGGAGCCAAAACCTCGTCGTTTTTTTCCCGCATTTGGCCTACATACATTTATTAGTTTGTGATCCAGTAGCAGAAGTTGCTTAACAAAAAGTGAACTTCGACTAAATCGTGTTTTCAAACAAACCGCAAGATACGACCCGTTTAACGAAATTGAGACCTGCCTACTGTCAACGAGGGCGCAGTAATGCACTGCTACCAGCTGCGCTAGGCAAAAAAGAAAATTCTGAAATTTTCCGAACATCGCTAGTGAAGTGCGCTTTAGAGAGGCAGGCCAATGGCAGTTTTGGAGGGGCCGTAAACAATTAGCAGCCTTCCAAAGGAAAATGTTTTGCAACTAGGTCAGTTTTTGGAAAAACTCAGTTTACAGGGTGTCAAATTCGTCATTGAGAGGGAAATGTTCTGCTGTAGGTTTTGCTAAACTTGAAGAAAGTTATGGAGTTGCGACACTTTGTGATGGAAAAAATTGTCGCAAAGCGTCGATTGTACCCGAGTTAGGAGCGGTATTGAACATCGTGAGGAACAAACTAAGGAAACAATTGCTTAAATGGTACTTAGTTCAGGGTAAATACATAGGTCTGCAAAATTTCTTAGAGACTAAGAGTTATCGCGCCTACTTCAACTAACTTCTGGACGATATATTTTCAAGCGCGCTGCCGTGCATCACGGAAGCTTGGCTTGATGATCAAACGTATCACTACTCTTGCAGCACCCTGCCGACCTCTGACACTACGAGGTGTTCTACACTCTTCTTCTTCTTCTCCTGAGCGTTTAGTCCCGCGCAGTCGCAGGGTCCGCTGTTCTTGTGATCTGTCGCCACCTCATCCTATCAAGGGCGTCATCTGCCGTGGCGCCGACTTCGGCGAGATCTCTCTTAATGACGTCCTTCCATCTTTTCCTAGGGGCTCCTCTCGGACGCTTTCCGGGTGCCTCGTAATCTAGGGCCAACCTTGTGGGGTGATCCTCTGGTCTTCTGAGGACGTGTCCATACCACCTCAGGCGCTGCTCTCTCATCTTCAGCTGGATCGGGGCAGTCTTCATCACTGCCCTAACATCCTCGTTTCGCACCCTGTCCCGACGGGTCCATCCACATGCCCACCTCAGCATCCTCATCTCTGCCGCGTGCAGTTGCCGCTCCTGCGCCTTACCCAGGGCCCAGCACTCACTGCCGTAGAGGAGGGCAGGTCTTACAACTGTTCTATAGAGTTTGCCTTTGAGCGTCCTGGAGCATCTACGGTCACAGAGGATCCCTGTGGACTCCCTCCACTTGAGCCAGGCTGCGTTTATCCGTCCCCTGACCGCCTGGTCCACACTTCCTTCCTCGGATAGGTCACTTCCGAGGTAGCGGAATTCTTCCACCTTCTCGATCGTTTCCCCTTGGCAGTCTAGGATCGATCCAGCGCACTGCTCAGAGCTGATGAACTTCGTCTTCTTCACGTTCAGCCGTAGGCCGTTGTCCGCAAGGGCTCTCTGCCACAGCTGCACCTTCTCCTCCAGCTCCTCCTGGTTGTCGGCTACTAGGGCGATGTCGTCCGCGTAGAGGATCGTTCTGAGAGGGCCTTTCTCAAGGTGGTTCACTATAGAGTCAAGCGTCAGCAGGAAGAGGAACGGGCTCAGAGCCGACCCTTGGTGTACCCCCACTGTGATGTTCACTTTCCTTGTCACCCCGTGTGGAGTTCGTATCGCCGCTTTCGAGCCCTCGTACATGTTCCTTATGACCGTGATCAGACGTTCCGGGACACCCCTCCCTCGAAGGGCATTCCAGATTACGGTCCGAGCTAGCCTGTCGTAGGCCTTCTCCAGATCCATGAATGCCAGGTAGCAGGGTTTTCGTTTCTCCCGATATTTCTCCATCACCTGACGAGCGATGAAGATGGCGTCTGTGGTGGACCTCTCAGGCATGAAGCCCCACTGCACCTGGGAGATGGGTACCATCTCCCTCAGCCTTGAGTCTACCAGTCGTTCATAGATCTTCATCGTGTGTGAGATCAGTTTTATCCCTCGGTAGTTCCCTTCTGCTTGAAGATGGGGACTATGGTGCTGTTCCTCCAGTCATCCGGCATCTTACCTTCTTTCGTGATTCTGTTGAGGAACTGCGTCAGCCAGTTGATTCCGAGGTTCCCGAGCACCTTCCAAGCCTCTACTGGCACACCGTCAGGCCCTGCTGCCTTTCCGAGTTTCATCTTCCGTATGGCCTTGCGAACCTCTTCTTGCGTCCAGGGTGGGATGGGTCCTTCCGTTGGCTGTTCTTCCTCGGCCTCCCGACGAGGGAACTCCTCGTTCAGGAGTTCCTTGAAGTACTCCTCCCATCTCTCTCTGACCTCGACCGGCTTCCGTAACACTCTACCGTCAGCATTCTTCACAGTCTTCACTACTCGAATGTCGAGCCTAGCTCTATGACGCGCCTTGGCCAGGCGGATGGCGAACTTCTCTCCCTCTGGCCCGTCTAGTTTCTCGTACAAGGCATCCATTTCCGCGTTCTTTGCCTTCGCTACAGCTGTTTTTGCCAGCCTCTTCAGCTTCCTGTAGGCTGTGAGATGCTCGGGTGCCCTCGTCTTTTGCCACAGCTTGTAGGCCTCCTTCTTCCTCTTCACCGCAGCCTGCACCTCTTCGTTCCAGAACCATGCCGATTTATTCCCTCTGGTTCCTCCCTTTGTTTCTCCCAGGGTTTCCTTGGCACATCTCAGGATTGTCTCGGCTACCCTCCTCCAGGTCTCATTCACGGGACCAGCTGGATCTGGAAGGCCTGCTTCGAGCACTGCCCTTCGTAGCTCGTTCCGCTCTGAACCCCGCAGTCTCCACCATCGGATCCTGGGTTCCGTCCTCACTTTGGGCCTGGTGGGTAGAGGTATGCTAAGGTTGGCTACCAAGGGTCTGTGCTGTGATGCCACGTCTTCTCCCGGAATGACCTTCACATTCCGGACTGTTTTCAGGGCAGCCCTTCGAACCAGGATGTGGTCGACCTCAGTTCTTCTTCCTCCGCTAGCATAGGTCACCTTCTGGCTCTCCCTCTTCGCGAAGAAGGTGCTACAGACAGCCAGGTCGTGGGCGATAGCCAGATCCAGAATTCGTTCTCCATCCGGGTTTACCAGGCCGATCCCTTTTCCTCCATGAACCCTTTCCACTCCTCTTCTGCCACTCCCCACATGCCCGTTCATGTCCCCTGCTATGGAGAGGTAGTCGCCTTCTGGTACGGACCTTATGGCTTCCTCGAGCGAGAGGTAGAAGTCATCCTTGTCGTGCTCGGAGCATCCGGTCTGCGGAGCGTAGACAGACATGATGGTCCAGTAACCCTCCTTCGTGTCCAGCCGTAGTGACATGATGCGGTCGTTTATTCTTTGGGCAGCCGCTACTGAATCCTTGAGGGACTCCGCGACAGCTATCCCTACCCCGTTCCTCTTGGTGTCCTCTCCGTTGTAGTACAGCTTGACCCCTTCTCCGATCTCCTTGGCTTTCGCCCCTTTCCATCGCGTTTCCTGCAGACACAGGACTTGTATCCTTCTGCGCTTCATTAGGTCAGCCACTTCCCTAGATCTCCCGGTCAGCGTTCCCACATTCAGAGTCCCCAGTCGAACTAGCTTCTTTAGCCGAGGTCGTTCGGCCCTCGGTAGCCCTCGCATACTGACCACAGAACTCGGGCGGGGGTTCTGTGCGCCACTTCCGGGTGACGTCCTAGCCTTTACACTGATTCTATTGCGACTTGTGATCATGGTTTTGTGACGAGGTTTCTCCATCAGCCGGCCTGTCAACCTGGGCCTGACGCTGGAACCGTTGCCATTTTTGCAATTTTTGCAGGGCATGGCGTGCCCGAGCCGGGAGTCGAAACTGTGACCGTTTGTGCATGAAACTACACTACTAACCACTAGGCTAACTCGGCTCACGAGGTGTTCTACACTAATTTTCATAAATATCCCACGAAACTTCAAGATTTTCTAAGAATTATTTTCTATCACTGACCGTCACCAGCCTATGATTATGTAGCTGCAAATTTGTCCTTGGAAGTAATGTGTGAAGGGCGCAGGTCAAGCTGTTCGACATTGCGGCTAACGATCCATTACAACCTCTTTAAGCCTGAAGTGGCTAAAAATAAGATTATAAGCTCTCGTGATAGTGTTTCGTTGAGACGATCAAAACTCTAGCACCAGGCGCAACCCGAACACGACCTGCCAACAGAGGTGGGAATGCTTTACGCCATTACACAATGGGCCCTGTTTGATCAAACGCATTACGGCTAATAAAGGATTTATTTATTTATTTATTTATTTATTTATTTATTTATTTATTTATTTATTAAAAGCATGCATTTACACGCAACAATATGTTATACAGTTTAAATATCCAGAAAGAAATAAAAATTGGAAAAAAGGACAGGACCAAGGTGGACAGAAGGTGACATTTTTACTAACGAACGTTTTAAATGCACTTTTCGACAAACAAAGAAGGTTTTTCTTTTTGGCTAGTAACGAATTCATCACATTCGGACAACTGTAAGTGACGAAACGTGATCTAATCCGTGTTTTAGCAACCGAGACCTACAGCATTGTTTTCCCTCTTCTACTTCTTGACAGTGGATGACCAAAGAATGTTATTGAGTCTATGGACACTTTCCCTGTGAGAATTTTGTAAGTCATTAAAAGGTCAGCCAGTTTCCTTCTTTTGTAAAGTGATGAGAGACCAAGAATTTTAGATCTCTCATTCCCTCTGGGGATATGGAGGTAATCCATTCCGTAGCACCTCACAACTAACTTCCGTGTAAAACAGTTTTGTACGCTTTCAAGAAGGCAAATTTCTTTTTTCTTACATGGATTGAAGATAGTTGTTCCCGACTCTACGATTGGTCGCACATATGTTTTCTAGGCACGTAGGATCGTTGGGGATCGTTGGACTTCAGAATTTTGAAAAGATTGCAGATTCGATGAACTGCCTTGTTTCTCAACATCTTGTAATGTTTACTGAAGTTCAAACTGCTACTTATCATAAAGCCTAAATCTCGTGCATCGTCTACCAATTTAAGTTCAGTGTTACGAAGACTATAGGTCTGCGGCCTATTGTTCCAATGCATAGGTAGCAAGATTTTTCTGCAGCAAGAGGTAGTCCCCACTGGTCGGCCCATTCACTCATAAAATCGATAGCTTTTTAGATGTTTTGATAGTCCTAATCATTTTCTACTGCACTGTATATCTTAACATCATCAGCGTACATATTACATCTCGCTCTCAGGATGAAGGGTAAAGGGCGAGTGTAGCGCATACGGAAGAGATGCCGGCTGTCGCGCGCACCCGATACCAGGTTCTTGGTTCGGATTTCCCGCCCAGGCCAACGAAGCCTGCCATCCCTCCGGAGTCGATGAATTGGTACCAGACCTGTCTGGAAACGATTAAGCGCTGAATTGTTCATCGGCTGGCCAGCAAAAGTCATTGTGTAGCCAAGTTCGCAATAAGCAATAAAGTTAATAAATGGGTTCTTGCAGTTGCCCAATGAGGGGGAATTCCTCTTGTTGCGGAACGCTGTTCTTTTCGTTGGCCAAATCTTGAAAAAAAAAAGCTTTCAAAAGCACCTCAGCCACCTTACCATAAAACGGAATCGTACATTCTATGCGTTTTCTTCTTTTTATTTCCAAGTGTATAAATACACTGAACATGTATGCATAAGAATGCACGCTCTTGATTTTATTTCAGCGCTTGGCGATCACACCCGTGTCTCTTATTCATCAATGTCTGCTTTCCTTCTATGACCCACTTATGTAGAACTCTAATACATTTGTCATCTGGTGTATGGAATTTGCGATGCTAAAGCGGTGCCGCGCATTTGCTGACAGTATCCGTCCCAATTAATTTTTGCTTTTTCGCTTCGTTCTGGTGGCTGCAGCGCCGTTCAGAATGAAAACGTCGTGAGCCCTTACTTTATGCATGGGAATAAAGATTTCAAACACAGAGGACAATCTTTTTAGTGACACTGAGTAATATAAGAGGCATTACTTCGGCTTAAAAAAGTATGTCATATAGTTTTAGTTTCTGTTGGCAGTTGAACATAGCATAGATGCTCAAAATCAATCAGTCAAGTTATTCTTCGACCAACCAATATCTTTATCAACGAATGGCTATTGCATTCAATCAACACAAGCAACATAAACAACCAACGTGTCTTTTAGAGTTGTTTAGATTCTATTTTCGCAAATGCATTGAGGCAGAACACACCAAATACACCTACTTTTTAAACCATTTAAGGCTCAATTCAGTTTCTATAAGCCCCAATTGGCTGGTATCGAGGATGTAAGCTGTTATAACGATGCTTTTTGCGAAGAAAACTCTAGCACCAGGCGGGACTCGAACCCGCATTTCCTGCTGACCGGGCGAGAATGCTCTACACCATTACACGATTTGAGGCTCCTGTCACTTCTAAACCAGCAATGCCTCCATTCCTCAGCACCGAGAATTGGAATCAGAGTTGTCTCAAAGGGCTAAAACTCGAAACTGATCTGCTGGTTATCGCAGGTTGCTAAGAACGCCAAATGAGAATTCAGGCGCTGCACAATATCCCAAGAACGAAATACGTGGCTCGCCCCGAATGGAATTCCGCACTAACGACTTTTATTTTTTTTCAATTTTTACATTATTTATTCGCATGCAGCTTGCCTCAAGGGCATCCCGTAGATTACAGAGAATGTGTGACGTGTCCCGAAATGGATTGAACAACGCCATCCTTTATCCTTTATCCTATTTATTCGAAGAGTTCCCTATGTTCTACTTTCTTCGTGAGATATTTCTCACCCTTTTGATATGGTCGTGAAGGAATTAGAAATGAGTATGGAATCATACCTTTATAGAGAAAAAGGGATCAAGCATGATCCTTTTTCCAATAAGGCACCGGTTGTAGTCGCATGGTCTGCCTCAATTCGATTTGGAAGGGTGTCGCTCTCATTTCTCAGTGACGTAGACGAAGTGGGAAGCACGGTGGAGGTGCGACCTCGGCACGAGCCTCGACCCGGCGGAGCAGCGGTTCAATGCTGCCGCGATGCTATCGAGCCGACGCAGATGTTCGCCTTATTCTTGGATTAGGTAGATCGCTATCGCTCGGCTACTTACAAATTACTGCTCAGCATAGCGACGACCACCTAATCGGTCCCCGCGCCGGCCATCCATCCCACCCTTTGTGCGCTTAATGAGAAACTTTCGTATGAACACCCCAACTGTTCATAAGTAATCTTCCTTCATCACCGTGAAGCTTAAGGAGGGTAAACAGTAAAGCACCACCTTTATTTGATTCTCAGCTAACTGCTGTAGAAATGTCTTGGCGGCCCTCCGAATAGGCACATTTTTTCCGTCTACCCTTATGTTACATATTGTTATTGGTTTATTTAAGATTTGCTTATGCAATGTGGGGCCCCTAGCATCAGAAGGTACAATTACGAACTTGGAACTCAAACACATTGTCTACCTAACAAATGCAAGTGCTAAGAATAGCCCACGATCACGGTAATTTTGCAGGGAAGAACTACAAAATAAATTGCTCAGCTCATTTATGAGGGGACATATTTCTGAGCCAATAAAAGCATCATAGAACCTATTTTAAACAATAAAATTTTTGTATAAGGACTAGAGAAACACCATCTCATGCGAGCACCTGAGCCTGCGAGTGAATCTTGAAATCAGGTTTTCTGATGTTATGTAGGTGGTAAGCATTCGATTCGCATAAGGCGAGTGTTGAAAAACAATCGACGACCAAAAAAACGAGATAGAGCACACTTTGAAGTAACAATCAGTGAGCAATCAGTCAAACATATTGAAATAGAACTCCAGCAGGAGACGTCATCAAGAACTAGGGAGCACATCAAACGCGACATTTTGACCACCATGCTTTTCAGTGGAGTCTGCTTCGAGATGGGGAAATATTCTATATACATACTTCTTAACCCTAGCAACATATGGTTATTGGAGAAAACGAAGACATCAGTGGATGCTGTGCTAAGAATGCAGGACTGTGTGGTGGCCTTCGAACGAAGTATTTGTATTATTGAGCGCATCATAAGGATACAAAGACAGGGTGGCACGATTTCAAAGAAAAATGTTAGTTTAGGTACCACGTTGCTTTGACTAATTAGCAAACAGGCCATTCCACACCACTTCATTTCGTCAATCCATACATAGTTGTGACTTACGTCTAATCACTACCGAAATACTTATCATTCCTAGTCAGGGGAGTAAGCTGTGTAGCGAATAATACTAAAGCGAACGTTTGAACTTTATCGGGTAGGATACATTCCCAAAATCCTTTCCTACACCCTGATGGGAGGCAGATTCAATTCGTAATACACACGGGGAGCGGTCTATGCCTTTTAGAACCATGTACATATTCTCCCATGAACCGTTCCAATGGACAAAATTATGTTGCATATTTAGTTCGGTGAATTGCAAAGCAGCCTACTCTAATTTACAAAGAAGAAGTTCACGAGCGCTTCACAACAAGCATGCAAATGGGTTCTACTCGTTATGTAGCTTACAATCTGTTAGACCTGAGTACCATTAGAATTTATGGAGAGGATATTTCTTATTTACTTCACCAGTGGTGACTATGAGCAGCGTGCTGACGAACTACAGAGATCCAAATGTAGAATGCAACGTATTATCCTAGAGCTATGTCTGCTGTATCTCTTTCATCAGCTCTCCACTTCACAAGAGGGTGTGCCTCAGGTCAGTTGATCTTACCCACTATCTCGAACTGTATGTGATCTTACTCTCTCGTAACGTTATTTTTAATCGAACATAAGTTTCATTTAAGCCAGCTAGAAAGCAAGGCATACTCTAAAAAGAATATGATGTTCACCATCAGATGGAATCAAAAACAGCAGATTTTCATGATCACGATACCAAGTCTTGTATCCCGTGTCGTCACGAACAAAAGTTTGTATTCAAAATAAAGTAAAACGCGTCGATGAATGACCAAATGTTCTCTAGAAGCACTGCATCAGTACCTCTTATCCTGAGACTTCTACTAAATCTTTGGTTCCACTGAATTTGCAACAATTGAGCGCACAATTTTACACCGTCTTTATACAGACTTGTAGAGGCTGGCTTATTCTCGGCCGGCTATCGCAAGTCATTGTATGGCCAAATACGTATTCAAATCGCCTCCACGACATACCGTAGAAGTAGAATGCGTGGCGCGTACCAAAATAGATTGTTCGAAGATGTCCTTTATTTCTGACGTTTCTTCAGCTCGACTTAGGAAAGTAAAATGTTTCTTATTTTTCCAGACTCCATAGAGGGTGGAGCCGTCAGAATGCCTGAAGCTGAAGCGGACGGATCTCCACTCTAACCGTTAATTAACAGCAAAAAAGACAGCGGAAGAATCTGATCACTTTTGCGGGGCTTTCTATACACCTCGTCCGTGAACGTACATGAATTGCACTTAACAAGATGAAGAGAAGAGTGCAAGCAGAGCAGTCCCGCTCCTTTAGCTGCAAATCCTGGTAAAGACTGAGCAATTTTGTCCTTGAACGAATCCTAACCAGAAGCTAATCCCGTCAGGAGTGTGTGAACTGCTTCCTCACGGCCGTCTTCCTCTTCCTCACAGTGCAGCCAATTACCAGCAGTTCATTGATACCTTGGAGTTAAGGAGGCGCCAATTGCAATTAGTATGTCATCAGCTGACTATCTGGCGGAAGTGTGAAGTACTCTGACACGAGTCCCGGCCGTAGGGCTACGTATCTACCCTGCTATTCCGTCCTGGACTGTAGACTTGCTTCTCTGTGTTTACGACGACTGTCAGTGTTTATGCACTCCCAAAATATCAAGACAATATTCGCATGAAAGTTGCTGAACTTGTGGTAGTTCAGAGCTACTGATTAATAGAGCGGAAATGTGAAAACTTCATAACTGGAACTTGGCTGGTTCAATAATAGCATTCCATATTTGAACGATAAAGGATAAAGGACGACGTTACTAAATTCCTTTCAGGACGCACCACGCATTCTACATTCTACATACGCATTCGACGGGGTGTCGGGGAGGCGATTTGAATGCGTAATTGGTCATACAATGAATGATTTGCAGAGGCCAGCCGATCGGCATGTAAGTTATTATTCTTCATAGACAAGCCTCGCACCAATTCACCTAACCCGTAAGGATGGAAGGCTTAGTTGGCCTGGGAATGGGGGAAATCCGAACCAAGATCCTGGTATCGGATGCAGACGACACCTAGCAGCTCCTCCGGGTGCGCTACTCGCGCCCATTCCACACCACATTTATTTAGTCAAAAGTGTGGTCCCTCATGAGTAGATTACCTTTCTCTTGACCATTGAGTTGAGGTACTTTATTCATTCGCTACACGAATGGCAAAAAATAGATGTGGATTAGGTTTAACGGGGGAGGGGACTTTCATTCTTTCTGGGTCAAAAAAAAAATGATTCGCTCGATTTCGTTCAGTGAGGGATTGTTATTTGTTTTATTTTCATTTAGCATATAGAATGGTAATTAATAAAAACAGAACTATTGTTTTGAATGCACCATGCATCTGTTTTCTACAAGAGGAAGCTTGAATGTGAATTTGAAACATGTATTGAGTTTTGGGGCCATCATATGAACAAGTCACCGATATTTCTTCGTGCGCCCTCTTCTATCAATTTTCTGTCCGTACGAAAGTGAAATCTTGGTTGGTCTCGGTGAACCGCTCCTCAACAAATCGTTCAGGAGTGCGAGAAGAGCCGTTGACCCCTACCACCTGCGCTATCTCCTACCGCTGTAATTCCTTATCAACATTCTATTTCCGTCAACTTTCACAGATACACCCATCCATGCTTCTATCCATAGAACATGAATTCAGATTAAATTTTACTAGAAGAAAAGCCAGATGTCAACAAAGAATTCGTCCCAAGTGCGAACATCTGAAAATGTACAGTTCAGGAGCGCACCATGTTTAAGGAAGGGAATTAACATCTAGAACGCATTCTGAAATTAAAATTAAATATGCTATGTTTATTTTGAGCAAAATGAAGCAAATGTGACGAATTTAAATCATCGTGCTGTTCTCAAGTTTCTATAGCCTGTAAAGAGAAATGTCTACTACATTTTGCTGGGTTTTTGAAGAGATCAACGCTGTCTTCGTGCACCTGCCTATTCCTGCAGCATACTATCTTATAGATGTTGTTAAAGCATCTACATCGACGACAGAAGTCATGCCGAACCGGGCTCTTTGCTTGAAAGGTACCGATGACCGTGGCCAGTAGATAAGACCCCTTCTTTTCCTCTGGGACTCACAGTTGGTGGTGGTCGCATGCGCCAAACCGCGACGTTCCTTTTTTCAGCTCGCCAGGCAGACCACCCGGATGGCACTTTCCTCTTTTTCACCGTGGTTTTTGCCCTCTAAGAGCCGCGTTTACGGCGCTTCAAAGGCAGCTGTTTGCCGGGGAAACGCCTGAATCGTGGAGAATTGCCGTCGAACAGACGTGTCGGAACTGCCGAGACAATAGAGGCAGGCCTCCTTTGGGTCGCGGCCTGTGAGGCTGAGGCTTCCTCCTCGACGTGGTGAAGAATGCGGCGGCTTTTCGCATAACCTTGGAACACTTGGGCGGATTAGCACCGCCGGCTTCCGAACACCAGCTGCCGAACCATTCGTGCCGATTACATTTCGAAATGGAGCCACTCCCTCGCTTTCATTTCCTCTTCCGGCAGGAAATACGGATCAGAATGACGGATTATACGCAATCTAGCAGAGAGCATGAAAAAGTGAAGGTTTCGAAATTTTAAGGATTCTCGAGAGGTTAGCGCTCTCTCTGAAACGCTAGCCGGTTTTATCCGATCTTCTCGAGGGAGACTTACCACGCGATGCCGAAAAATCAGACGAAGGACGGGCGAGAAATCATAGAATAACTGATTGAGCAATGAGAGGAAGATTCAAATCCAAATCAATTCAGGACAATTCGATTACCATGCCGAACAGCGCGATGTGCAGCTGTGTTTGAAGATGTCGAAAATTGGGGCTCTTCGAACGTATTACGAGCGCGACCTTCAGCTTTGAATATGAAACTCACGCTTCAACTGCCTCCTTAGCAAATTATGTTGTACATATCCAATTATTCATATCCGCATCCAATTGCATGGAACTATGTGCCATGGAGCATTTTTGCATGTATCGCGTGCACTGGACGTCCGCTTTCTTTCCCTCTGAAGCTCAACCAACACGACTTAAGTCTAAATTTTCACGCCTCACGTATATGCCCTTCGCTTGACTGCTTCTTGGCCTGGTCTCGACACCGCACAATCGTCGTCAATATCCAACCATTGAGCACTTCGTCGTCGATTGTCGTAGACAATTCATTTTTTGTCACAAGTCACAATTCGCTCTAGAAACGTGTCGTTTTGTTGCGTAGAAGGAGCGCTGACGATACTTGCAAACGGCGAGCTCGAAGGGCGAATCTGCTCTCGAAGAATTCATGGCTTCTAGATCTCCGGAGTTTTATGCTACTAGAATAAATAAACTAGTGTGTCGTTGGCAAAGATGTGTAGATTGTAATAGTTCTTAATTGCCTAATAAAGTTATGTTTGAGCCGAGATAATTACATTTGAAATTAGAGGTCATAAACGACAGAACTTAGGTAACGACCTAATATCTTAGTCGGGAGGGGACAACCGTAAAGTAAATAACAGTACAACATCAGCCCATACCAAACAACCACTTCCAGTTCAAGTGAAAGCCATCATGGGACAGCATTTGAAGCTCTCGTAGAGACAGTGAATGCGAATCCAAGCTCAAATCACCATATATCCCCTTCCCATTGAGATAGATCCACTTTATTTTCTTAGGACTACATAGAATCCTTGCAGTGACGCCGTTAGCTAAGCAGATATGGCAAGAACTGACTTCTGGTTCTTCCAAAAAAACTTCTCATCGCTAATTGTACAACTTTTGCACGGCTATCCTTAAAGGACACGAGATTCTGAATCACGGGATTCGGAGTCATCTGCTCCAATTCTACAGACAGTTTCTTTCTGGGCGAGTGGTAGAGTAGTCGGAGGTAGTGCGTGCACTCTGAATCAATGTTTTTGGTTCAAGTCTTTCTGAGGCTCAGGAAGCCTTCCATCCCTACTGGGCCTATTAACTAGTGCGAGACTAGCTTGGGAAGGATAAAACGCTAGTACGTCCATCGGCTGGGCATCGAAAGCCAAACACACTTTTAAGCTACCACTACGATATTACGTAGAAGTAGTATTATACAAATATGTGGTAGCGCATTTTAAGCAGGGACTGATTAAAGCCGTCGTTCTGTTTTAAATGACTTCAATGTAGAAGCCTGAGTAGAGATGAAAAAAAAATTATAGAATTACTAATGCTTCGTACAGATATGTAGCAATGGCTTCCAAGCTTCGTTGCAATCCAATAGAGGTGCGTTTTTGATCCTGATGACACAACTTCATCGACAACATTTTAAATGGTGTAGCTTTTTGGGTGATGAGCTTACCACATACATAATTGCCCTTTTGAGAGATTTTGGTTTGCCAGCAACAGCTACCTCGGAATCACCTACGTCTCTAGGCATTTTCAGAAGCTGTTGACATAGACCCTTCTCGCCCACTCTCCAAGATATTCAAGCACAACCTGCTCTGGGCAATCTGCTGGTTTGCTCTCTATTTCAGGATCACGAAACACCCGATTCTGGAGAGTAAAAACCATACCGCATTCCTCGGTTGAGTTTGGTGCATTTATTGCTACCTCTATTGTGTAAAGCTAAAGTGAAACGCGAGACCTAAGCAAATGCAAAAATGGTGGTATCCATCCGCAACGATGTTTTTGCGATCGAAAATGAAGAGCTGGCTGAACCCGCACCTCCGCCTTACCGAGCAGGATGTTCTACGTCTTTAAGCCACCAGCGCAGTTTAATCGTTCAATAAGTTTGATTAAGTTTTCATTTTTGTTTATCCGTTCACGAGATGTTAATCTGTATGAAAAACTTCTTGCATCCTAATAGTTTTCTCCCAGGTTCTGATCAAATTCAAGCTTACAGATTCTTTCCAAACCTTCTCCCAGTCTTGTAGTGCTGTTCATGCTGTTGTACTTTGCCTCCTTTGAGGCTTTTAGGAGCCTCAGCATACTTAGAGCTATAAGCTAAAGCACCACATGCTCATCCGCCACGTCTTCCAGGCTGTCCAACAGCTTTCACATCTCCCCTTTTATTTTGTGCGTCATCTCCAGCATGATTTGCGTGCTTGCACAGTCAGAGGAGGTGTCAGCTGTCGCATGCACTCGATTCTAGGTTGATTGATTCGGGCTTCCCCTCCAGGCTATCCAAACCTTTCGTCTCTCCAGCACCATTGAACGGGTGCTGTATGAGTCCGGTAGTGGTAGAACATTGACTTATCAGCTGGGCTCCCCAAAATGTTGAATGTTCCAGGTACACATTTGAGCTGCTTCCACGATATCCCGCAGAAGTAGAATGCGTGGGGCATCCCAAACAGAGAAAGTCCCTGAAGAAAATCATGATTCGCTTTTCTAATTCTGAGGATTTTTACTTGCTAAACCGAAATAATTTGATAGTGAACAACGCGATAGCACAAATCTTCAGCGAGGAGCTATTTGACCACTACCGTCGAAGGGAAGAGGAAAATTCCGTTCATTGTATAGGTTGATGGGACAAGAAGTAAATGTCGAAGAAATCGAAGTCTTGGTGAAACTGCATGTCTAAAATCGCATCTCTCCCACTTCTTCATCAACAAGCTCCACCAGTTGTTTGTTGGTTCAGTAACATGAGTGTTCATCATTCTTCAGAATCATGTCGAATATAGTGTTCAGGATGAGTAGATATCCCGTCGTATTCCCGTTCTTCGAAGCCTTCTCATTCCAGATGAAGAGACCCCTATGGCCGAGGCGAACGCCAGAAGCGGCCCTAATGGGATTGTCGCCTATCACGCGAGAAGAGGAGTTCGGCAGGCTCGACCTCGCTCGCGCGGGCGGGGCTTCAGGTGTGGGAGGAGCGCTGGAGGAGCGCGAGGGACAGAGCCGACAGTACAGAGCAGCGCTGCGCCTCAGAAACATGTCGACTCAGCTCCGAGGATCGCGACCCAACCAGGAACGGCGGAACGCCCGCGAACGAAGCCGCGTGCACCAGGTAACACCTTCCGCGCATCCCTCTCATTTTTCATCGAATTTGAAGTCGATTTCGTGCCACATTCGATTCGTAAGACGCATGCTCTGCAGTGGCATCCGTGTTCTCCTTCAATATGTGCTTATTTCAGGTGAACCACGGTTTCGATTTATTGCGTACTCGAGTTCCGAAAGCCGTCATTAACAAGAAACTCTCAAAGGCGGACACACTACGAGAGGCCGTGCGATACATACAGTACCTGAAAAGCCTACTGCATACGGAAGAGGGCATGAACCAGACAGGTGAGCGCGTTCTTCACCGCTTGTGGCACTTACTATGTTTTTCCTTCTTTCTTTTTTGCAGTAAATTTAAGGCCCTTGGCTGCGTCTTTTTCCTCAAATTCTTCTCGTTTTTTTCTGTAAAAAAGAACGCGAATTGCTCAAGGCAGAAGAGGAACAGCTTCCATAAAAAATCCTCCGATTCAAATTGCATCTGAATCCTAGTCCACTCTCTTTAACTCCATCCTTGCAGGCTATACGACGCCGACGTGTTCTGGTAACAATGGCTTCTACAACCATTCCGAAATGGAGTTCGACGTCTACTTCCCGACGCCAACACCTTCATCGGCGACATCTCAGCATCCCAGTCCCGTGCACTCCATGTACAGCAGCACATCCGCGCCGCAATCGGAAAACACTGGTAAATCCTTATTTTTTCAACTTCGACCTAAAGAGCCGTTGACGCCTGTGTATTCTGTAACATATATTCTACCGTATCCATTCGCTTTCAGGTGGTCGTCCGTTCGCATAATGGTACCATAGCAGATACTCCCTTTCTCAACGGATCTCCATCGTCCTTACTTCCTTCACTTGTCGTCGTTCACGGGTTCTGTACATACACTATTAGAGAATAAATCATATGATAATCTGATTTCGTTGTTTGATAGACGGCTGTGAGTGGTTTCGGGCCTGCAGCTGGCGTTATGGGTGTCCTTGATCTCAGCCCCGGAGAGATGCAGGTGCATTTCTGGTTCATTTCGTGACATCAGAAATGAATTACGCTAACGCCAAATGACGACCTCAGCTGAGCGATTGTCTTCGCAGGCGACCGGACTTCACGTCTACTCCGCGGCGCAGTTACTCAGCTCAGGCGATCTACTTTAGCCAGCCGTGCTTCCTTAAGCGGATTCCGAGCAGACTCAAACCTCTTCCTCTGCTATGACATTGTCCACCCAAAAGTTATTGAGGGCTTAAAATGCTTTCTAATCGCATAAATTTGACCACGTCAGATGGTTTGTACAGGTCCCAGGTCTCCTAATGACATTCATTCATTTCGCTCCCATGTAGTTGAAAAATCTTACAACAAAACGAATCATACCAAATACAATACCCACCATAAGGATTGGAAAAAGGGCGCGGTAAGCGCGTTAACCGCGTTCTTTTTGTTCTTTTGCCATAACTCTATTCATTTTCATCCTTTCCTAGGAATTTTTCCAGAAACCAGATTAGATCGAGAAGGACTATCTAACGGTGTAAATGAATTGTATTCCACCTGAATTTTGAGCACTCATTCTTCCGAAGTACCAGAGGGCGCTCATAAACGAGCGGCGCCTTCGCTAATTACACCCTCTGGATATCTTTGCACCCAATTCTGAGAATGAACCGGCTGTTCTGACAGTGACCACTTCCTCCGCAGCAGTAGAAATGCTACAAGTAGGCGGAAAACTACGGTTCTTCCTGCCAGAAGCTGGATAGTAATGCTCAAATGCACTGCTGTCAGGAAGAGCCTTGTACAGAAAGAGCCGTCGTTTGGGTGTTTCAAGAACGATGACTATGAAGAATTTGAACACAAATTTCAGGTTGTCTTTTTGTACTTCAAAATCGCTCACTGCGAGCGCTATGAGCATCTATAAGGGCACCCTAGATTGGGGAGAGCCTACGTTATTTTCAGGAATCATTTAGATTCTGCAGCAACAATGAATTTCCACGTTTTTGAAGGGCCTCAGCTGCTCCATAAAGGGGGCGAATGCTTGGAGCTTTCTTTGGGGCTTTCCTTGGTTGTTCACCCTTCAGCATTTGCAGCAGAAGTATTGTGCCATTCGGAACACTACGTTTTCGACGCTGCAAGTCACTACTTTCGACTCGAATTCACAGCCTTTTCATTTCCTTCCCATAACTCCCCGTTTGTGTTTAAGTTCGAAAAAGGGTCCACGTGGCATTCCTATGCAGCTCGAGGGCTTTCCTTTGATGTAATATGAAGGGTATCCAAGACAATTGATGCTCCCTGCCATTCTGCCCCTACTCGTGTTCTAGGGGTCTGTAGGCTCGACCTGAGCACAGCGCTCGTCGGCCAGATCTCCGCGCCGTCTCGCCTTCTTCACACCTAGGTTCCAGGTTCATGAGGTCATGCCTTCGCATTACCAGGGCTACCCTGTCCAACAATCGATCCTTTACAAAATGCTCTGCACCCTGGCCTTTGAGCCTTATACCAGTGCGTCCTTGCCCATTCAAAGACTAGTCATGACCTACACGCAACATTCTCAAATACTGCAATGCCACTGGAACAAATTATGATTCACGCCGATAAAAGTGAAAGTTGTATAGCTACGTCTCTCTCTCTTTTGCTGTTCAATAGACTACGATTTTGGATTCTACGTGAGGCAGTGCATAAAGGAAAAACGGTGGCGTAAGTCAATTCCTTTGCGAGATGCGCCACGCATTCTACATCTAATGGATATCTTGTAGGCAATTTGAAATCGTCTTTGCTCTGTACAATTGCTTCCCGTAGCTATCCGTTAAAAAGTCACTGTTCTATCCCTTCCAGATAAGTATAGTGCTAGATTATCGACCTCGGAAGGATGGAACGCTTGTTTGGCCTGGGCAGAAACCGAGAACCATGAATTGGTTCGGGATGCAGGCAGAGCAGTTTCCTATTCCGGATGTGCTGTACATGCCTAACACTGTCGAAGCGGTTTCAATAAACAAATACTTTCCCATTAGATAAGCCAATGACATTTCGGCTTGCCACATTGAAGCACCCCTTAACATACAATTTTTCGCCGTCTGTCCCATGCGAGCTGGCACTGACTCGGAGTTCCTGAGTGTGCTGTTATATAAAATGGCTTTCAAAAATTAAGCTTTTCGTCATAAGGGAACCCTGAATCTTTTCACCAGGAAACAAGCTGCCCGTTTCCTCGAATAGGTCATTCAACTCCCTCTCGAAGTAGCCATTTTTTGCCTAGGTGAACCGGGGAGCTCTGAAATAGCTGAGAGCGGCAGCAAGGCATTTTTGTGCAGCTACATGCAGAAGACGCTGTGGCAGTAGTAAGTCTATGTCGCTCCTGCCGCAACAGTTTTGTGGCCGCCGAACGCCCAACAAAAATCTTCTGAAATATTTATAACAATTTCGATGTTCCTCATTTAAGTAGGGGGTCATTTGCCTGCTGCATATGATATCCAGTTTACACCCACTCCCAGATTCCATCTTGTTGCCTAACAAATTTCTTTGAAAGAGGTAATATTGCGGTCTCGAACCTTACACAGAATGAATAACCCAAGATGAAGCTCAATAGGCAAAGAATTCGCTGGTCAACTGATAACGCTCAAAGGCCAGGGTGCAGAGCATTTTGTAAAGGATCGATTGCTGGACAGGGTAGCCCTGGTAATGCGAAGGCATGACCTCATGAACCTGGAACCTAGGTGTGAGGAAGGCGAGACGGCGCGGAGATCTGGCCAACGAGCGCTTGTGCTCAGGTCGAGCCTACAGACCCCTAGAACACGAGTAGGGGCAGAATGGCAGGGAGCATCAATTGTCTTTGATACCCTTCATATTACATCAGAGGAAAGCCCTCGAGCTGCATAGGAATGCCATGTGGACCGTTTTCCGAACTTAAACACAGACGGGGAGTTATGGGAAGAAAATGAAAAGGCTGTGAATTCGAGTCGAAAGTAGTGACTTGCAGCGTCGAAAACGTAGTGTTCCGAATGGCACAATACTTCTGCTGCAAATGCTGAAGGGTAAACAACCAAGGAAAACCCCAAAGAAAGCTCCAAGCATTCGCCCACTTTATAGAGCAGCTGAGGCCCTTCAAAAACGTGGAAATTCATTGTTGCTGCAGAATCTAAATGATTCCTGAAAATAACGTAGGCTCTCCCCAATCTAGGGTGCCCTTATAGATGATCATAGCGCTCGCAGTGAGCGATTTTGAAGTACAAAAAGACAAGCGGAAATTTGTGTTCAAATTCTTCATAGTCATCGTTCTTGAAACACCCAAACGACGGCTCTTTCTGTACAAGGCTCTTCCTGACAGCAGTGCATTTGAGCATTACTATCCAGCTTCTGGCAGGAAGAACCGTAGTTTTCCGCCTACTTGTAGCATTTCTACTGCTGCGGAGGAAGTGGTCACTGTCAGAACAGCCGGTCCATTCTCAGGTTTGGGTGCAAAGATATCCATAGGGTGTAATTAGCGAAGGCGCCGCTCGTTTATGAGCGCCCTCTGGTACTTCGGAAGAATGAGTGCTCAAAATTCAGGAGGAATAAAATTCATTTAGACCGTTAGATAGTCCTTCTCGACCTAATCTGGTTTCTGGAAAAATTCCTAGGAAAGGATGAAAATAAATAGAGTTATGGCAAAAGAACAAAAAGAACGCGGTTAACGCGCTTACCGCGCTCTTTTTCCAATCCTTATGGTGGGTATTGTACCCTACCGTAGCAATAAAAAGAAGGCTTGTGTAGATTTCTTAGCTAGCTTCGTTACCTTCAAAGAAATCGTGTGTGTTTGTTAGAGTTTACTGGAATGTTATGCTTTGGACATGCTGATTTTTTTGAGATCGCACCGTCTAAGCTGCTAGGATTCACAGAAACTCCTGGTAGAAAGAAGCGTTCTGAAGCGCACTATATAGAGGCTAAGAACGAACGAATAAAGACAAGCGTGAAGGATATAACCCACTTTAAAAAAGGTAGAAGTTTCCTAATAGCATATGTACAAATGTGTTCCACCCAGTCACAGTGTCATTGTGTTTCAGAATTGTACGGAAATACAGATTTAGTTTGAAGACTTTTGAGCTGCTTCCTATTCGACGACAGCTTTTAAGAATTTATAGAGCCCATGTAGTACGGTTAGAGGAGGCGACGGTTTTCATGTACACTCCGAACTTATTCGGTGCTCAAGTCCCAGCCAGGCAAGCAAGCATTCCATCTCTGCGAAGTGGTAAGGCACCAAATGTGTCAAAGAAAAAGGAGGTTTTTGTATGGTGACCACTGCAAAGCATTATCTAAGCTCAGTACGCATTCATGCTGTCTCCTACGTATACATACAGTACGTGTCGCGTTCCATAAAGGGATGGCTTAACGCTTACTCTATCTTTAATATTCTTAGAGTTCAAGTTTCGACAAATCAATTTCAACGTTCGAGTGAACTACCTTCCTTCAAGGGACAGTTTATCCCTTGAACGGACAGTTTATCCTTTGAGGGAAGTTACATAGTTCACCCGAATGTTCATTACAGGCTCGCGATAGACGGAACAGTACTAGGTGTGGTCCGATTCCTCATCGCTTCCTTCCTAGGCAACGATGCTACCGCCTTCACACCGTCGTCGCTGTTTCGTCCAACGTAACATCCTTAAACGTCAAAATTTCCGAACATTTGTTTATTTATTTATTTATTTATTTATTTATTTATTTATTCCAAGTACATGACAGTTCTCTCAGCGCCGAGCATTAAAAACAAACATTAGAAAAACATAAAAAACACATAGTACTGGCAAATTGTTAACAAAGCTGGATGCTATAATAGCAACACTGACGAAACCACTAACAAAGAGAAGAAAATAAAGCGAAAATGCAAGTTCTGCGAGTTGAATTTTTTAGAAACGACAAGTAAATGTCTTTTAGGAGGTTTTTCACAACATCCTTGCATAGGGAAAGTTTATGTCTGTGTTTATGATATCCATTAACCAGTAAGTCAACAAAATAAACAAGAAAGGCGGCCATGAAATGATGCCTAAAAATGTCAATTGCAGGGACTGGTATTTGCTTTGCCAATGAATAGCCCAGCATTTCTTCTTATCACCATCAGCACTGCTAAGCATTTTGTAGTATACCTGAATTGAGGGCATAGGATCAGGGTTGCTATAGGTGCTACGACGAGATGGTATCCCTCTGATCAAGGAAGCAGTTAAAAAACTTTGACTAATACTGTAGATCGTATGCCGCGCCAGAAAACACTCATTCCTAATCAATTTGGGGCGCGGTCCTCCACTACCTCCGTCCATGCCATTGAAGAGATCCAAGAAGTATCCATGGAGACGGCCTTAAATGAATAGCTGCTGAGCAGCGTTTAACGAATGATTTACTACGGCGCCCAAATGGGCTTCGACTCTCCGCGCGAATTCACCCTTCGAGTGCTGCAGACTACAGTCCTCACCTTCTAGATGAACACTTTGGAACGGCGTCCAAACAAGGAAACCCTACCCTGATTGCAGCTCGCACAAACATCTGCACCAGTTCACACGATCGGCTGCTGTGCTCCGGTCAGAGAGTGCTCAAGGGAAAGAACCTATTCTGCAGGTTGACGTGCCGAGGCAACTTCAACGAGGTCAGCGGGGTTTCTGAGGGTTACGGTGCGCTTTGATGACTCAATTAGAGCACGCGTTTAGGTAGTGGTTTACAACTTGATCGTCGTTTGAGATTGCATCGCCCGCGATGCGGAAAGTGGCACCGCAACAGTAAATCACTTCATTACCCACTTTGCGAAGGTCTTCCTCAGAAAGCATACCAGGTTCTTCTTTCAATGTCTTAGGTCATCAGAACTCCACAGCCATTCAACAGAAGTTTTTTTTCAGGTCCATCCTTGAGTACCATAACTGGATAATGGGGTTAAATGGAACCGACTCTCAACTCTGGCTTACGAGAAATGAATAGGAAATTGTGTGAGCAAATAAATGCAATTTTTCGCGAAGACATGAAGCAATAAAGCCAGGGCTGCAATCTAGAGTTTTGTCAGCGCAGAAACTGTTGTTGCTAGCATCAATGTGCTTTCCAGCACAACTGGGCGTGAACATAAACATGGATGTAAAGAAGATCGTGCAGATCATAGTCTATAGTTGATTGCTTAATGTAAAGCACTGTTGGTGCAACAAGCTTCGACGAGATGAGCCATCCGCGACAGAGTGACTTTATCATCCCTGAAAGCAATATTTGCTTATTTGTCGAAAAACTCGGTATCTTCGAAGCCTCCCTAAAGCGCAACTTACTTACCATACACCTTCCTGTAAGCAAAGTTTTCAAACAAAATTCCTTTGAATGGCTCTACTTACATGCACATAGTTTTATTGGTCTTACTCCGCTTTTTCTTAGGACGTTTCATAGGAATATCAGCCACCGAAAGTAGAAATTTACTCGTCTGCCATGAGTGCACGCTTTAAAACAATGGTTCGGTTATCTAAATATTAGGTTGGTGCATAATTTTTGTCCCTACAAGAGCATGATTTTAAAGTTTTACTTTTATTCTGCAAAACAAATCATGCGTCAGCAATATAATCACCGTTAGTGTCGAAAATAGCAATCCATTTCTTAGGCAATGTTTCAGCGTTCTTGCTCCAGAAAGAACGAGGCTGAGAGTCAAAAAAGAGGGAAATCTCATTTTTTCGGTGGTTGTGATCATCAAACTTTTCTCACGCAGATGCTGTATGAGGGCTCTGAATAGGTAGCAGCATCGTGACGGGGAAAATTTTACGGTGGATGAGGCACTGGCGTTCAGCTTCTCTTGGAAATCACGAGCTCGTCGAGCTCGTTGTCGCGAAGGATGGCGGCTTCGAGACGTTTTGGTCGTTTTTCCTTTAAGGCGTCAGCCATTTTCTGGAGCTGTTTTGAGTAGGCGTTGACTGAAGTTCAACATCTCCAAGTAGATTATGCCTTGTGAATCCCAAAAATGGAGAGGAGAATCTTCGAATACTTTTTCAGTTTTTTATTGTTTTGATTTCTTTCGATGCATTGGCGGTGCGTTAGGTAGCCGTGCTGGGCCCAAGTTCAGTGCTGATCCGACCCCCCCCCCTCGTTCTTCAAACTGGTGTGCTTGTAGAAATAAATGGCTCGTAGCTGAGGCTGATCTATTTTATTCAAAATCTTCCCACGGGCTCGCTCACGCGCTCGTATGTACCCGTCTCTTGGAAGTCTCTTTAATCTAGTACGCGATATGTCTTTCATCGTAAGAAATCCCCAAAGTGTCCTCAAGAAATTCCGAGTAAATCCAAATGTGGGCAAAGATTGTGCTCCAACCTAAAGCATTCGATCATTTCAGAGCTAACCTGTTCGTGAATCGACTAGAAGTTCTGGCTCTTCTACAAATACCCACAAGGTTTCTCAAGGGTTATCTACCCTAACACTACTGTGTGCGCAGTTAAAACATCGTGATATCCGCGTCTTGGACAACGCGCTACCCAGCCCCCTTGCAAACGGCTGCCACAAAAGAAGAGCAATCTGAGGCGTCTAATAAGAGTGGCGGCTCTCGAGACGGCTGACTGTCAACAATCACTTATGCAAATGTCAGTGGCCGTAAATGCCGGACAATAACCGACAGTAATCTGACACATCTTCATTGAATAAGGACCTGCGCGGCTCGTGCTAAGTCCGTAATTTGCATATGAAACAAAGGCAAGGACACGCCGCCGACTGCGGGCGCCGAACTTTCGCTGAACGAAGAGACGGGGACAGCGGATCAGCGCTGCACTGGCCATCGGTTCTCGTCATCGTGACGACGATTTCAGACTCGCGTGACGCTGGAGCAGCAGATGTGGAACGCTGCGGTGCTTGGGAATTCCATGCATTGACCGAGGAGAGCCTCTTGGCTGCTGTTCAGCTCAAGCACCGCGGATACCGTTACGATTTATGAGTTGAGCAAACAGCGCGGTGCATGCCACTATTGCAGCTCTTCGCTAACGAGGTTACGTCAGGGGCTGGACAAGGGATTGGGTGTCCGAAGTGGTCGACAGGTCGCCCGCTCCAACAGATGTGACTTCGTCCGGGCCCATTAGGGGTGCCTTATTGCGGTGCGCGACGCGGTGTCCTCACGTTTCCTCTTGCGCAAAGGTTCGCGCGAGCCGCAATTACAGTTCCACTGACTGCGGCGGCTCCTTGGAGATCAGTGCGGCCGCCACCCGCTGCGTGGAAGTTGAATGCACTCGCTGGCTGCTCGTCGAGCGATTGAGGAACGTGTGGTCATCACTTAGCGAGTGGACATCTTCTAACGCGGATCGCTTCACGTCGCGAACGACATTCGTGTGTGGACTGGCGCAGCGGGGCACTCCATCCCGAGGACGGAGCGATCCCATTTGCTCATCTGGCACTGCTAACACGGCTCAAGCCCGTGCGTTCGCTGACATTTCATTTCGTAAAGGACAGCAATGCGAAGAGATCTCTAAAGATTTCGATGGCCTGAGAGTCGACTAGTTAATGCGATTTTAAAAGTTTCTTGCCTAGCATAAATGGATTAGGGGTGAAGGACGGCCTTGACAATCCCTTCTGGGATGCGCCACGCATTCTACTGGTTGTCGTGGAGGCGATTTGAATGCGTAGTTGGCCTATACATACTACCATACATATCACATATCCTACATATCACTTGCAGTGGTCAGCCGATGGACAAGCTAGCTCATCATCCTTCCCAAACAAGTCCGGTGTCAATTCACCGACCCAGGAGGGATTAAATGCTGGGTTGGCCAGTGCTGGAAATCCGAACTGCTCAACGATGTGCCAAAATTTGATGATTGTCGAACGTGTGTTATCCGTTCAACAAGATCTGCATTCATTCTGATGCAATTTCCCAGTGCTAGATCCCTTATTCAAGTTGTCATATTCCCAAGATCGGAAATGGGCGAGACCTGGTTCATTTGCGTTTTCTGACCGGACATAATTCCCAAGAAAATTAGTTCAAGTGTCCGAAAACTCCTTGATTTATTGTGAGGTTCATCAAGAGCAATTCCTTGAAAATGCCTACTATAAAAGATATTCTCTATGGTGCTGCTTATGCTAATGGCTTGCGGGAAAACCGGAGGTGATCAACCAAACGTCCCAGTGATGGCTCTCAAAATAAACGTCACTATCAACTCCGACTAGCAGCTTTGAGTCAACTTTAAAACATCAGCAACAGCAGTGACAAAACTCAGGTTAAGCCCGACGAAGATGTGCTCCTGCAAACTTCTATATTTCAAAAATACTACATGCGAAATAACCAACGACGTTTAGCTGGGAACAATCTAGGGACCTTTCAAGAGCGTGACGGTTACAACTGCATTTACCTCATCACTCCTAAACCTGATTGGTTCAAGTGCTAGCACTTGCTCCATACAATTTCAAGATCAAAGGACTATGTTCTTGCTTTACTTACCCGTTGAACAGCTGAGTAAAAGGTTCGCTCTTTTTTATTATATTTACCCTATTTTGTGACATAAAATGGGAATAGTTAAGCAACTTCCCCGCACATTGATGAAGTCATAACCAAATCGAACGTAACCCTCCAAAAAACTCTGTCTTCATCCGTTTTCTTAGGAAAACTCATTTACTTCTTAATACACCACAAAATCAACCGTGGTTAACCATCACTAACCGCTAGCAGTAGCTGGTTGAGCGACGTCTCTGAGATGGTAAAAGAGCGAAACAATCAAGAAGCAGTCGTGACATGACGTGCAACGTTACCAGTCAACATTAGAGTAAGCTCCAGTAAGCCTTACATATACCAAGGCATTCCGGAGTAGAATAGTCCGGGAATGCTAAGGCCATTTTTAGGTACGTGAGACCGGAGAGTGTGTGTTGATAATTCGCACAACTTCCCACGGCCTACGCTCATTCATTGTGTTTGCCGATCTGTTTTGAAGTCATTCGGAGTATGCTTAGGTAGGTACCATCAAGTCTTACAAAAGAAGCGTCACCTGGCCCACTCATTTTCTTGAACGCACTATGAAACTGGGAGCTTCTTTAGAAGCAGTCAGCACGAGATGCCTGAGTGTAGTGACTTTCATGGTAAGGATAAATAAACTGCGCTTGTGCTGTTTCCTGGAAAGCAAGCCGCGTCAGCATTTCTTTCTGTGATAGAGAACTTCCTTCAAAGCATCTTCTGCACGAATAAAAAAGTTTTGAAAAAGGAAATGCTAAAATGGCTGTGATTAGGAAGCATACAGTGAGAAACACTTTAATTAATGAGGGATGTCTTACTACATATGGATATGTGAAAACGTCTTTCTACTTTTCCTTTACGTTTTTCTCAGCTTTGTAACTTTCGTTGCTAATCAGCTTGTTCCTTTTTTTCTTCAACAGATTGGACTATAAATACTTCAACAAAATCGTTTACATTACAAAAACGGCTAAAACGTTCTTTCTCAATGTCTTATCCATCCAGGCAAGTCTAGTACCAAATCACCGACCCCGAGGGATGGACGATTTGGTTGGCACGGGTGGGTAATCCGAACCAAATCCTGACATCGGGTGCACGCGACTTTCTTACAGAATTTTTTTTCATTTGTTTCAACAACCATGCCAGACTCTCTTTTCTTCTATTGTGTGCACAAGAAGCTTTTCTCTTAGGGGGCAAAAGGAAGACCAAAAAGTTAAAGTTCTAATAATTTTATTACCGCTTTTTTGCGGGTATATGAATGGAAAACCGCTAATACGTATTTTTATTTTTGCTGCTGGAAACGTCTCCCTCGATGTGTTTTGCCTTCTGAAATTGGGGGGGGGGGGGCGGGGCTCGGGTTCGGAAAAATGGAGTTAACGACAATTTGACTGGTTCTTGCTGTTTTACACTGAACCTAAAGCATATGTTGTTTTCGAACTTTGATCGATCTTTGGATACACGAAGCATATTCCATGGTATCCTTATAGAGATAGTAGGCAGTAGAATTCCATTCCCTTTTAAGAGCACATGCAGAAAACGCATTGCTTTTGAATCTACCACATCTTTAGGGAATTCAATAGGGTTACTGTAGTCACTTCAGAAAATTTACTGGGCTTTTCTGAACCAAAGTTGCACACCTGCAACGAATCAGCTTTGTTGTACATTTTTGGATGATTGGTCATCTCTGCTTCCGCCAGTCAAGGGACCAGCATACTTCTTCTACATGGCCACATTATCCATAGCCGTATGAAAAAGTTGGGAGAATATGTCCGTTTCCCTCATAGATTTGCTACAGTTCTCACGACTGCTACGTTCATTGGCATCACAGGCACCGACCACCCTTTTCTGAGCTAAATTTCTGCACTGCAGCCCATCCGAGCTGGACTAATCAGTTCATAAAACTAAGCAATGCAATTCACTTTTGAATCACATTTGTCACTCGAAAAGAACGAAATTCGAAACCGTTATGTGCTTTGGTATTTGAATTATTAGCTTAAAAATTAAAATTTGACATATGTCCTTTAAAAAATACCCCTCAACCGTTTGCCCGATAGCCACTGGAATTCTCCGGAAGAGTGGAGTTTCTTTGTGATGGCGATATTAGCATGCTCAACTGTGTGGTGTTGAAGAATCTTGTGGCGAGGGCTTCCTACTGTCTCAGCTGAAATGCAACACCGCTCTTCAAATACACATAGGAAGGAGAAACATGCTCTTTCCCTTCCTCGTTCGTCCCAAACCTCAGCGAGGAACATAGGAGGCTCGATCGACGGCTCCCAGGCGTCGTCGAGACGCATCGGAAGTCGGTGAGCTTAATTGGTTTTCGGATGAAGAACGGCTGAGCGGACATGCGCTCGCCATATGTAGCGCGTGTTGCTGCGTTCGCGTTGCCGATAATGCGCCCACGTTTTCGGCCGGAACAATGTAAGGTCAACGGCGTTCCGAGCACTGCGGTAACCGGCAATTTGAGTTCGACGCCAGAAAACGGGCCCGGTCGCAGCGGTACGGCCTCGATCTAAGGGAGCAGCTACGTGACCTGACTCCTCTGATGGCGGCGACGTATGCTGCGTGTGACGCAACGAAACAGGATGGAGCCACTGAAAGAAAGCCGCTTACGCTTCAACGCGCTCGCCGAGAGGTGCACTTGATGACGACGATTACGAGGACCTCGAGAGGTTCCGTTTAAAGAGCTGAGAAAGATGACCACAAGCCTTTGGTGGGATTTCTTCTGGTGCACCCTCACTCCACAGTGAGTCATTGGCATCTACGACGAAATCTGCCGAGAGTCAGTACGATGTTTATATTAGGGTTAGAATAGAGTGGCAAATTTGTGTTCTCTAAAGCGGGCTTCCACTACCTTCGATGATGTTGCATCCGCCTTGCTTGGAGATTTTGTGCACATTTTTTGAAAACACAGTGCAGATGAACGTTTTGCAAACTTGTGTTTTAGGTAAATCAAGTTGCTTACGGTTTTGCTTTCCGGCCAGGGCCAGATATCTGGCTTGTCCAGTGAAATGAATTGATGCTTGCGTTCCCCGCGTTGCCCTCCTCCGAGAAAAACAATTTTATTATGAAGACTTTTTGGGATAGGGATATTGAACAATGCTAGAAAACCTCTCCTTCCTCAGATTGAAAGCGATCGTTTGCCGGTTGCTGGTTCTCAATTAAATTCCAGAAAACGCCCTGGAAGCAGATCCTCCAGGTGCGTGGCAGAGGAGAGAAAAATAAAAAACGAAGTCCTTGCCATTGCATGTAGTAGTCAATGGACAATCATCATTACATTACTAATTTCCGAGACCTACTGATAAGTGTACACCTGCTAGTGAGAGCTCGAAAGAAATGTGAACAAAGGATATTCGTTGCATCCGCACGAGCTGTGATTCGCCTATTATAACATAAGCTGGCTTGACGGAGGTAGCAGAAACCTTTATAGGTACGCTGGTGCAGGTAACCTTCATCTTTATAAAAACGAGCCTTTACAAAATCATAGACTCTAAAACATATTTCCAGCCAACGCTGTTTGTTCCCTTTTCTTATTGCAAGGCCCGCTAGACCGTGTTTAACTGGAGAGTAAGCAGTTCCACTCCCTGGCTCACTGCTATTTATAGCTTCCTAACGTTTATCCTTTCATGACCTCGTTCATAGCCTTTTTGAGAAAACGCGGTTTTGAAATTGAACTGTAAATAGCATGTTTTTCTACACTATGCCGCTGTCTTGCACATTCTGAGGTCGGGATTGAAGGAGGCGGTGACTCACTAAAAATAAAATAAAAACAAGACCATCGAGCTAACTCTCTGATTTCAGAATTGAAAGGGTTGAGGAAAGGTAGCATTACCTATCCGTATTATCGAAAACATCAACATCCAGTGAAGGTGCTCTAGCAAGGACCATGTCGTGAACTTTAATTAGTTTTAGTGTCTTCATCAGAAAGGCTCTAACGCGAAATGGTGGATTCCTGCATGGCAGAATCCCTAAGGCTAGCAGTACGATTGCTTATCTGGGATTGCATAACTCAAATCAAGTGACTAATTCAAGTGATCTATAATCTAATCAACCACCTGATCCCAGTCTTTAGCATAAAATTTGACACTCCACGACCCTCATTCACAAGGGGAGGAACAGACAAGTTATTTTTTAGATCACCTAAAACCTCTAAGAACCACTTTCTTTACGATTAAGGCTGGTTTGAGGTGCCTTAGTTGGAGTAAGGCGAGAACTGTGCCAACGTTTCTTCTTTCCTTCAAACATATGGCAAAAGCGACTATACTCCGTGTAGAAGAGGAAACCCTGCGGCGCGCTCTCCACGTTTTCAGTCATTTAAGCATTTAGTTATCCTATTGATCCTCCGCGTTTCCAACGTTCTATTTTGTTGGGAAGCGTTTATATTCGTTTTTGTTGTATTGGTGTTGTTCATGTTTCTATATAATGTCTGACTTAAGCGGCGTAATAAATGAATGAACGAACGTTTTCTGAGCAGTTCACGCCCCTGCATGACTTGAGAAAAGGCTTAATTGGATCAACTGAATGTGAGGAGCGGGATTTAGGATGTCGCTAATTCACACTCCGGTGACCATCGTCTCACGTAACGGCAATCAAGGTGTTGACGGGGTGTTTGCGATGCGCTCAGCCTCCGACTGACCGGAATCCGGCGACGAACAGTCAACATTCTGTCGCATTAGTTATGTAACGGCAGATGGTGGCGATACATCGGTGATCCAACCGCGCTCGCCGAGCCAATTGGCCAGGCAGCACACGTTGGCCGGACGGTTCTCTGCGGGACGGCCGAGTGCGGTGGAACGTCGGGAATCGCTGACGGCGCTGATTCTTCGTGTGCACTGACCTCAGCTCTTCTGATCGATCGCCTTCTCGCTCCAATCAACCCGCTGATCGCCTGCAGTTGTGAGCTGCATTGTTGCTCGGTGCGGATGTGCAGTGACGTGTGCTGATTCCGCTCACGCC
Source organism: Heligmosomoides polygyrus polygyrus (assembly GCA_947396885.1). NCBI lineage: Eukaryota > Metazoa > Nematoda > Chromadorea > Rhabditida > Heligmosomidae > Heligmosomoides > Heligmosomoides polygyrus. Next base: position 76,979,478 of record OX377202.1, on the reverse strand, counting down.
CTCCCACCTCTTCGCACCTATTCCTGGGCGTCGACGTTCGCAAGAAGTGCAGCACGCGAGAAGTTAAGCCGTTTACGTCGCTCCGACAGCAGAAGAAGCCGATTGTAGGAAAAATCCCAGTAATGTGGCAATTCACAACATCAAAACAGTATTCTTGACACTCCCGCATTTTATACTTTCATGACTGCGCTGCAGGCAATTCTTCCCCCAAATTGAAGACTGATTCTGTTGTAGGTTTTATTTAATCAATTAGTCAATTTTTATTTATTAAACATATTTATTGCATGCTCTGTGGTGAGAAAAATTTATACACGACACGTATGTGATAATCTGGCGGTGTTCACATGAACGAGATGACATGAACGAAGTACTAAGTAAATGAGAATAAGAATGCTCTATAATGCTTAAAACTAAAGGACTAAAGAAGAAAAGAGCAGGAGCAACTAAAAAGGGCAGCAGCTGTCGCCAACGTTTTGTTCTGAGTAATATTTTTTAATCAGAATGGACTGCTGACTAAATGTAAGCATGGCGACTTGATCGACTTCATCACACAACTCTGTGCTTCGCTGTTACGTGGTTAAATGAATGGTTGAAGTGTATTGAGGCTGCATCTCCTTTTTAACCCGAAGGAGTAGCGACAGTAAACCAGCGGTGATGCTTGCAGATAGGCGTACGCCGAGGAGGTTTCGGTCTACCCGGAAATCGTGAAATCATTGGAGTACTTCAATAAAGGCTAACTGAGCAGCAAAAAGTTGACAATGTTCTGCACGACAATGCATCTACCACCCACCAATGAAGCACACACGAGGAATCCATCCGAACTAGACGAGGAGAAGGACGTTGCATTAAGCTGAAACCAAGCTCCCCTCTTTCATCTTACCTCATTCCTTGCTAACTATTTCAACGTTGAAATGGAACATATGCTATCTTTCAATCGGTTAGGGCTTTTAAATGTATGAAGGGTTTTCCTAATTGAGCCGATTAAACAAACGGTGGAATTGCTTAAAGGGTATGGTACATCATCTTTTATTACCAATTTACAGCAGCAAAAATAAAATATACATCGTACACGTCAACTTTCCTCTTTATGATCTCGGAAGATGTCATAGAAGATCTTGCCTACCTGGAAGAAATAGCGCTGAACTTTGACACTAATCGTAAGTCTAATCGTAAGCAATCCCACCATCTTTGAAGGGCGATGGTTTTTTGACGTATTTACATCCACATGCATATTTGGCGCTACGGCAAGAAGCGTCTTCACTTGTCAAGGCAGCACACATTAACTTGAAACACTTGCTTCGTTTTCTCATACAATCTTCATATGTCTTTCCATTACCACACTAACTTTCACCCAAAAATTCAATCGCTCAGACAGCGCACCATTAATTTGCAAAAATGGTCCTATAGAATTGTTCCAATTGGTTTCTGTCTATAATCTTTGCATCACGCTATTGCAAATAAATCTCTATAAACGTTCCTATTTTTAAACGATTTTTCTTCTAAGAGAAATGTAAGATCCCGTCTTTCTTCGACAGAAGTCTGATCATTCATTCAAGGTTTGTCTACCAAATAATAGTAAAAATGGAATCCTCTTTTGACCTAAGGCACAATGAGTGTCTATATCGAAACTTTGCCGAGCATCGCGCTTAATTTGATGATCATTCTAGCCGCCTCGTTCTACGGTTGTCTACTTTGAGCCGAGCTGTCCTTGAGTCTCCTCTAGGACTGTATCGCTTCTTCAAGTGTCTCTGTCCAGGAAAACTTTAGTATATTGATAGAAAATTTCGACCGAAGTTGCACTCAAATTTCCATCGTGTTACGACGATTCCTTCCCGATATTAAGGACATAAACCACTACAGATAGAAAATCTGACCAGTTTACATCTGCATAAAACAAGAACAAGCTGAAGAAGATGAGGAGAATTCAGAAGTTTACGGCTGTGTTATACTTTTAGCATCGCTAAGATTACAGTCTTGGCGACAATGTTACCTTGCCCGTACATACGGCACGACTTTGCTCGAGCACTGGCTTCTAGATGTTTGGCCGTGCGCCTGTGAGCGCCTGATGAATTCCGTGCTGCTCTCGACGCTTGTTTATGTTATATTCATAGCGATTAATACAACGCGAATGCAGCGATAAAATATCTCAATCGTCGCTTAATTGCACTGATCGAATCCGCTTTACGAGCGCTGGCTCCGCGGTTACGACCAACCACCGACCGACGACGGCGACCGTACCCCGGCCCGCAGTACCGCCCGGAGGTGCTGCCACCTGTTCCGATCGCAATCAGCGCTGATATCCCGTTGTCAATGTAGTGCTGGGCGTTTACGATCGGTTCGATGGCCGGCGTTGCGCAACGCAGCCGTAACGCACCTATTTGGGCGTTAGCAGCGCAATCAACTGCGATTGCGTTGGGCGCCGAAATTGGGCGGCAATTAGTTTGTCTTAGTCGTGAACGACCGTATTGTTCGAGACAAATGAGATACGCGCACCTGGATCGGTCTCGGCCGAGCGGTGCGGCCCGCTCCGAGACCGTCAGCGGGACGGCTTCTCACCCTCAGGAGGCTTCAAAGCGCGTGTCGAGTGTTCGCTCGGGTCAATTACAGTCGATTATGTTCTCATGAGGAGGTAATACGCCAGATGAAGCCTCTTACAGCGGTCCGGCCTTTTTTGAGCATCCAATTAAGTGCAGTGATTAGCGCCTTTGTGTCGGACCGCCGACTGGCCCTTCGGTCGGGAGAAATGCTGGCCCGGCTAAGCCGAGGAGCCCCCGAATCGAGGTCACCCACTTCCGGCGCTGCACCTGTGGTGCGGCAACTAACTATAAGTGGCTCGTCTAAATCATCTTATATGACAGCGACCGGGAAAAAAGTCCCGCGAGACCCACTGACATGGATTACGAGGCTCGCTGATACCCAGACGTCGCTTCCACTCACAGTCAGTTGATAGAATTCTTCTGGGGTTACGGTCAATCCAGAAACCTACTACGTTCGTTCCTATCACAGTTAGCACACTGTCGACCATGTAAAAGCACATGACCTAATCGGCAAAGCATAGGTGTTAAAGACTTCTGTGATAGGATTGCCTTTCAGTAATATCTCAAGACGTTAATGCGTTTTGTCACTGTAGACTGATGAAGAACAAACGTCAACACCATATGGGATAAAGGATAGAAAACGAGATAAGTAGTAAGGTATGTAAGTATGGTACCAATTCGCCGATCCCGAAGGGATGGAAAACTTTATTTGCATGCGTGACAACAGAAGCAAGCACCTCGGTTCTGGGTCCAAGCGACAGTCGCTGCCCGCTTCCTCTGCTGTATTACGTGATCGGTTAACGGGGTATTTCCATAAAAGTGCTATATGCAAACACATTTCGGCTCCTGTTATAGCTATCACTAATTCTTAAATTATGGTACTAATTATAATTAATGTAATTATTTGGATTATTAGCGCTATCTTTTGGTGCATTTGAGTCAATATTTCTGCGCCGAGCAAGTTTTTAGAGGAACCACCTATTAGTTGGCTACTTTGAAAATATGTGATCGTATCAAGAGAAAAGGCAGAAAACAGTTTTCACGCTGGCATTGTAGCGCAGTCGAGCGAGGTGGCTGGTCTCACCCCCTGTTCATTCGTGCTACGACCCTTAATCAAGCACTCAATTTCTCCAGTTTGATGAATTAGGTGCAATCCTGTCTGAGAGGGATAAAACACTGATTTTCCATCGTCCGGGTACCTGGAGTCATCGCTTAAATAGAGTAAATAGGCATTCGAATTCCCCCCACAAAACCCGTAGACGAAGGGTGCGTGGCACATCCCAAACAGAAATTGATTGATGCCGAGCTTTATTCTTATCCGTTACGCTTCTGTTTTATTTCTTACTAGAATATGATTTATCAGGCTTTGGTCTTTTTTGTATCACCTAGAAAACGCTCACTGTTTGAATGAGTTACAATAACAAAAGCCATTTTTCCTTTGAAACCTCCGCGGTTCACAGGAGCTAGATTTCTCGCTGTTTCACAGAACTGCTCCAGATGCATGAGCTCAATTTTTCGTTTGAGGAGAGCCTCCTTACCCTGTGCTTTGAATAATCATGGCGAGATCGGCTAGATCTACCGAGAGTGGGGATGATGACCTAGCCATGCTGAGACCCCTCAGCTAAAGCATACGACGGCGATGAGCTTTGTTCGATTTTTTGTTGTTACCGGCGTTCAGCTTCGTGTTTCCTTTCTGCAATCGTCGAGCAGAAGCTTGGCTTTTTGCTGACAGTGCTACCTGCAAATTATCTCTGAAGCACGCAGCATGGAACATAAAGTGTAGGACATGGCCTGGTCGATCTCCACAACAACAGCAATTGTCGAATTCCATATGAGAGCGTGTAAATAGAACCCAATGTCTCAGCCTGGAATTTTGTTGATTTGTCGAATATTTTTATGTGGTTCAGAGGTCGAAAAAACAGCGTCCTCGTTCAGAGTTACACCAACTGGGCCAATGGAGGAGTATCACGTAACCCGTAAGAAAACAATCGTATGATGCTATAATGATATTTTCTTGCTACCAAATCTCCAGCGACAGGTAGGACTCAAATCAGAAGTCAAAGAAATTCTAATATTGACTTTTTAAGAACGACGAGTTCGCTGTCGGGGTGCAAGTCCAACCCGGAGATGGGGGCCCACCTGATGCTCTCGTGAGAATCATGTTAGGAATAAAAGACGTGCAACATAAAGCACAACCATGATTTCCTTATGTCCTCTAGTCCTGATAAACGGCCGAATGGTTGCCTGGAACTGCATTCCTAGTCGGGGCGGAAAGATAAAAAACACATCAGAATGAAACAAAATCTAGAGCAGAACCAAGCAACTGCGCTGTCTCACAGTCAAGCAGTCGACGTGCACTCGTATGGGTCAGGAAATGCTCAAGGTCATGGCGTGACAACAGGCAGTATGCTGACGCGAAAGTGTCAACGGATTCAACAAGATTTCAACAAGAGCACCCGGTGGAACCGCTTTCCCGATTGGATATGAACCCATTTCTGACACCAGCTTCAAATGACTGCTTTATGCGCCCTTCAGTTATTTTTGTTAGAGCAGTTTGAAGAAGCTGTTCATCCTCCAATTAGGAATGATGGACTTCTAAACAATAGAAGCATTTTAGTACACATTGAGTAGAAGGATTCCATTTTAGCTGGTTTCTTGCTTAATGAAATTGAATACTTTCGTTAATTCCGAATAGGAATCAAATTACTTTCATGGCCTATCTCTGGGTAGGTTGAAACGACGAGACACTAGACCTGGGGGGTGGGCTGAAAAGAGACTTCATGAGCAGAAGCAGCGCCTATTGCAGAAGAAGATGCTGAGCAAGTTCGCTGTCGCAAGACTTGCTGCGCCTAATCCGTCGACACCCCGTCTCCACAGGTCAGACAAACTACATGATATGATTAGTCGGCTTACGGTAGGGCAATAAATGGCGCAACACGGGGTTGCGCCATCCGCGACGACTGACACGGACAGGTTGCGTGCGTGGCGCGAAACCCGATGTTGCTGCTGCGCTTCCGGATACCTGATGAGCCGTCCGGTCCGATCGACGGCTCGTCTCCGGCGCACTCGAGCGTAGCGAATGCGTCTCATGAACTGGGATGACTTATGTAAATGAGTGGGATTAGGGAATGCTCTTCGTGTAAGGTGATCTCGGATTACCTCCGGCGGGTCAAGCCCATGCATCTGCCTCTGCGCACTCATCTAGCACTCAGCCACCTGATCCACGCCAACTTCCTTTCCCGTTGTGGAAACGACTCGACGTCCGATGTGCCTTCAGATGGACTACGGTACTCATCACTAATAGCTCGAGAGCAGTTTGAATGGTGTCTTATTGTGCCCTGTTGGGAACTTAAGTTGGACATGCAGTGGTCCAATAAATATATGATCCTATTCTCCTCATCCCATATGACTCTGGCATATTCTGTGGCATATTCCACTAGGAAATCAGAGAGCGCGCATCTCGAGGACCACTGACTCATTCCACACGAAGAAAGGAACAACGAACTTAGATGTAACACCTGCTTGAGATATCTTTAGTTACACTTTTGGGGTCCACGAGCAAACCGCTAGGTTCATGGGGCTGAATAAACGAGTATAAGAATGATCTCTATAGATAAAAAGAGTCATTATTTATATAAATGTTTCCTATACAGCTTGTAAGTACAATGATAAGCGATGAACATGTGCATTCAGCATTTCCTGCTACTGTTATTACTACGTGTATAGGTCTTTTATTACACTGAAGACCTGCTGAAAACCAATACCGCAGCAGCCCCCTGGTCACTACGTGCCCTGAGCCCGCCGGTTTTATAATAAATACAATTATAAGGCCCACACACTGATCAAATCGACGTCTGAAAGATCCAGAGTGCTACCAGCCTTAAGAGAATAACCGTACCTGCAAGAGCATCAGAAGCGATTTCAGGGGTTTTTCTGCAATTGCCATCTGCAGGAGCCACGGATATCATGAAAACTCTCCAGAATTTAACTTCGCTACATTAACAGCAGCTGCCCTCCTTTCCAGCGACTAAAATGAAATTACTGCAGAGTTTCATAAGGCAAAGTTAAGCGTTGTTCAGCTTCATAGAAGTCCTGTAGAAGGGAATTAGATCAGTTCCGTTTGCTGGAGGAGGGATTTCTCTTTACTCCTGATTCGGACGTGAAAATTTTTGCTCATTGCTCACTTCACTTCACATCATTATATTGGTTGTGTAGTGTATTATGGAATCTATTCAGGTTGGTTAAGTTTCACACAGTAAATATATCTGCACGTACATATTTAATGACCGTCAAACGATAAGTACTTCTTTGGCAATCATTTGGTGGTGTCCTATCCTATCGGACTCCAAGCTTTGTAATACTATTCGGCTCAGGAACTCTTCGCACAGAACACGTTAGTCAGGGGAATATGATGCCAACGCTGCTGTTAGACTAAAATTTTTTCTCCAAAAATGCCCGTTCAGTTGATTATTAAACGTTGGATGCGTAGTGAGCTCTACCAGGCGATTAGGGATACCTCTTGAAGTGGCTCCAGCATCGTTTCTTTTTGTCCACTAAGCATGTGGCCGCTTCAAGATGTTAGGCATGCGTTAGTGACGGTGGGCTTGTAAGTATCATAGTTAGTATTAGTTATTTAGTACAGTAGGCTAGTATTCGTTTAAAATGTGAGCAAAAAACTATGCTGTGAAGCTTTCAGCAAGCTGGTTCACGGACGCAGTACATATGTAGTATGCGGTGGGACATTAGTTGACGTCGCCAACCGTGAGTAGAAGATTGGTGTCAACGATGTTATCACACAGAACATCCTGTGGTGAAATTATAGAGCATTTTTGCGAACAAATAGAGCAGAAAGCCAAATTAATTTGAAGAAAATTTTTGTCCAGATTTTTTCGATATAACACTTGGCAAACGGATGATGATGATGTGGCCTCAAAATTTTAAAGCCCGAATCCCCTAAGGAGAGGCCGGGGTTCTTGCGAAATGGAAGCGCTTCACGCGGTTTTTTTCGTTCGCTCGAACAAGGCGTGCAAAGGGCACAGGCCGCTGAACGGCCGCGCAAAAACGAGGCTGTAATTGGGTGGCTCGAAAGCCACAATCCTCCCTTCCGTGGAGCTCTCACGTCCTCCTACCGTCCTCCTGTCGGTTGCACAACTGGCCCTATCCGACTGCTGCAGAAGCCCTGTTACCTGTTAAAATCTTTATCGATGTAGCACAGAAATACACGTATGTTCAACAAACAGAAGTGAGACAAATCAGGAGGCCGTTGAGTAGCCGGAGAATATGTCAGGGAACCCGATGAAGCGTGACTGTTAATAGCGAGACAAAGCAAAATGAGATTCCAAACAGAAAACAAAACAAAACAAAAGCCACAGTTATTGCATAAAGCTACCGTACTTCATTTCTTCGAACGAGGAATCGCTGTAGAATGAAGATGCTGGGGAGAAGTCCGTCTTTGACATCGTCTGGGGATAGTAGGGCGAGGTGTCTGCGGAATGATAGTAGTGATGTTGCTGAATGGGTGGCCTCTGAGGAGTTTGCAGGGCGTAGCCGCCCTGTTGAAGCATTGTCCGAAGCTGCTCGATATAGCGAGCGGCCTCGCGCAGAGTCTCCACTTTCGAGAGCTTCTGCTTGGTACCCTTCGGCTTTGGCACTCTCGATCGCAGCTGGTTGAAGCCTTGATTCACCTGAAATTCGAGCATAGAGCAGGACGGAAGGGAGAAGCTGCAAAGAGGGCGACTGACCTGGTCGACTCGCTTCCGCTCGCGCTCGTTCCGGCGCAACTTCTGGGGAACGTGCTTGGTGGCTGGCTCAGCGGGCATGGCGGAGGCGATTCAAATGGCACAATGACCTTTGCCGGGCGACCGCACGGGGTGGGACCGGCGGCCGGCGCGGGGCGGAGCGGCCATTCATCAGCGAAAACCAACATACCCCAGTAAGCGCTGATTGGAATCCATCAGTTCTGACCGACTTCGGCTCCTCATGTCTCCAGCGGAACCACGAGCGAAGCTGATTTACGACCACGGTAGGGCAGGACATGTAATCAGGTGAGAGCAGGGTGGAGAAGCTAACGTCCTGCCCGAACAGCAGATTTTTATCCTTTTCTATCCATATATGTAATTCCTCCTTATTGGGGGCAAAAAAACCGCTGCGTACCTTTGCTGAGGACTGATCCCTCTAAAGTTTTGATTACATTGGCCAGCAACTTATCTATACAGCCCTACCTCATATGAAGATCTTCGAAAGACGCTGCACTACCTCGGACCAGATTTGGTCAGATTCGGACCAATTTCAACACATATCAAGCTCGTCTTCCTCCTCTTCTTTTGTTTCCGGTCTTCTTTTAAAATTGTACCTACGAAGCTGTCACAAAGTTCGCATCTACAGGAGGTAAATAAAGGAATAAATTGCATAATACTCTTATGTAGCACTACACGTGCTAGAAAGAGAGACAGAACTGCGAAGCAAGGGAGGCAGAGAGCCTTAAACAGACTGCAGTATCTTCGTGGTATAAAAGTTAGAAAAATAAAATAAAAGAAGTTTTAAAAAATAAAAAATAAAAGAATAAAAGTTGAGCTTTAGAAGTATGTACGCATGACACAATGCTGCAGCAAAAAATCCTCGCGACACAAATACTGGCTGTCCTATCCAGCTCTAATGATTTGAAGATGAAGAACTATGCGCGCAATTCAGCAACATTTGCTGCTCCACCTCGAACTTCAACTAAGCCACAGCACAAGTAATGTACCGGAAGGCAGTGGGTACTGAAGGTCTTAGAAGAAGATAGTCTGTTGTAGCTCGAGTCTGTTGTAGCTCGTGGCTGTTGGGATCTAACTGCTGTTGTAAAGAAGATAACATGGTGCCCAGAAACGCCTGAAGGAATCTATTCCATTTAGGCATTACGTAGCAGTAACGAGAAAACCGATCGGCACTTAACATGGCAGCTGCCTCCTTATTCTCGACGTATTCTATAAGACGCCGAACTTACAGCTTTCATGGCTAAACAAGAAAGACTTCATCTACATACACATATTAATTGCCGATGACAACTGCATTTCCTGTCCTCCCTGTATGCCAGTTGCTAGTTAAAAGGGATAAGGTCTCGCATATACGGAAAGTGATGGCCGAAGTGCCGGCTTCACTCGTGGGAAACGCGGCTAAACCACCCCAGTTGCTGCTACAATCCCCTGACGCCACAGTAATATCTCCCGGACGCTTCTCACATAAAGGTTGTGAACAGGAACGAGACTTAGATCAGCATCCTCCTTGTCGACGTGGCCGATGATCCACAAGATGCCATTGAAATTGTCTGTCTCTTTTTGCTTCTCATGTTAACCTGCAATCAATTTTCTTCGAATGTCTGGACGCGATCGAGAATTTGTGGCAACTGTCAATCATTATTGACACTTAGGGCAAAAGGTATTCATATTCGAAGGTATTCTAAGGTACTCGAAGGCTGTGGAGTTTGCTTCTCTTGAGAATGTCCGAGGCATTCAATTTTTTGAGACCAAGTTTTGGAGGAATTGCGCCCTTCATTCTTTTCTATGCCTTCAAAAAACATTTTAGATGCCGTATTGCTATAAAAGTCTTATCTCTAAGCATTAGATCTTCGACATCCATATGTGGCTATCCATGTATGTAGATGGTACACTGCATCGAAGACATCCATCCACAGTTAGCAATATGGCGCCTTCGTCGAAGAATACCATCGACTGTGTTGCGAACACATTCCTTACCAGCGCGAATTCGGAAGATGATGGACAGAGCGTCCTCTGCAGAGGATGTGCAGGTGGCTGCAGGGATGAAATGCCATCGTTAACAGGAGGATTGATGAATGAATGATAGCGCAAGGCCGAGTCCATTCAAACGCGGACGAGGGGGAATTCGCGTCGCGCAGCCGTGCCAGCCCCACCGTCTCCCGTGGCTACTGTATATCAACACAGCACAACACGCTGTTGGCAGTGAACACTCGGGTATTGTTCCCCGTCCGGGGGATTAGCAAGTAATTCGGCCATTGTCCACGTGTCTAATCATGGAGTAGAGCGGATTGAGAGGATGTGAAGGAGAGAGATGCGGGTGCGGAGATGGACTGCTCCGGACAAGGTCACACCGCGGATTACCACCTTGGCGTGAAATCGAGGAACACACCCAGGAGGTCTTTATTATGCCTGGTGCAGTTGTAGACTTCCGAGAACTTTTCATAGCTCTTCTTGAGCGGCTAAATGGATTCGCTTTTAACGTCTGTATGTTTGACGTTTGGCTATTTATCCACGGTAACACTAGCCTTACACTTATGATACATTGGAGCGTAACTGCGTACACCTATAGCGTTACAATTGCTCTAATCACATTCACAAACAAGAGAAAATTATTATGGAGATTTTTTGAGACTAGGGATAGAAGATAACAAGTCACAGTGGACTGAAACGTCTAACATGGCTTGGCTTCAATTAAAGATAAGCAGAGTACAGACATGTGAATAAAAGCGCAGTGTCTGACTTCACCGAAGAAAACCGACTGTTGAATCCAATCCAATTTGTTTCACATCGCGAATGTGAATGAATGAGATTGAAGGTCTTAGCCTTTTCAGAGTTCCTCGAATTCAAGCAGTCGACGTAGCGCTGTGATTTCTGACCGAAAATCTTGTATCAGCTCACTGGAAAGGGTCTTGGTGTACATATATCTAAGCGGCGAAAATGAATGCCACTTCGAGAGTACCACTCTTCAGTTATAACTGTAGAAAAGTATTTCAATCTTTGGCAAGTTCTTGAACCTACCGAGTTGAGTGGCTTGAAAGTTTACCATGGATCTCACAAAACGTTTGACAGCGAAAAAAATCAAAAAATTGAAATTTCATGAAAAATTGAAAAAATTCAAAAATAAAAATGCAAAAAAGGGAACACTGTTTCATATGCGCCGGTTAGCGTGTTCGGTACATTGCTTTACAGGCAATTGTAAATTTTTTGGGATACTCGATGTTTGGGAGGAATCGCCTGCGGTCTGTGCGATTCCGTAGTAAATTTTCTTCCCACTAACTCAGTGGGTTCAGAAGCATTGCAGAAGTAGAGCATACTTTTCTACTGTCTGAAGACTGGAAATCCTCGCAACGGTATTCATTTTCATCGTCCAGACCTACGCCTGAGACCCTTCCCTAGTGGGTTTGTGTGGGCTTCCGCTGCCTCTGATACGAAATTATTTAATAATACGTTTAATAGTAATTGAACAACTTAAGCGGGCTACCAGAGCGGAGATATTTAAGAAGACCGGGGACGATATCGCAGGGGAGTTCCTTCTACAGGAGGACGGAGAGACGTCGGTACTTTATGTTTTTAACGAAGAAGACACTGTAGGCGAATGGCGGATGCACTGTTTTTTGCCCGTCTGAGGCCTCGTGGGTGAGAAACTCATGAAAAAGTAGCCACAGCTGATGCATGCCGCGACAGGATTCGAAAACTGGATATTAAGGCGTGAGCTCAGACAGTTAAGACATTTAACATCCGTGTTTAACACCAAGCAAACGTATGGGAATGCATTTCATGCCTAGTGAGACCCGCCACGCTTCTTCACGCGTGACATATGTTTTGTTAGATTTCCGCATTTTGACAACTACCGTGTGATTTCGAACAATAGGTGTTGGAGGTACCGTAAGCTGTGCTGTTACGTTCCAATATCAGTTATGATCCGATAAGATAGAGATAGCTGAGTTCAGCGTCCTGATCCAAGTCACGAGATCAACGGCTACACAAAGCTCAATCAGCGTTTGAGCCAGAGCTCGGCTCGACGATAATTACCGAAATGAGGGCGAAGGGCAACGAGCTAGAGTCGGTCGGTCAGGGCAATGAAGAAGCATCAATCACGCCGCCGCAGCCACCACAAAGGTGCGCGCCCGTTGCAGCATATTCGATGCGGCCGAGAACGCAGCTTCCAGGGCTGATCGAATAATTAGCGGCAGTTCGCGTTGTAATCGCTCGATCACGATCGCGGAGGGCGGCAGCATGCATTTCGATGAGCCGCAGTTCGACGGATGATGGACACGCGAGTTTGCTTCGGACTCCTCATTACTATGCCGGCCTCAATTGCTATTCATGGAATCCTCGGAGTGCCGGCCACAAGCCACCTCTCATTTCTCTCAAACCTCTAATGGAACGTTCTGAGGAAGGGGAGGTGGAGGGGGTTTTCTTAAACAAGTGAGAGGGTGAAGTACTACGCAGTCAAAGGAACAAGCAGAACTTCTGAGAGTGAAATTTCCCTAGAAGACAGAACTTCTGGTGAGTTCAATTCTCTGAAAAAAGTTGAAAGTTACTCCCTACTAATGCACAGCCAGCTAATTTTCATGATTTCCGCTAACTATTCATTCAGTATTATTAATTATTCTGTCTGTTTACAATAACTATTAGGTTGTCCCATAAGTCGCCGCCGTTTTTTCAACGATTCACTGCAGATTTCGCCGGCGGTCTCTTGCATAGCGCTGCACAGCTTTCGAAAGAGAATGATTTGCTCTATCAGAACGTGTATTGCATTTCTTTTTTCATCGTGAATTTTGTCAATTTTTAGGTCGTTGAAGTGAAAAATGAAAAAGTGGAAAAGTAGCCATTTGCGCACTTGTTCTCTCCGCTTAGGTTTGTAATTTTTTGTGCTGTTTTTATAGCACTTGGAAGACAATTTTCTGTAGTACAAGAATATGTGTTGGTCCTATTTTCTCATTGCCCTTTTTTGATTTTTAGTCCATCAAATTGGGAATTCCGATTTTTCCGTCCGAATTTTTACCAAAACTCAGGTTCTGTGGTTAGACTTTTTTACTTGGTGTCATATGTCGTTTGGAAGAGGATGTCTTGCTCAGTTAGAATTTATGTCGTGTTTATTGGCTCACGCTGATTTCTGTCGAATATCAACAACTGAAGAAGGAGAAGGTGTTGTTGGTGAAGACGATTTTCCTCTTTTTGGCATTTTGTTGATATTCAATAGAAATCAATAAACGCGACACAGGTTCTTATAGAGCAAAACATTCTCTTTCGAATGACGTATAACACCAACCCAAAAAGTCCAAACACAGAGCAGGAGCTGTCGGCAAAAATAACCATCCTCCTTCGGACGTCCTCATTTGATGACCTAAAAATCAATAAAGGACAAATGAGCAAATAGCACTATTCTTGTAGTACAGAACATTGTCTTCAAAATGCTCAAAAAAACTGCGCAAAAAATTACAAACCTAAGCGGAGAGAACAAGTGCGCCAATGGCTACTTTTTCACTGTTCCACTTTTCACTTCAACGACCTAAAAATTGACAAAATTCATGATAAAGAAAGAAATGCAATACATGTTCTGATAGAGCAAATCATTCTCTTTCGAAAGCTGTGCAGCTCTATGCAAGAGACTGCCGGCGAAATCTGCAGTGACTCGTTGAAAAAAGGGGCGAAGACTTATGGGACAACCTAATATGTTCGAGCTTCGAATGGTGCGTTGATTCTCAAAACCGGTAAATGGTATTTATATGATAGCTCCAAACAATTCCTGTTAAATGGATGCGCCACGCATTCTATCTCTACGAGATATCGTGGAGGCGAATTGAATACTATTTTTCCTATACATTGACCTATGGCGAGCAGCTGATGCGCAAGTGTTTCATCTTTCCCAGACAATGTTGGGGCCGAATCACCATCTCGAAGCAGGTGGAATATTTAAATGGACTGTTCTGCACGATGTACCTTCGATACGAGCTGCATGCAACCACCGGCACACGCACTGCACTAGCACCTGTCCTGTCAAACGTAGACAAGACTCCGAGCATAAAAAGCGTTCCAACAAAGGACCTCTGCATGCACCTACGAAGAAGTTAATTTAGAATGCTTTTGATTCCACATAGGTTATAAATTTTGAGTCGATAATAAATTGCAGGGCGAATGGTAGAGCAGCCTGCTGGATCCGTTTCAACGCTCATGGTTCGAATCCCGTCGAGGCTAAGCAAGCCATTCATCTACCGGCTGACCAATGGTGCCATACTAGTCCGGGAAGGGCGGAACGTTGAGTTGGTCATTATATGGACAAGCAACGCATTCAAACTGCCTGCTAGACATTCCATGGGAGCGAAGTGCGAGGCGAACACTATACGGGGATTGTCTAACGGGTCTTTTATGCTTATCCTTTAAATACAATTTCAGGCTTTTTGATTTAGAAATCGATGCCATCAGCGAAAAACCGCCTTGTCGTAACGGAGACTCCTTGAGAAATAATCCAATTTGTATAACCCCAATGTACACATGGTAGAGCAGTCGGATGAGGTACTGGCCATCACGTGCCCTCTAATTGAGGGCCCTTAGTTTGGATCACAACTAGGCCAACCAAGCGTTCCATCCTTCCACGGTGGATTAATTGTTAATTGTCAATTGATAATTGGTAGCGGATTTGTCTGGAAGGAGAAAACACGGAATGGTCACGGCAAGTTATTCTACAAGCCAAACACGTATTCAAATCTCCTCCACGATTTTCCATAGAAGTACAATGCGCGAGAACTCTGAACTAGTCACGCCTCTTTTATCCATATATATCTGTCATGATACCAACTCAAGCATGGCCCTTATTTTGAGCCCGTTTGTCAGTGAAAGAGCTCTTGTAGGAATTTCAAGCCTCACAAATAACCCCGACCGCTTCCTCTATAGGTATCCAACTTCACGCTCTGTAACGACATTGATTCAGCTCCTGTGGATCAGTCATAAATCGACTCACATTCAACGCGTTGGGCACGGCGGCTGCTAATCCGCATTGTCTTCTGAACTGAATATCTCTCAGAGAACCATTAGCTAATGTTGTGCTGCCTTGTATGAGAAAGTTATGTGAGCAGCATGAAAAGCATGGGAATGACACGATAGTGTCATCACACATCTCGGCAAATACGAGACATAGTCTAAGCGCTGTGAGGTTTTCGTGTCCTCTGACCGATCTTCACCTTACGTAATTCGCAGGCATTTTAGTTTTTAGAGCGCTGTTCTGAGAACGTCACGATAGCAGCTTGGTAAGCTTCTGCGACCTATTCCATAACACGTCTGAACCCTCGCGAAGTACACCATTGACAAGTTCAGCTTTCTTTCCGAGGCGCTCCGTGGGGAGAACCTGAAGCTCTAACTCGATGTGGCAAATGAAAACACTACATAGTTGGTTGCATGAAAAATTCCTACTTTGAGAAGCTTAAGCAAGTTCTATGTGCTTTCCTTTCCTTCAGTACTTATTTAATAACCTTTCGAAAACGGAGCAGTTATTCCACCTATCTCACTTTAGATGTAGATCAGAGCAAAGAAGAGCTATTACTACTACACAATGTTATCGGTGCCCACTTACTGCGTCCACCGTGTTCTTTTACTCGTTTCGGCGCACAGCTTTTGGTGCCGATAAACGATTGGTCCCACCTGTTCGTTCTCATTTTACTCTTCTTCTTCTTCTCCTAAGCGTTTAGCCCCGCGCAGTCGCAGGGTCCGCTGTTCTTGTGATCTGTCGCCACCTCATCCTATGAAGGGCGTCATCTGCCGTGGCGCCGACTTCGGCGAGATCTCTCTTGATGACGTCCTTCCATCTTTTCTTTGGGGCTCCTCTCGGACGCTTTCCGGGTGCCTCGAAATCTAGGGCCAATCTTGTGCGGTGATCCTCTGGTCTTCTGAGGACGTACCCAGGGCCCAGCACTCACTGCCGTAGAGGAGAGCAGGTCTCACAACTGTTCTATAGAGCTTGCCTTTGAGCGTCCTGGAGCATCTACGGTCGCAGAGGATCTCTGTGGGCTCCCTCCACTTGAGCCAGGCTGCGTTTATCCGTCCCCTGACCGCCTGGTCCACACTTCCTTCCTCGGATAGGTCACTTCCGAGGTAGCGGAATTCTTCCACCTTCTCGATCGTTTCCCCTTGGCAGTCTAGGATGGATCCAGCGCATGCTCAGAGCTAATGAATTTCGTCTTCTTCACGTTCAGCCGTAGGCCTTGTCTGCGAGGGCTCCCTGCCCCAGCTGATCCTTCTCCTCCAGCTCCTCCTGGTTGTCGGCTACTAGGGCGATGTCGTCCGCGTAGAGGATTGTTCTGAGAGGGCCTTCCTCAAGGTGGTTCACTATAGAGTCAAGTGTCAGCAGGAAGAGGAACGGCTCAGAGCCGATCCTTGGTGTACCCCCACTGTGATGCCCACTTTCCTTGTCACCCCGTGTGGAGTTCGTATCGCCGCTTTCGAGCCCTCGTACATGTCCTTTATGACCGTGATCAGACGTTCCGGGACACCTCTCCCTCGAAGGGCATTCCAGATTACGGCCCGAGCTAGCCTGTCGTAGGCCTTCTCCAGGTCCAGGAATGCCAGGTAGCAGGGTTTTCGCTTCTCCCGATATTTCTCCATCACCTGACGAGCGATGAATATGGCGTCTGTGGTGGACCTCACAGGCATGAAGCTCCACTGTACCTGGGAGATGGGTACCATCTCCCTCAGCCTTGAGTCGACTAGTCGTTTGTAGATCTTCATCGTGTGTGAGATCAGTTTGATCCCTCGGTAGTTGGAGCATTCGGAAGCGTCTCCCTTCTGCTTGAAGATGGGGACTATGGTGCTGTCCCTCCAGTCATCCGGCATCTTACCTTCTTTCGTGCTTCTGTTGAGGAACTGCGTCAGCCAGTTGATTCCGAGGTCCCCGAGCACCTTCCAAGCCTATACTGGCACACCGTCAGGTCCTGTTGCCTTTCCGAGTTTCATCTTCCCTATGGCCTTGCAAACCTCTTCTTGCGTCCAGGGTGGGATGGGTCCTTCCGTTGGTTGCTCTTCCTCGGCCTCCCGACGAGGGAACTCCTCGTTAGTAGTTCCTTGAAGTACTCCTCCCATCTCTCTCTGACCTCGACCGGCTTCCGTAACACCCTACCGTCAGCACTCTTCAGTCTTCACTACTCGAATGTCGAGGCTAGCTCTATGACACGCCTTGGCCAGGCGGATGGCGAACTTCTCTCCCTCTGGCCCGTCTAGTTTCTCGTACAGGGCATCCATTTCCGCGTTCTTTGCCTTCGCTACAGCTGTTTTTGCCAGCCTTTTCAGCTTCCTGTAGGCTGTGAGATGCTCGGGTGCCCTCGTCTTCTGCCACAGCTTGTAGGACTCCTTCTTGTTCGTTCTCATTTTACTGACGTGCTCAAATTGTTCATGCCAAAGATCTTGATGAAAGACAGCAGGACATAGGATACAGTGCTGAGCAGAGCCTCTACAGTTGAACGCACATTACGGGTTCTAGAAGCAACGTCAAGAAACGAGCATGCAACAGCTCTTAGGAGATGCTTCAAAACACAACCAGTATCCTCTGGCTATCTTCATGCACCCATAGCGGTTTATAGTAGTCCTTTATAAGGACTACTTCCTTTCATATCGAAACCGCGATGTAGATATTGCTGCGCTTTTGCTGATCCAGTACTACAGTTATGGCCGTAGCCTTTTCAAAAATGCCGAAAAAGCCGCATTTTCCCGGCTTTTTCCGCCTTTCGAAATAACTTCCTTCAAGGTTAACTAATAGTGAAAGTAAGCACATTTTTGAGTTCAGCAGCCCAAGCTCTATCAGATAGAGTAAAAAAAATTGCCAAAAATTTCAAAGTTCAACCGAATTTTTTCAAAGGTTAGTTTTTCGTTCAAAATCGTGCTCCATTGCAAAGGGCGGCCGCGGACGAGTTGTCCGTCGCAAGTCGTCGAAAACCGTTGCATGCTCATAACTCCTTTAGTTTTAGGTTTTTTGAGAAACGGTTGGTACCACTCAATTCGTCTCTTCGAGATCTGCACAACCATGTATACAACATTACCAGACCACCGCATTTTCGCAGTGGGTGGCCAAAAATGGCTGGAACGGGCTCATTGTGATTGTAGAAGCTTATTTTTCAGGACTTGCATGTTATCGGAGTATATCAATCATGGCGTAAAGTGTTCCTGTCAGGCCAGGAATCCTCCGAGTCCCCGTTTGGGGAGTTTTATCAGAAATTCCTAGCCGCTCTACTCAGGAATTGCTCTAAGACTGTCCAGCTAGCCTTTGGAGGGCGCCGTGAACAATGTATATAGGATCATACCTATCAATCGAGAGAGGGAGACAGCTTGTAGTGTGAACGTTTGGGAAATTTTATCACAAATTTGCAGCCGGCCTACTCAGGAATTGCTGTACTCTGTTTTGGTGAGACTTTGAGATGTGCCGTGAACAATGCATATAGGATCGAACCTATCAAGCGAGTGGGGCGACCGCCCGCAAATTGCACAGACGTGTTTGAAGCGCAATAACTCTGTAAATTTCGAATCGTTTCGGCTGCAACTCGTGGGTCTTGTAGGAAGCAAAAACTTCTAATAGTGCGTTGAAACACAGTAATGCAGCCTATTCCTGGACAAAGTTACAGGGGTGCGAATATGCACGTGAGGTTTAGGTGATGCATTTTTTTCCGAATTCGGTGGACCACTGCGGGACGACGCAGCGAGCTAACGGACTTAAAATGCGTAGGCGAACATAACGCTTAAGGTACTTCACGACGACGTGCTCAGAACTTCTCAAATGCCTAAACTGCCTTAGCCTCAGCTGCCAGTTTAAAGCGGCTGAAGATTGAGCTTTCGACACTCGCAATGGTACCGTTCCGTTCAGCATGAAAAGCGTTATCGAATGGTATAAATTTCGACCAATTTTGGTAACATCGATTTTTTGACAGTTTCGCGTCTAGGACGAGGCCGCTCAAGGCCGCAGCAGAGGAACGATGACGTCATCGAAAGTCGATGTTCCCGAATCGGGCCAAAGTGGGTACCGTTCGATAGAGCCTTTTGTGCTGAATTGAATGCATCTTCATAGATTAGTGAAGGCCGTAATTTGGGTAAGTAAGAGCAGTGAGAACATCGACCGTTATTGTGCTAAATTGCACTCGCGGGCGTGTTCTGAGCGTGATAACCCTGTAACGTGTGAACCTTTCCGGTTGCAACTTGTGTGTTTTGTAGGCAGCAAAAACCTCTAGTAGTCCACTGCAACACAGCAATGCAGCTCATGCCTGTACAAAGTTACAGTGGAGCGAACACGCAGGTAGTCCTTGTGTGGCACGATTTTTCCCGAATTTAGTCGACCCTTGCGGGAAGAATGGGAGAGCTGACAGCCTACAAATGCGTAGTAGAGCAGAACACTGAAGTTACTTTGCAAGGGCGTGCTCATAGCTTCTCTTCTGCCTAAACTGCTTTAGCCCCATCTGCCAGTTTAGAGTGGCGGAGTACAGCGATGAAGTTTCCAGCGCTCTTACTCGTCCATATCTGAGTTTCCGACAATAGCAATGGCACCGTTCTCCTCAGCTTGAAAAGCTCTATCGAACGCTGTCAATGTCGACCAATTCTGGGAACATCGATTTTTTGACGATTTCGTGTCGAAGACGAGGGCGCTCTAGGCCGCGGCAAAGGGACGATGACGTCACCGAAAATCGACGTTCCCAAACCGGGCCAAATTGGGTACCATTCGATAGAGGTTTTTATGCTGAATTGAACGGTGTTATTGAGCTTAGGAAAAACTGTACGCTGACGAGTAAGAGCGCTGGAAACTTCAACCGCTATGCCCACCGCCCTAAAACGGCAGCGGGACCTGAGGCAGTTTAATTAGCTAGGAAGTTGTGCGCATGTCATCTGAACGCACCACAAATGTTCTGCTAACGTTCGCATTTGTAGGCCGTTAGCTCTCCGCGTCTTTCCGCAGGCGTCGACTGAAATTGGAAAAAATCGTACCACACAAGGCTAACCCGCATATTCGCAGCACTGTAACATTGCCACATCCTAAGCTACAGCATTCTGCTTCAGTATTCTACTAGACCGCCAACGAGTTGCAGCCGAAACGAGTCGAACTTTACAGAGTTATTGCGCTCCGAACACGCCCGCAAGCGCAATTTAGCACAACAACGGTCGATGTTCTCCTCGCTCTTACTCGCCCAGATTACAGTTTTCTCTACAAGTAATAACACCATTCATTTCAGCATGAAAAACTCTATCGAAGGTATTAAGATTGGTCCAATTCGATGATATAGGTTTTCGATGACGTCACCGTCCCTCTGCCGCGGCCTCGAGCGCCCTCGTCTTTGACGCGAAGTTGTTAAAAAATCGATGTTTCCAAAATCGGCCGGAATTGATGCTGTTCGATAGCGCCTTTCATGCTGAACAGAACGGTGCGATGACGAGTGTCGAAAGCTCAAATCTGGACGAATAAGAGCGCAAGAAACTCTAACCGCTATCTTCCGCCTCTTTAAACTGGCAGCTGAGCCCAAGGAAGTTTAGGCAGCTGGGGAGTTTTGAGCAGGTCATCGTGAAGTACCATAGACGCCCTGTTGACATACGCATTTCAAGGCCGTTAACTCTCCGCGTCTTCCCGCAGTGGTCTACCGAAATCGGAAAAAATGCATCACACAAGCCTCACCTGCATTTTCGCACCCTTGTAACATTGCCTTTAGCTAAGCTACACCATTCTACTTTGGCATACTACTACACCATTTTACTTCCTACAAGATCCACAAGCTGCAGCCGAAACGATTCGAACATGACAAAGTTATTGCGCTCCGAACACACCCCCGCGTTCAATTTAGCTCAATAACGGTCGATGTTTGTCTGGGAAGGATAGAGCGCTGACTTGTTCATCGGCTGGCCACCGCAAGTCATTGTATGGCCAAATACGCATTCATGTCGCCTCCACGAAATCCCGTAGAAGTAGAATGCGCTGGCGCATCCCAGAAGGGATTGAGTAACGCCGTCCTTTATCCTTTTTTATCCTTTAACGGTCGATGTTCCCCTGCTCTTACCCGTCCAAATAACAGTTAGTTTTTCCTACGCTCAATAACACCATTCAATTCATCATAAAAACCTCTTTCGAACGGTACCCAATTTGGCCCGGGCGCCCTCGTCTTCGGCGCGAAATTGTCAAAAAATCGATGTTCCCAGAATTGGTCGACATTGATACCGTTCGATAGAGCTTTTCGAGCTGAGGAGAACGGTGCCATTGCTATTGTCGGAAACTCAGATATGGACGAGTAAGAGCGCTGGAAACTTCATCGCTGTACTCCGCCACTCTAAACTGGCAGATGGGGCTAAAGCAGTTTAGGCAGAAGAGAAGCTATGAGCACGCCCTTGCAAAGTAACTTCAGTGTTCTGCTCTCCTACGCATTTGTAGGCTGTCAGCTCTCCCATTCTTCCCGCAAGGGTCGACTGAATTCGGGAAAAATCGTGTCACACAAGGACAACCTGCATATTTGCTCCACTGTAACTTTGTCCATTCATAATCTGCACTACCGTGTTTTAGCGCACTATAGAGGTTTTTGCTGCCTACAAATCACACAAGTTGCAGCTGTAAAGGTTCACAAATTATAGAGTTATCGCGCTCAGAACACGCCCGCGTATGGTGCAATTTGCGAGCGGTCTCGCCCACTCGATTGATAGGTTCGACCCTATATACATTGTTCACGGCGCACTCCAAAGTCTCGCCGGGACAAATTGGAGGAATTCCTGGCTAGTGCGGCTGCATATTTCTGATAAAATTCATCAACGCTCATTCTACAACCTGTCCCCCCTCCCTCTCCATTAAAAGGTTCGATTATATATGCATTGTTCCCGGCGCACTCTCGGAGAAGTTCTGGCATTAAAGAACACTTTACGCCATGATTGAGATACTCCTGGGACATGCAAATCCTCGAAAATAAGCTTCTCCAATCGCAAAAAGTCAGCTCCAGTCATTTTTGCCCACCCACTGCGAAAATGCGGTGGTTTGGTAATGATGTATTCATAATTGTGCAGATCTCGAAGAGGCGAATCGAACGGTATCAACCGTTTCTCAAAAAAACCTAAAACGAAAGGAGTTATGAGCATGCAACGGTTTTCGACGACTTGCGACGGACAACTCGTCCGCGACCGCCCTTCGCATTGGAGCGCAGGTTTTCAATTTCGAATATTTTCATGGCTCCATATGAAGAATGTATATCAAACAATAGAGCTCGAGCTCCTGAGCACAAATATATCCTTCGTTTTTGAAATGAACGAATTCTGGGCGAGTTATGCCCAAAAGACGCAAAAGCCGGGAAAACGCGGCTTTTTCGGGGTTTGATCAAAAGATACGGCCATAACTGTAGAGTGATCTGGCCAATGCTAGAATATGTATGCTTTAAAACTATGTGTAGATATTAAACAGTGGAGATATTTTGCAGTTTCTTTCTCTGATATTATGAAATGTGTACAGCTAGATCTTATGTCCTTTCCGAGGCTAGTGCGACGGATGAGCGCTTGAACCTTGTGTCAGGGCACTTAATTGCTCGAATACTATTGACATAGGACAGCTAGTGAACTGGGTGCGTTTGCCCAGATACAGCGCCGATGAGGTCATGGAAGCATGGCAATTCGTGCAGACCAAACAAGTCATCAATCACAAAGTTCCTGATTGTTTGCGGAGGAGATTAGTCGCGGCTCGTTACCTCGCTGACCGCACGCCGTTAACACCGTACCGAGATCGGCGGGGTCGCAGGTGTGGGTTCGCTCCAACGCATTTAGGGGACGTTTGAAAACTACATATTTACAACATTCATGCGCCATGTACGTACGTAGAATCACCAGCTTGTAGACGTCGTATTATGTACTGAATTTCGCTTTTAGAAAATTATCCACAATGTTGTGGTCATAACTACTCAACTTCAAATTTTAGAACATCGCTCTTACGTCTTGATCTCTAGATGAAAAATCCAGCTTTTAGAGTTCAAATATCCCTCATATGTGTAAATCTCTACAAACTTTTGACAAGCAAACCAACCATTCTTTTCGCATTAAAACCGACGTTTTTAAACTGCACACCGCCCTTTTTCCCTTCTGTTATTTTTGACAGCCTACAATTACCACTACGTAGAATCCAAATGAAAGATATCATGAAATCCCCCAAAGAAATATTTGCTTACCCCATTTCAACATAAAAGCAGATGGGACATACTGTGGGGGAGGTGTAGACGCAGCGCTTAGTGACGATTCAAAAAGATAGAAACTAGGTGATAAGGTGTCTCTGAAAACGTCCATTAATATCCGGATGAAAGTACAAGACATCGGAAGACGATAAAAGCTGTTCGCAAACATTCAAGCTCTTTCCTTAACTTTCGGCACACATCAACTGATAACTGAATAGAGAACTGAACTCACACTGAAAAAAAACGCGTAGCTGTCTTTTATAAAACGTTCGGTTGAGAAAACCGTATTTCTTTCAATTTTGACTTGAAAGGCTCTTTATTAAAGGAAGCCTGATTCCTTCAGTTCAGACTCTTTGTGTCCTGCAGGCACATCTCACCAAACCTTTTGTCCCCAGGGCAAAAACGCGGATATTCAAAACTAGACAGAAGCCTCAATCAACTTCAGCTCCACCCAAAATAGTAATTTGTTTATCTATTCGTACACTATAAAGGGAGAGCCTAAAATCTTCCAAATACGTCGGGCTAATAACGCCAGTAAAACGGAAATAATTATAAAGGGCAAAGAAAAACAGCACTGACTGGATTCAGCTATCGAAATCTTTCAAGCTTATAAAAAGCAAAACAAGTGAAGATTGAAACATTTATAAGTAACGTAAGCATTAGAACATTAACGGCAAACAGATAAATCATAATTGTTTCCGAGCAGAAATATCTCATTTAAAAACGCGATAAATAAATATCTGACTGAATTGTACCATAGATGTTGTTCCCCGATTGTTTTATTTTTGCGCTGTATTCGTTCATAAATGGAGACATCCAAGGTCCAGTTTGTTCCTTTTTAGAGCCTTGATGTTGTTTCGGCTACCATTTGAGATGTCTCATGTAATAAGTAGCGCGGAGTCACCGCAGGACGGGGTCATATTGCAAACAGCATGTTGTACGGCGCGATCGGAGAGCAGAAGTTGACGGTTTCGAGTCCCGATGGTGCCAGAGTGTTTTGATAGCAAGTAAACATCCATCCAACAGCTTCTACAATGGTTGCAGAAGTTCATCCAATCATTAAAAAATACCCGCACCAGTTTGTCCCGTTGCCTAACATTTTCGGGTGCGACAGATCATTCTGGAACTTCTGAATACGGGTGCGAACACACCCTCGTGGAACCAGCAAAAAGGATAACAGAGGAAACTGCAATAGTCTAGCGTATATTATTAGTGCAGCCAATAAGTACAATCGTTTATGACAACCAGAAAATGTATATATTGGGTTGATCGAAAAGTCTTGCAACACTAACATAACAATATTACAATACAATACAATGTAATACAATATACAAAAACTCAGTCTACGATATATTCCCCATCCAAGTCTAAGATCCTGCTTCATCTTCCAGGTAGCCTTTCAATTCCTTTCCGACAGAATTCCGAGGGCTGTGAGGAAAAGAATTCAGAAACCTCCATTTCCAGGTGACGTCGATCAGCGAACTCTCTACCTCGAAGGTGCTGCTTCAGAGCTCTGAACAGGAGGTAGTCAGAAGGAGTGAGGTCTGTAGAGTACAGAGGATGGGACAGAACTTCCCAGCCTAACTCAACTTTCTCGCGACTCACTTTTGCGACATGAGGACGCGCGTTGTCGTGCAGCAGGTAGACATTTTCCCGTTCTGGAAGGTTTAGGCGCATGGCGTCGGCCAAGCTCTGGAGCTGGGTAGCGTGGACAATGCTGTTACTGTGGTCTCACTATCCAGCAATCCCAGTAAAGCATGCCTTCTGAGTCCCACCAGCAGCACAGAAGAACCTTCTTTTCGAGGTGTCCAGGTTTCGGTTGTCCTGGAGCCGATTCTCCGCGTGGGAGCCATTGGTTCTTGCGGGTGTGGTTAACATAAAAAACCCAGTTTTCACCACCAGTATCAATGTACTTCAGAAAGTCCTTTCTGTGGCTGAATTTGGTTTCACCTTGGAGGCTTTGCGCAAGCTGTCTTCTCCCACAACAGAGGGGCGTTCCGGAACGAGGTCGATCTTCGAGAGAGATATCTTCAGCCCTAAAGCGCTGATACCAACGGGTCACTGTAGAATAGTGAACACCTTGCTCCTTGAATGCAGCGCAGATGTTGGAGGCTGCTGTCTTTGTGGAATGGCCTTGCAGAAATTCGTAGTAGGTGTAGGATGCTGCTGCTTATCGCTGACATTGTTGCTGTATTCGCACTCGACGAGGCCTTATACAGTATGCTTGAGGAAGCTTCGAGAATGTACTGTGACGTCACCACACAAGTTCAATACTGTAAGAGCTTTAACAAATTTAATAGGCAGTGGCGTAAAGTGTTCCAAAGCTTTTCGATCGACCTAATATTTTCAGAAAGCTGTCGAAATCAGCTCAACAGGTGAGGGCTTTAATCTACGACTGACTGCCGGTCACTGGAAGAGTGAGACATGATGGAAGAAAACGTCATTAAGGACATGGCAAGAGATGGCAAACTTATCGAGTAAGAGCTGCATTGATGGCTAAAAATACAAAACGTATAGAAAGGCATCAAGTCAATCCACTAGAAGGAAGTAACCGAATGCCTGAAAAAGGGGACAAAAGAGAAAGTGCCGAATTCTGCAGAAAGGAGTGCACATTAGGGAGCTGTACTGCAGCCAAATGCTGCCACGAAAGTATACGAAAAGCACGGATACCATCACTATGGCGCTGACACCGCTTTGAACGGATGTCTAAAACAAAACCTCTTCGAGAGAGCGATGCTCGGAGTGACGCGATTCCCACAGGTTAGGGAAGGATCCTCTCCAGCCCCCAGTATCGACGAAGACTGGCAGTCAGCAACATCGTCGCTTGAGTCCTCTTTGGAAATTAGGTGGATTGACCCTGTTTCTTCGACACACGCTCCGTAACGTCTGTCATTGAGATTCTGCGGGATGTACAGAACACCTCAGAACAACACCACTTCTTAGAACGCTCACTAACAAATTCTTCAGAACTTTTCGTGACATCGTCTGAACTATAAAGTCTAAGAGTCTGGTCTGCTCATGTCTCTCGAAAGAAGAATACTGTTCTGTCGACATAACAACATGAAGAATTACTAGAATCCCTTCCAGTTGGAATGTCCACCTACCACGAACGAACAGTTCCAATCCGCTAAAGTCGCATCATTTGTAAATATTATATTGGCACATCTTCATGGATGTGTAGAAGTAGATATTATGTAGGGAAATAAACAAGTAAGGACTTGGAACGTCATCTTGAACGCACGGCTTCGTTGGAAGTTTGTTGACAGAATAGCGCTGTATTCCTATCGAATCCCGACATGCGTTGACCGTGATTTTCTCTAAGCCGGCTGCAGTTTTTCTCACAGGCTGCTAATGTCAGTGCAGGATTGTGTAATCTTCAGAAAAGCTAAATAGATTGTTCCTTAGAATTAGATTTCTAGAAATTCCATTAAAGTCGCAATTCGCTTGCTGGCTGAAGAGTTGCCAAGGACAAGAAACAGAAAACCTCGATCCCTACCTGACATCACGCCATAACCACCTCAACAATGACGTATACCATGTAAACACTTCCACTATTTCTTAACCATTTCAACAATGACATACAGTATGTACTTCCGCGCCGAACAAGGTTTTAATTGGAACAGTTTATTTGGCGGCTCAACGTTTTCGGTGAGGGGCTCTCCCGAAGACGACGACTAAGTCGAAAAACATTGCGCCGCTTCATAAACTGATCCAAGTAAAACCTTGGCTCAAAATGATTTATCACAGAAGCTGGGATCTTACCTATATAGGAAGAGGTGGGCCTGGAAATCATACCAGCAATCTCTGACAGATGATTGCAAATCATGTTGTTTTTCAAATGCAGAACAACGAGTATTTTATTCATAGTTTGCCTAGAAATTCGCGCGGTGGCGATTATCGAAGGTAATTCGTCAAACCGAATCCTGCTAGGTTTGCAGTATTGTAGTCATTGTGACGGAGAGAAGGAGGAAGGGCTTACTTCTTCAATGACATGATAGGAGGGTGCGAAGTCGTAGGGGTCTTCCGAAGACGACGAGTGAGTCGAAAAACGTTGCACCGCTTCCTAAACTGATCCAAGTAAAACCTTGGCTCAAAATGATTTATCACAGAAGCTGAGATCTTACCTATATAGGAAGAGGCAGCCCTGGAAATCATACCGGCAATCTCTGACAGATTATTGGAAAACCATTCTTCAGTGACATGATAGGAGGGTGCGAAGTCGTAGGGCATTTGTTTGGAACGTTCAATACGCAGTTTTGGGTGCTCCAGAATGTCGAAGTGAAAGAAGTCGGTCCCCTTTCTTGAATTTCTATGCACTTGCCTGCAGGTTTTCTAGTCTGGTCCCCTTTCCTCAACGTTTTAAATATCTCTGATACAAATTGTGGCTTCCTGATCTCGTTCCGTAGCCAATATGTAGTTAATGGTATTTGAATAGCGCTTAAGGTTTCCACCACTGCTACATACGTTTCAACGTGGTAAGCGAGACGCCTTACAAATATGGCATTGGTAGTGTGTCAGCTCCTTCGACGATTTAGCTGAACGACAATTCTCGCGGGTGACTGCTTCGAAAATCCTCGGCCGGTTTCGAGGCGTAATCAGTGATCATCGATTTCTTACTACACTCGAGTCCGTCGTATCACCCCGCTCCATTCAAGTGTCCAGCCATTCACTCCTTTTAATCTCGTCACAGCAGCACTTTTATTCTTGAAGACCACTTCAGCCATCGGAAATGCGAGTGCCCTTATTGTCAGATGCAGTCAGCACCTCACTGTGGTCAGAGCCGTATATTTCCTATTGTTTAAGGATTTTAAAGATATCCTCGTGTGTATTCTGCATGCTGTCGAATCGCATGATTGAAGAGCTTTCCTAGTTCGAGGGGCCACCTATTAACAATGACATGTGTGGTACGCATTCACTCCATAGAAAACAGTTGCATTAACGAAATGCAAGTGAATTATGTAGAAATGATTGAGAATGTGTTATGCTAGATTAGACGTTGAAGTCCAGGCATTTGCAACGATCAAGATCTTAAGAATGTCTTGTCAATATGGCGAGCCTAACATTGTGTTCAAGAACTGATTGATTCTAGACCTCTTAGCTTAATATTCAGTTTTTTTAGGGTTCTTCACCTGTTTGTCTGCTAAAGAAACCGCTTTTGGATGTTTTACGGGTTCTCTGCATATTGCTCAGTACATGTTGTTGCCATTTAACCAATTTGCTTGGACGAAGAACGATCTTCAGAAAACCTTCATAAGCTAGGAATTCAGAAACTGCTAGCACCTGTGTGGCTATGTAAGCGTAGTTGGTTTATTTCGATGCGCTATTGCTCATTTATGTTTTCTTCGCTAAAACACCGTTAAGATGCGTTCCCCTCCAACTAGGATTGCACCCGTACGCATTGTCAGGTCGCGAACTCTGACAGAATTTGTACAAAAGACTGCAACTCATCGGCGATGGATTACCCTTCCTGTTTTTGGATTCTATGCTCTTCGAAAGGGCTTATTTATTCTCCATCCACGCACATTTATGTTTCCCAACATGTTTTCATGTCCGTCATTCTAACCGTGGTAACAATACGAAGGGTAGCTTGCACCTCGTTTGCAGCTTTTTGTAACAGATGGCGTGCAAAGTTCCTGAGAAACTCTTCAGGCCACTGAAGAGTGCTGCTCTTCCGTCAGACACGATGAAGGTTTGTATTTCCTTTTTCGTCCGAGTAAAAAAGCTCATTGCGCATAGAAAGTAACGCCGAGGAAACGGCTGATGTCTAGGAGGTCGCTCAGAAGTTTACAAGTTCTGCCTTTAGGGTGCTCTGGCGCTGGTGACAGGTGGAGGGACCGGCCTTGGCAAAGCAATTGCCACGATGTTTGCCGGCTTGGGTGCTCACGTTGCCATTGCGGCCAGGTACCGTTGAAATGCACAGCCATTGTTCCTGGGAATCACGCCGGGTGCTTTCAGGAGAGAGGACGTCTTGAAAGCGACATCTTTGGAGATTCAGAAGAAGACGGGAGGGGTATGTGAGGGCTTCGTCATGGATGTGAAGGATCCCGCGTTGGTCTCGAAGGCCATGGACAATATCGTTGCAAGGTAATCGACTTGTCAACTGTTTTAGAAGGGACATAGGACGAACCAGTCTAAAATTAGATATTGATTTCCCGCCTAGGCCAACCAAGCCTTCCATCCCTCCGGGGTCGGTGAATTGGTACCAGACTTGTCTGGGAAGGATAAAGCGCTGACTTGTTCATCGGCTGGCCACCGCAAGTCATTGTATGGCCAAATACGCATTCATGTCGCCTCTACGAGATCCCGTAGAAGTAGAATGCGCTGGCGCATCCCAGAAGGGATTGAGTAACGCCGTCCTTTATCCTTTATCCTTATCCTATAGGCTATCCCATTTTTTTAACAAAAAAAGTTTCAGGGCACAGTACAGTGTCCTTGTTTGCTATTTCAAAATTTTTCTGGTTCTTCTAGTATTGACTTCTGTGTTGACTCTGCCTTTGAACGTATCGTTTCTGAAACAAAAACGAAGCTATACATGCGTTCAGAAGGTGTAGAAAAACAGGTGTAAAATATAAAAATTCAGGAACCCCACTTTGTTCCCTATCCGCTTTTGATGAAAAATTGCAACTGGAAGCAGTTACTGGAGCTATGCTAGAATGACCTCTGCGTATCTTTGCTCGCTTTTCGGAATTAGACTAATTAAAAGTTTCTTGCTAGTCATCACGAAGCGAAAAAATGTGGAGAAGAACAGCATAAAAGGAGGTAATATTCGTTGAGAAGCAGCTGCATCTTTTGTAGGACTTTCTTCCAAACCATGTACCCAAGTTCACTAGTGAATGATTGGGCATTTTCAGAACGAATTTTATCTATCTTATTGTGTGAAATCAATCCTTATTGTGTGAAATCAATCGAAAATGACATTGCATCTAACGATAAGAGACTCGGATAATCTGCAATTTCAAAGCTTCGATAGACTCTGAAAACGCGTTTTCGGTTTTCAGAAATAAGGTCTTGTGAAGAAGCTGGATGATGAAAAATAAAGCCTTTATGAATGTATCTGAAGCAATAGCCAATTCAATTTTCACACGCGCAGACAACTTGGATATCCTGAAGAATGCTTCGGGAATAAGAGTGTTTTGAAGGACTTCACATACAAGCATGTGCGATCTCCCTTACGGATTTTGCGCCCCCAATTCCTCTTCAAACATTATATTGCGACATAATGAATCTTACAGCCGTCTGCAAAATGTAAGCCTTCATTCAGGTTCGGCAAAACTCCCACTATCCTGGTGAACAACGCTGCAGGCAATTTTATTATGGCCACTGAACGGGTACGCCTCATTCCTTCGCTTCGCTTAAACACGGCAGCAAACGTTTTTCCACACTCGTGTAGATTTTTCTAGCTGTCACCGAATGCTGTGAAAACCGTGGTGGATATTGTGCTGCTAGGCACTATGAACGTCACAATGGAGGTCTGCCGACGAGCCATGAAGGCCAACCAGGGCTGTACTGTCCTGAGCATCACAACGCCTTATGCGAGGTGGATCCTCCGTCTTTGCAACAGCTGCGGGGCCTTTGCATAATGTACCTTCTATGCCGCAGCCCTCGCTTTTCAGGCACGGTGGTGCTTTCGTGGTGCCGTCAGCGATTTCGAAGGCTGGTGTCGAGAACATGACGAGGTCTCTGGCAAGTGAATGGGCCAAGTACGGAATGCGCTTCAACGTGATCGCTCCAGGACCCATCCCAACAGAGGTAATCTGAAACACTCCTGGTATAATTTAGCATATCACTAATTGTTGAGCGCGTGTGGTAGTGAAGTCGGTGAAGCTGTCGGCTTCCTCACGCACTACGAATCGGGATTCTTGGTTGGAGATCCGTCCAGAGGTATCAGGCGTATCATCCATCAGGGGTTTGCGAACTCGTACCGGAGTTGTGTGCGAAGGATAGAGGGCTGACCTTGTTAACAATCGTTGTGAACCACGGAAGAGTCTGCTGCAATGTAGAATCAGAAAAATTGGCCGTTCAGGAAGCATGTGGTTGAGAAAGGCAGCATGTAATGTTTAAAAATGGTACTTCCTAGTTGGACTCGGAAGATATGTCTAGTTGAAGTGACTACTGCTATAGTACGTAGTCCGTGTTACATTTATCTGCTTAGCTACGTCTCAGAGACTCACACTATATGTAAGAGAACAAAACAAGCAAAAATAAGTCATGCAGCTGAAAAAAGCGAACAAGACAGCAATAGACAGACGGCAGCGTTAGAGATTCAAGCAGAAATTTCGGAAGCCGTCCATCGAAGTTGCAATATACTCATGACATGCCCAAAACTAACTGGCACAAGTTGGGGTGAAAATGAAGCCCTCTTAGTTATGAGTCCAAACGAATCAATAGGACAATATAGAAGCGTTGACATGCTATCTACCTTTCACACATTCAAAGGGTTTTTATATGATCGCTTCGTTCCAAAGGATCCTGCGTCCGTGTGTCTTTTCGAAAAAATATTTAATTAGCCAATTGTACGAACTGTAGGGCGCCTTCAGTCGACTGTCAAGTGGCTCTGTCGAGAACATGGAGGCGGTTGCCGGTAGCACGATCCCTGTTGGAAGGGTCGGACAACCTGAGGAACTCGCCAACCTCGCTGCCTTTGTCTGCTCCGGCTACGCCAGTTGGATGAACGGAGCGGTACGTTTGCTGACAGTGTTTTCGGAGGATGTGCTTCTGCCAAAAATTCAATTCTTTGGCCAAATTAACCTTCGTTGTCATCAAGGCTACCATACAATTTCAGATCATCGACTTCGACGGCGGACAGCAGCACTTCAACCACAGCAGCTCGTTCGGATCTCATCTTCACGAGATGTCTTCTGACGACTGGCAACAGATTGAGGACTCAATTCGGCAACGAACAGGAAAAGTGAAGAGCAAAATGTGAACGACTGTGTGTTGCCCGCTTTGTCAACCTAATCCTCCCACTTGAACAAAGGAATAAAAACTCAACACGAATTTATTCTGCAACGTTTAAACGGAAGAAATGCACAAGAAAAACAGCAACATTGCAGCCGAACAGAAACAACATACATCATCGGTGAAAACAAAACTTTTGAAAAGTATAGCAGAACTCATAAACGGTGGACTCTGGATGATAGTGCCTGTGTTACTCACAATATATTGCTCCACGAGTTCTGAGGAAGGTATTAGAGCTAGGTGCAGATTTTAATAAAAATAAAGGAGGAAAACTTCGTCATAATTCACAAGTGATACCGACAACATTTAGTACCTCTGACTCTTCACGAACAGTTTTGGATCGCTGAGTTTATTGAGGGCTGTTCAGGAACTTCTGTTTTGTAGTCATCTAGACCATAACTCCAAAATGTTCTTATATGTCAGGACTTCTGAATAAAGTGGAAACTACTGCTTAGCGTATTCATCTAGCGCTTTCGACTTAAGCTTCAACACTCTGAGGAGATTACCGTGAAAGACAATGTTTCTTTCAACATTCTATGCTCACCGATAATCACAGTACCTGACTTTTTAAGCTGTCATTAAAATGCTGTTCGTTTAAATTAAAAGCATACTGGGCTTAACTGAAACCCCTAAGTGGCTTCATGGCCCATTTGCTGCGGGGAGTCTTGGAAAATCGAGTGTCATGTACCAAAAATGACGAAATACGGAATCGCATTCTTCAAGCCATGTCACCAGGGCGGGCGCATGTCTAGCATTAGGGCCTATAGCTGCAGTGATCATGGAGGACCGGTGTCCAAACTGTAGTTAGAGCCTTAACTAAGGCGTTGTGTTCTGTCCAGAAAAGTGATCAGGATGTATTGGCATTTGCTTTCGTTGACGTGTTTTTAGTGCTTCACCTTGCTGCGTTTATTTGATACATTTGATTTCATTTATGGAATACAAATAACGTCTCCTCATGCTCACTCTGAAAAGCTCATGTGAGGCAATAGCGAGATAGTATGTTTCTCGTATCACCTAATTCTCTCGAGAATTAGCGGAGCATTTGTATTTCTTTGCCCGCCCGGGTGTCGAAACGCCTTGTGGCTACAGCCTATGAACTCATTGGAAAGAAATCTGCACAAACTTGTTTCACTTTGAAAAAAATCGAGTTTGAAAATTAAACGGCAGAAATGATGCGCCTTGTTTCACACGAGTAAAAGTGTTAGCAGAGCTTTCCTCCTTCTGTTCAATATCGTTCTATCGCTCTACGTTCTGGACACGCTAAAAAGCATGTTTGTGGGGCTATCCCTCTGGCCCTAAAACGCACAGACTTCTATGAAAGTACCCCTACAAGCTTATCTACATAGATAGCTCCCATCAGTAGACGTAACATGTCGTTGACTGCTCCATACCTAGGACAGACATCACCGATAGGTTATGGCTAAAACTTTCCTAGAGAGTGCACGGAGGATGCTGTTTCCCTAAGAACTGAAGAAATAAGCATGCATTCAGGCGTGGTATCAGGTGAAAACAAAGGGAGGGACGTCCGATGTTGTCCCACGTAAGACCGCACAATAAGTTCCTGTTCAAGTTCAAAGGATTTTTTCAGAGAGGAGTCCAAAGTTTATTCTAAAAAGTAGAATTAAGTTATTAGAAAACCCAAGTGCAGAAGAGTTATTGTTTTGGGCCGGCTGACAGCGGCAAACAATTCAAGTAATTTCAATACCAGTCGTGCGTCGGCCTAGCGGCCGCCTACGACTGGTTGGGGGCTTCGCACCCAAACCCCGAGAATAAGACGCCATGGCCACTACGGGTTTCCTATTCTTTCCTAGGCCTTCTGCCCTTTATGTTAATCGAGATGGATCGATTGATCCGACATCAGATTCCTGTTCAGCGACCTCGATTACTCCCAGGGCCGAAGTTTCGCGCCACTTGAGCGCCATCCTCAAAAATCGATAATATCGATCGATATCGATTGGTCGACTTCAGATTCGTGTTCAGCGACCTCAATTACCCCCAGGGCGGAAGTTTCGTGCCGCTTGAGTGCCATCCTCAAAAAATCGATAATATCAATCGATATCGATTGGTCGACTTCAGATTCGTGTTCAGCGACCTCGATTACCCCCAGCGCCGAAGTTTCGTGCCGCCGACGTGTTCGACACGTCTATGGCTCGCCAGACACGGTTGCCGACGTGTCCGGCACGTCTGCTGCTCGCCATGCACGGTTGCCGACGTGTTCGGCACGTCTACGGCTCGCCATGCACGGTTGCCGACGTGTTCGGCTGCCGCGCCCCAACTCAAGTGTGACGGACGGACAGACACACGCTTGCTGCTTTATATATAGTAGGATCGTCTCTGGTTTGTGCTTCACCATTTCTCTCATTAACAAATACAGCTTATTAAAGGTTTTAGCTTCTCGACAACGTTTGCCATTCTGATCCAAAGAACTTTTCAACACGTAGTGAAAAGCAATAGGTATGGAAATGCTGAACTCCAAAACTCAGAATTTCAGAAACACCATACTATATACGACATCGACTATTTGAGGAACTACTGTCTTCTTAAACACTTTAGACTGGTATTGCACCACACATACTTGTTACCACAGATACATAGCATTTTTGTTTGCACTGGGGAGAAACGATTATCCATTGAAGAGACCGTTATTAACTAAATGCTCGCCAAGCCGCTTCTCATTCGGTAAGAATTAGTGCTCATGTTGACAGCCCCTCGTGCTGCTCCGTTTCTGAGCTTTCCTCGCGAGGATGTAACCGTACCAAACGTCTTTCTCGACATTCGGAATCGGTGCACCTGAAATGAGAAATGGATCAAGATTACCCGTTAGTACCGTTCCTGTTCAATTCCAATTTTATACTATGGAAGATGAGGGAGGACCTTCACAACGTTTTCCAGTAGGTTTTCGAACTCATTTTGCATTGGTCTTTCTAGTCAGCTTGCATACCGCCTGCTAAGAACAAGTGGCATACCTTATCCAATACACAGCTTCGAACTTTAAAGTGTCTGTAAAGAATGGTACTTCCTGCAAGAGTATAGCGAGCTAGCTCTGATTCGTACTAGCTTAGCTTCTGTGAGGGTGGTAGCGAAATCGGAGAAGATGCCGGCTGTCGCTCCAAGATTCTTGGTTTGGATCTCTCGCCCAGGTCAACTAAGCCATCCACCCCTTCGAGAAGTTCTTTGGCATCAATGATGAGAACGGCCATCTTCTTATGGACCGCAAAGAAGCATTGAAGCAATGGCGCCATTATTTGTAGGGAATCTCAACTGAAGACTTCCCTCATCCCGCCGTCCCTTCTGTGACTCCTATCCACAACGCCGTCCATAAAATCACCGTGGAGGAAAGTAAAGCTACTCTGAGGAAGATGGGACCGAGCAAGGCGACTGGTCCAGATGCCTTGCCAGCTGATTTAAGGAAGTCAAAGTCATGGTGCTCTGCTGAGTGTCCGGCCAAGTCTTTCAACCAGGTTGTAGCGGAGACGAAGGTGCCTGATGGTATGCAGAAAAGTATGACGATCCCCATTGGGAAGAATCAGAGCAACCTTGCAGACTGTCGAAATTGCAGTCCGATTCACTTGCTTTCGCACAGCATGAAGGTTTTCAAGCGAATCCTCGACGGACGTGTTCGCGAAATCGTCAAGCTTCCCTACAACCAATGTGGCTTCGTGACTGGTTGTGACACCATCGATCCTGTTCGCGCTGTTCGTCTTCTGGTAGAAAGACATCGTGAAGAACAAAAACAGTTGCATCTTGCTTTTCTTGACCTGAAGAAAACATTCGATCGTGTACCGCGTGAGGTCATATGGTATGCCGTACGACAGCACGAGGTTCCCGAACAACTTATGGAGTGGGTGCGAATGCCATACTCTTGCCCGAAGAGTAGAATGCGAGCTGACGCAAGCACCTCAATGGAGCTTCCTATCTCTGCCGGAGTATATCTAAGGTCTGCGCTTTGCCCACTCCTTTTTGTTGTCGTCATGAGTGCCATTACATGGAAGCCAGTCCCTTGGAGTTTGCATTATGCTTGATGTAGTAGTACTCGCTTGCAAAGACAAATGTGCACTGGATCGAGAGCTGTAAGCTTGGTGTGACCGCTTTTGCCGGGGGCATCGCGGCGACGGGAAGTATGCATGAGGCCTTAGAGCGGTTTGGAGTAAAATTAAACGTCAACAAGGCCGAGTGTCTAAAGACGGACGTGACCGAGTCCAGCTCCATCAAGATTGACGGCACCGAGCTTTCACGCACTTCGGTTTATGAATACTTTGTTTTTGTTCAGCAATGGCGTCTGATAGCAATCTGATGGTTGAAGTCACCTCGCGCGTATGTGCAGTTTTCTTAAATTGGCGCTCGTTGATAGACGTGCCGTATGAATGAAGATACCAGAGCCGTGAAATCAAAAATCTATTGAACCGTTTTTCAGCCGGTAGCGATATACGGTGCAGAGTGCTGTCCGAAGGCTGGAAGACGAACAAAACGGAAAAGATAAACCTAAGCGTAATGAAGATGAAGATGCTGCGCTGAGCGGCAGAAGTCAAGCGCATGGACAGCATCCGAAACTATACTGTCGGCAGAAGTTCGGTACTGGACCGGTAGCAGGGGTGCACATTCAACGCCTAACGATTTAACGAATTTAACGAATTGACGGCATTCTTCGTTAAAATCTGGCTTACCGACTTAGCGGAAATTTTTTAAAAATTTAACGGAATTTCTAACGGGGTTTTCTTTTCTTAGTGAGTTTATCACATTTACCCTTAGCCTTCACTGATGTTGCAGGTGTCATCCTTCTGATTAGGACTGCTCCTGAGAAAAACCATTGAAATTAACAAAAATATTTTAACACTTTCATTAATTTGTTGTAAATTTCTGGAAATAATGCATTTTGGGGATCGTGCAGCGCAGACGGAAGAGGTGCCACCTGCTCGTCCAACTAATGACAGGTTTTGGGTCCTTTTTTGGGATTTCCCGCCCAGGCCAACCAAGCCTTCGATGCCTGTGAGGTCGGTAAATTGGTACCAGATTTGTGTGGGAAGGATAGAGCGCTGACTTCTTCATCGGCTGTCCACCGCAAATCATTGTTTGGCCAAATCCGCATTCAACTTGCCTCCACGATATCCCGTAGAAGTAGAATGCGCGGCGCATCCCAAAAGGGAATGTGTGACTCTATCCCTTATTCATCCCCACCCTTTATTCCATTTTGAAGACGGAAATTTCTTCGCCGAGCCCCCAAGCCCGTCAGCGAATTCACAAAGATACTGGTCTAACCTCCTCGTAAGATATGCCTATGCCTACGCCTACCAGGCGTTGCTTATCCAAGAATACTTTGCTCGCCATCTGGAACAGTCGAGACGAAGAGAATGTTTCCGGCAGCTGGACGTGTTTTGAACGATTTTAGACAAACGCTAATATAAAAATTAGGAAAGCTGCTTTTCCTGAACGTTAACACGACGATGACGTGTCACAACTTTTCGGCGGTGTGGGACCGTGTGATGTCGTGTGACGGTCCCGACGTCGCAAAAATGAGATTGGTCTCACCAGGCACTCGAAAATCGTGCGTTCGACAACGTGTTGAGATTCTACAGATAGGCTTTTAATTGTATTTCTTAAAATTCTTTCTGTACTTATAACGGAACTGTCTGAACGGTACGCCGGAACGGCAAAAACGAGTACTATAGGGAGAATCCCTGTCCTCCAAATAGTAACAGAGCATGTTTTGTTTTTGCCGAAGCCTTGAGGCAAACGAGTACGAGGGTGTAAGATGCTCTTTACGGCAGCGCAAGATCCCGGGGTTGTAGAATGGGTGGCGCAGTGGTAGAGGGCACTTTTCATGTCCGTGAGGTCGAGGGTTCGGTTCCCATGCTACTTTGCGTTTTTGCACTTTTACTGTAGTATCAGATTTCCATAGAGATTTCCATATCTGAACTTGTTTTTGAAGTTTGCTACGGTAAGATAAAGGATAAAGGATAAAGGACGGCGTTACTCAATCCCTTCTGGGATGCGCCAGCGCACTCTACTTCTACGGGATGTCGTGGAGGCGACATGAATGCGTATTTGGCCATACAATGACTTGCGGTGGCCAGCCGATGAACAAGTCAGCGCTTTATCCTTCCCAGACAAGTCTGGTACCAATTCACCGACCCCGGAGGGATGGAAGGCTTGGTTGGCCTGGGCGGGAAATCCGAACCAGGAACCTGGTATCGGGTGCACGCGACAGTCGCGCCTCCTCCGACTGCGCTACACGCGCCCACGGTAAGATATTTTTATTATTTATTATTTCTCGACATCTCGTAATTTACCAGCAATGTCCGAAATATGCCAAATGCAATTTTGTATGAAATTTTTACTCCAATAAATTGTTCTCATTGTCAATGTAAGAAGTTCTGACCCAGGAACAATGTGAAACAGCGGCAGAATGCCAGAAAAATGCTTCAAATGCAAAGTATTAGTGTCGGTGAGGTGAGTGCCACCAGTGTACTCACAGTGTAGGAGGGGACCACATGATCTTCAACTTGACCTACCACCTCATCTACAATGTCTGCTAACCCTCGAGTGGTCATTCACCTATTGACACTGAAGTGCGGATCTCCACTGGATGCTGTCCCTTCGAGAGACAATATGAAGCTGGCGGAAAGGATAGCAAGTCTCCTACAGGAGAACTGTAACATCTGGAAATCGACGAAGTGAAGAAGTTGGAGGTAGTGGAAGAGTAGGACCAAGAGTTTCAGCCAGAAGAGGATTGTGTCGGAGTCACGACACCACTAACCAGTGAAGGCACTATCACGTTTTCGGAAGGACAAATCGCTTCGGAGGAAAAGGTTTTGCTATACTAGAATTGTTATACTATACAGGTTTGAGAACTGGGAAAGTGGACTGTATCGCGATTTCAAGTTGAAGATCATGTGTTCCCCTCCTACACTGTGAGTACACTGATGGCACTCACCTCACCGACACTAATGAATTGCATTTGAAGCATTTTTCTGGCATTCTGCCGCTGCTTCATGTTGTTGCTATGTCAGAATTTCTTACATTGACAATGAGAACAATTTATTGGAGTAAAAATTTCATACAAAATCGTATTTGGCATATTTCGGACATTGCTGGTGAATTACGAGATGTCGACAAGAGTAAAAAAAATCTTACCGTAGCAAACTCCAAAAACAAGTTCAGATAGGGAAATCTCTATCGTAATCGGATACTACGGTAAAAGTGCACAAACGCGACGTAGAATGGGAACCGAACCCTAGACCTCACGAACACGAGGCCTGTCCTCCGCCATTGCGCCACCCAGTCCACAACATGGAGATCTTGCGCTGCCTTGAAAAGCTCGCTCTGCGGACCCTTACACCCTCGTACTCGTTTGTCTCAGGGATTCGGCAAAAAGAAAACATGTTCTGTTACTACATGGAGGACGGGGATTCTCCCTATAGTACTCGTTCTTGCCGTTTCGGCGTACCGTTCAGACAGTTCCCTTGTTAATGGGCTGGTGACCATATCGAGATTGTGTATGCTCGTAGAACAGTCAGACAAAAGAACTGGAAAAGGGAAACTCAGAGTACCTGTCTGATCGCACATTTTAAGATGCCTTGTCGGTGATCATCTTGAAAGATAGTTCCATACCTGTTGTTATTCTACACCTTGTAGATAATTTGTTGCTGAAGGCTTGCTTATTTTTCTGGGTCTGTTGATGTTGAATTGTTTATTTTACATTGCAATGTTACATTCTACTCCTTGAACCTTAGCTGTTGACGTTTTGAAGTTGAAACGTATAAGGTTTTCCTTGATTTTTTCACTTGAAATAATGGTTTGCAACTAATTGTATTTTTAACTAATTTAACCATTTACCGGAAATTTAACGAAAGTTTTCCGTTAAAAAAATCGTTAAAAAATTTAAAGCCAGGATTTTGTGTGCACCCTTGGCCGATAGCTGACAAGATGCGATGAGATAGGCCTTAACTTCAAGGTAATTGGTAAGCGGCTTGGAGAGCACCCGAAGTAGAGCCGGGCTGATACGTTACACAAGGACTTGTTACACGCTGCACAAGTAAGTGGTGTCCACTCTGATCTAGCACGGGATCGGGAAAGATGGCAACATTGCACCAGAAAAGCCGGCTGCTGGAAAGAGGAAGAATTCTCTTTCAACTACATGACATACCTCTCCATTCTTACGATGTAAGTCAGCTTTGCTCCGAAATGGCTCGATGTTCCGTCCTTGTAGGCCTCGCGCATCGTCCCCTGCTCGTTGCGCATCGGGTGAAGTAACTCGATTTTCTCCACCATCGTGAAGCCGCTTCTTGAAGAACTCTTTCTTCCAGTGAGATGACCCGCGAGAAGAAACACCCGAATTCTTTCGATAGCCACTCATGTGACGCCTAACCTGGCCGTCGTTGACCTTTCCGTAGGAAGGTCTCGAGGCCATGTGAACCTCGTCGACTACTGTTGTGGAAAAAGGCCTTGTCGTAGTAGGATCGCAGCCCGAAAGGACCCGTGAGACAAAAGACGCTTCGTCGGTCAACGGCTTCGGTAGGAACTTGTCGTCGCTGTCAGTGTTGTGAAAATTCTGACTGGTCGATGCTTCTAAAGTGAAAACTTCATCACGAGATGATCCCTGGGTTTTTGAAGGTTCAGTAAGGTGGGGCTGGAGTGTGGTGGTCGAACTAGAAGTTACTCTATCTTCTGGTGCGACGAGCTGTCGTTCACGTTGATCCAGAATGTCGATGATCGTCGTGGAATCCTCTGGATCGCCAGCGTCGGCCAGGAGTGCGTCGGAGTGGTCAGAAATGTCGACAAAATCGTCGCTAATGTCGATGAACGCGTCGTTCCCGAACGTGACAGGCATCAGCTGCGTGAAACGTGGACCTCTGGGAGTTGCTTCTCTCTCACCGCTGCCCTCGGAAAAAACCCAGCTGGCAGTGGTCGCCATTGGCGCCGAAAGAAGCGACTGAACGTCGTTGTCATCCACAACTTCTTGAAGTTCGCTATGGGAGATGAATCCTGAAATATCAACATTAACGACTAACAACGTTTTCGAGGGCGTTTTCAAGCTTTTTATCAAGGATGTAAGCTTCTGGCTAATTTTGGGCCTTGAGGCCGTCTGCAGACGCGTTTCAAGGTGGCCAGCGCCATCTTGAAAAGGAACCTAATGCAGGAGAGCCGACCAAGTATCACTGCATGCAGCCCTCCATTCAGGAAGACACCCGTATTAGATATAAAATGAGCATAGAAATGTAAGCCAATCTGAGATGATTAATTGTTGACAAACACAATTGGTCACCTCAGATTGGCTTACATTTCTTATGTCCACCCTATACTCGAATGTGGGACCACTGTGCTCAATACACCTACCAAGCGCAGCCAAGCCAGGCTAGAAGCGGTGCAGAATAATTTCACTCGAAAGCTTTGGATACGGCTCTACGGTTATGGCTACACGTTCAAATATTCCACCTTCAAATGTTCGGAACAAAGTATTCGATCTTTCTAGTTTGCTACTTCGCAGGAAGAGAAATGATTTGCTCATGATTTACAAAATGATCACTGAGAGAGTAAGCTTACGTCCCGACAAATTTTACACAATATCTTCTTCAAACACGCGTGGTTGTAGGACAAAAATTCATTTTCCTAAGGCAGGGTCTAGACTGCGAGCTTCCTTTTTTACACAAAGAGCTGGCTTGGAGTTTCTAAAATTTTCTAAAAAAAAATATGGTCTACCGAGTTCCATTTCACAACTGAAAAAGCTCACTGATAGGTACATCAAAGGATGATTCATTAGGGTGGTGTATTTCTAATCATCTATCATGCATCCATGTCTTGTTCTTCTCGTTGTGTTTATCTTTTATTGTCTTTTCGGATAACTGGTTCTGTCTGCGTGGATATCCACGTACTATGAATAAATAAATAAATAAATATGCCACGCGCTGCATATCACCTACAGTACAATGGCCACCTCTGTGAACTCCAACTACTTTCCGAATTCTGATGTGCCATGTCCTCTGTGAAATACTCTTCGAGCCTAGATTTTGACCGAACTCTTAAGGTCCAATGGGTTTGGTCATGACAATACAAACAATACAACTAGCTCCGATTAAGACGGATACAGTGCTACTCCCGCTAAAACGCGGTTCTGAGTGTAACTCTACGTTTAAAATGATTCTCGTTATTTATTTATTTATTTATTTATTTATTTATTTATACGCGAAATTCACGCAAAACATAAACAATTCATAAGAATACTAAAAGAAATGTTTACAAAAAACATCTCAAAAGGAGAACGTGATGAACACGAAGATTGATTGAGCATAGATATCTACATTCATAGAAGGGTAAGCAATTAAGCGTTTCGGAAATGTCTGTCTAAAAGCCTTTCGAATCTACTCAAGGAGTCAGGAATGGGAGATGTTTCCGATAATTTTATGAAGTCGGAACCAGCCCTTTGTGTAAAGAACGTGGCACGCAGAGAAGTCCTAGATCTTGGAAAATGAAGCTTTGACTGTGCACCTCGAGTGGTGGAAGGCAAACTCGTGTAAACCTGCTTCACAGATAGACCTGTCATTTAATTTAGAATTTTATAGATCATGATGAGGTCTTTTCTTTTTCTTTTTCCTTTTTCTTCGAATAGCAAGCGACGATACATCAAATGTTTTATTGCGAACAGCGGCAGGCGGTATGGTGGAGGTTCATACCCATGCAGCCTTATCCACAACTTTCTAGTAAAGTTATTTTGAACTGCTTCAAGTTTTTTTTTATGTTGCGACCGTGTTGGACGGATTAAATACGGTTGTACCATATTCAAGTTGTGGTCGTACATAGCACTTACAGGCTGAAGCTAAATGTTTCACTGAATTAGTGCCAAGGAGTTGAATATGTTGTCGATAGTTCTATTGGCTTTATTGGACATATCATCACAGTGAGAATTAAATGAGCTAAGGGTCAATAAGGAAACCTAGATCGAACGATATCGATGCTGCTGAGTTGGGACTCTCCAAGGTAATACGTGTTTTCAGAGCTTCCAAGATGGAGCAGCTTCGTTTTAGGTCAAGAGAGTGGAAGTTTTCATCTCGCCGACCATTCAGCAATAGTATTAATATGTAGCAGATTGGAGCGCAATACAATCCTCAATTATTTCAACGCTTTTGTAGATCTTTATATCGTCCGCAAACATTTTGCAAGACACATTATAGCTTTGAATTACCTTTGGTATTTCTGAAGTATAGCTGATGAAAAGAATAGGAAACAAAACTCCACCTTGCGGCACTTCACTTGTAACTGGATATGATTCTGATAATAAGTCATTGATTCTGACTTGGAAAGACCTCCCTGTTATATAACCTTTTATCCAGCTAACTACTCTTGGATGCAAGCCTGTTTTATGTAGCTTGGTTGCTGCGGATTATGGTGTAGTTCCCATTGAGAACATGGCTTTCCACCAGCTCAAGAGGGATCAGATCGACGGTGAGAGGCAAATTATCCAGAAAACCGGCGAGAAGCAGCGCAGTGAGATGGAGCGGTTCACCACTGAAAAGCACGAAGCGTGTGCAGTTCAGTTATAGCGCCACCAGGGCTCAGTTCTGGTCGCGCACAGAAAATTAAGGCAATCAAGATGCTGACTGATATTATGATCAGACCCACCTTCCTATT
Organism: Heligmosomoides polygyrus polygyrus; assembly: GCA_947396885.1. Lineage (NCBI taxonomy): Eukaryota > Metazoa > Nematoda > Chromadorea > Rhabditida > Heligmosomidae > Heligmosomoides > Heligmosomoides polygyrus. The sequence goes on along the minus strand of OX377202.1, from coordinate 76,935,453 downwards.
GCAATCACCACCAGCACCCGTGCGGCAATGTATTAGATGAATATAGATGTTTTTCACGCGTGCACAGTCGCGAAGGTGTTCAGAGTTGGCGGTATGTCGAGCACGGTGTTCGATAACCTCTACTCATTAGAGGCTGCCGTAGTTTGGAACGTTTCCTCTGTAAGGAGCAACAGAGGATGTTGCTTCCAGTACAGACTACTCAAGAAATGTTTTTCGTATTTGCTTTGAACCTAGAGCAGCTGGTATATTGGATAGCCGGTGTTACAGAATGTTATGTTGTGATCAGAATATTCGCGTCAGGCAGGGCTCTACCCCGAATCCTCTGCTTTCGAGACAGGGTGCTGGTCCGCTACACCAACAGCGCTGCTTGTTCGCACGCAACATCCTGGTTTTTCAGCAAACATGCAACATCCTGATTGGTGAGTTTTGATGCACCCTTACGACAAAAAGATCGCGGACGCTGTCTGCGTGGTGGTTCAGTGGGCTAACATCCTACCCGGAAAGTAGAGTGTGAGGGATGGAGTCCCTCCTGGTTCAAGTGTTTTGATTGCAACAAAACGTTATGTATTTAACGTCAGGTTACTCGGGTTTTCTACTGATCACGTCGAACTTATCGTTAGTACTGGTATTCTTTACAACTCACACATGTGTGTCATGCTAGCGCTTTCTAAGGATTCTCTGACGGGGGGGGGGGGGGGGGGGGGGGCAACCATTAACAACCTACAGTTATTCTATGGCGTGCGATTTCAGATAAATCTGTGCGTAGAAGGGTGTAAAAAGATCTGTAAAAAGATCGAAGATCAGCGGTTAGGGCGCGATTCTCGTTGTAACGCAGATATTTGCCGGTCCCTTCAAACGCGTTATAATGAGAGGGAACTGTAATACGACGTCGGTGAACAACAAGGCTGGTCGAGTTCCTTGCTCGACCAGCCTTGGAGGGGAGGGGACGGAGGAAATAGACACGAGTTCTTTAACCAGCCCCTCTGACATGTCCACCCTCAATCCACTAAGGAGAAGGAAGCCACTCCGCCACCAAACAGCGGTCTGTTTCGAAGACATCACTCCTGCTCCAGAATAGGAAGGCAAGACCGACAACAGGCAGTCATAGTATTTCTTCGTTCTCATAGTTCCCACCATTAGCCAAGGGGAGCGAATGCTGACCGGTTTCGACCAGAAATGTGGAAAAGGCATACTGCGACTGAATGTTGCAAGACGGTTCTACGACTCTTCGCGATAAGCGGGAACATGTTTCTGATGCTGTTGAACCTTCAAATAGCAAGGGTACTCAAGATTTTAAGACAGCAACAAAATCATGACACCGCACTGACCTGCTACACTTCCCATCATTCTGGGCGCACTCCTGCAATTGAGAATGCTAAAAGTTTATCGGAAAAAAGAGAAAGAGAGAAAAGAGAAAGTCAGAAGGAAAAAACTCTGGCAAACTAATGAAACTCTGCTCGAGTCCTAAATCTCACATTGCCTGAAGTGCTTCAACCGTCAGAACATAAGCGAGTAGCGTCGCTGTTCCCATCTCTACGGCTCCGGCAAGCGGAAACAGGGAGGTTAAACCAAGGTTCAGCGATAAGCAGGCCGCTTCGCTGTGTTCAGGAAATCTATAATATAAAGAGTATAGGTCGACTGTGAAGATTGCAGCGCTTGGACATCCAACAGTAGACAACCTGATTTTAAATAAATAAATAAATAAGTCGGATATAAATACGTTCTCTAGTGGGATTATAAATCGCTTCATAATAGTGAATATCTACGAAGTCACGGTATCTAGCATGTTCTGTTCCTATAGCCCTTGTTTCCCCTAAGCACTTTTCCGCAGTTTTTGTGGTCCCAGTGTGATAGCTCCTCGTTGGACCTTTACGAACCACAGCTCCTTTGTAGACCACATCGAAAGAAGAATAACATAAAGCCATCAGCTGTAAGCACTGAAAGCAGTGAGCTGAGATCGAGACTTCCTATAAACTGAGACAAACATCTTGAGGGGAGAGTTGAAACCTGCTAAAACCACGGAAACCCAGGTTTGAATTTACACCTATCCTGGTTAAGATCCTGTCTAGCAGGAGAGGAAAATTAGTGGTATTGCACTGGAAACTCCCTTCTGCTAGGCATGATAGCACTATCTGCACTACAAGGTCTGCATGAGGTCAACATTAGTACACGATTGATTTGAAGGGGGATGTTTTATTGTAGACCGTATAAAGACCCTAGTAGCTTTTAAGAGGGCGCATGTAGCGCAGTCGGAGGAGGTGTCGGCTGCCATTTGCACTTCCCGCCCAGGCCAACCAAGCCTTCCGTCCCTCCGGGGTCGCTGAATGAGCACCAGTCTTGTCTGGGAAGGATAAAGCGCTGACTTGTTCATCTGCTGACCACCGCAATTCATTGTATGGCCAAATACGAAATCGAATCACCTCCACGTCATCCCGTAGAAGTTTAATTCATGGCGCATCACAGCAGGGATTGAGTAACGCCGTCCTTTATCCTTTATACTTTATCCACTATCCTTAGTTTCTAAGAAAATGTTGTTAGTTGCTTGCAGAGTGTTTCTCAGCATGCCATTCTAAGCAGAGGAATGAGAGTCGTTGACATTGCACAGCAATAAGGTCCGCATGAACGTACTGATTTCCTAAGGGCTATCTTATTCTAGCCCGTTATATCGTATTTAGTTCAATGTCGAGAGCACAATTTGGACGAGATTGCAAAGCGATTCCATCTATTCGGTAGAATCTGCTGAGAGAGCATGAAACGGTGTCAGAAGCAGTGCGCATTGGACAGGTGGACGGTAGTCGGACAGTGATGGCCGCCGAGGCATCGCGTGCAGATCGTTGCTTCCACGACTTGTCCGGCTATCGGCTATCCCGTTCCGACCCAACAATTTGGCCGAGGTAGACGTCAGTCGTCAGGTTCTCGATGCTCGCCGTGCACTTCTTCTGGCAATCGCTGATACGATTACGACCACAAGAACCAAACGCGACACGGAGCGCAGAACGTCTACCTCTCGAGTGCTTCTAAACGCCAATTCTCCTTCGCTTTGTTGTCGCTCATCCTTCAATGTAGGCAAACATGTCGCCTTGAAAACTAATAGATTTCATCGCATGACTCTGTAAGGAATGGTTATGTTTGAAGAAAATAACTGTAGTATTATTAGGTCAGAAAAAAGCTTCCGCGTTAACGACTTTCAGAATCAAGTGATTACTAATCTCGGATCTATCCTTGTCGGAGGGGGCATCACTAGAAAAGCGAAACAAATGTAAACAATGTGGCCTTCCATTGCTAGAAAACGCCGCTGAGAGATCGTCTCGAGGGTCAGTTTACTATATTGTCTTTGTAAAGTAGTTTGTTTTAGGTTTTGCTGCCGTTCTCAAAGAACCGAGTGGAATATCCCCCCACTACGATAGATCCCAAATCTGAACACTGTAATTTTTGGACCTCCAGCTTCACCATGTACGACTGGGGTTCGCGCTGCATAGCTGTATAGGTTCCTCCTCTGTCGTCACGTTCGCCACGCTCCATCAGGGCTCTTCAAGGACACACACGCTGGGGGCGCTCAGGTCCCGACGCGGAGGGCATACGGTTGCACGCACGCGCCGCGACGCAGTAGGAACCGCTCCTCGCGCGCGCCCGGTAGTCTGCATCGTCGTCGTCGCAGCGCGCGGTCAACTCGACCGGCCGCGCAGGACTCCAGGACGACTAGGAAAGGACGCGCAGAAGCATCAGTCAGAGGTAACCGCAGAGACCGACCGGGCCACCGCCCTCGTGAGCGCAGGGTAGGAACCAGGAAGGATCCGCTGGTTCCGCTTGAGGCTGACACGTAGATGAGGTGGCGGGGCCCAGCCTTTGCCTCGTAGGGAGTTGTGTTCCTCCCTATTGGTATATTGTGTGTATTGAGTTGCTATGAAGTATGATGTCTATTGGGCACTATCACACGACTCGACATGGGAGAAGGTTTATTTCGAGCGCAGTAGTACATACTGCACAAGGTCGACTGGTTCTTTTGTTTCACGTAAATTATGTGAGGATGGGCCAGCGCAGGAGCTGTCCCGGAAAAGTCCTAAACATTTGCATTGGTATGAAGTGTGCTTCAGTCGGGGCAACAAGGGCCTAACCTTAATGCGGCAGGAAACATAAGAGCTGGGCGCGCATGGGTAAGACCTCGACTCTGACTGTGCCTCACACGTCGCCTCGAGTTGAGGGCCACATGAGCTCTCCCACCGGTGCAGCGGACTCACCTGGGGCACGACATCCTCGTTGACGAAGAAAGGGTTCGTAAGCCAATGACTTTCGAAGCAGACCCTGCTATTATTCTCGATAGTGTTCAGCTTGTTTCCTAAATTCGATGACGAAAATACCTCTCCAAGGAAATTCCCAATGGTTCTAGAGCTATCTTTAGAATGTCACAAATTATCTATGTCTTTTATGCGTAACTACTCTTCGGGAAAAAACCCGCTCTATACGAACCAATACAAGGAACATCCTTCAATTTCTGCAAAGAGGAGTTATTAATAACAGTAACAAAGAAAAGTGGAAACGAAAAAATAATAAAGTAACAGTACATTTTCTTCGGTTCACAATACCTCTAGCGTGCTTCATCGAGGTGGGTACTCCCTCCTCCTTTGTTTTTGATTCGTTCCCATGAGTTGTCCAGCTTGATATCTAGTTATGATGCACCTTGCATAGTATCCGCTGACGATATCAAAGTTTACAAGGTCATTGAGAACGCTGCTGATCACAATGCGCTTCATGATTCTGCACTTCCTCCGCTTAAAGTACTTTTCTTCTTCTGCCCTATCTCCGAATTTCCACAGGTCATACTAGTGCGGTTGGCCTTATTTCAACTCGTGTGGAAGCACCATTGAGAGGTAGCGTAATCTAGCAAGTGTCACCCAGGTATGACCGGAATATGACTGGACTCCTGAGTGCTATCCTCTCCTCAAGGTTACTCGAAAGTGACTTCCGCATACTGGAACTTACATCTAGCTTACAATTTCATTCATAAACAATAAATATTATATTAACAAAGAACACAGAAGGGAAAACTGCAAATGACAGCAAACAAATGAGACGGCATAAGAGATCAAACCTTGTGGTTTGCAAAGTCTCTTTCGGCGCCAGCAACAACAACAACAAACAGGAAATGTCCTACATTTTGGGAAGTAGTGCGTAGGCTCTCTCCTGGTAAACTCGCTCTGTGAGTCACAACTATATGTCCGCTACGGATCTTAGGGGATGGTACACAGTATCAACTATACAATCAGCAGTTGTTCCATCATATTTTAAAAAGATTTTCATGCTATCTCCTCAACAACGCCTTGAGTGTGTCTACGGTACTATTCCCGACGGTACTGTTCCCCAAACACGCTTGGTAGCTCTTTCCCTACTAGAAGAAATCAACCACAAATATTTACAGATCTCATGCAACGTGTGCAGCTTCAGTGCTGGGCTGCCTTCATATCCATTCGTCGCTTGTAGATGTCGGGGGGAACTCCGCGAGACTCGTCATCGCTGCCTGACTCGCCCCGCTTTCTCTTCGTGCCCACGGCCGTGGCAGCCGTCGCGGAAGGATACTCCATCAGATGCGTGGAGACCTCAAGATAACGATAATAGCTTTACTCCACGAAATCTCTAGGGATTCGAATAATTCGAAAACGAAAACTGAAGAGAAATCCAAAACCTGTTAAGCGAAAACTTACAAATCGAGGATCAGGAGTCGTGGCGAGTAGCTGGTACATGTCCTTTCGGACGTCGTCCACTCTCAAGGGACCAACCATCGTTCCATTTTCCACCTTCACCTTCTTGTCCAAAACAGGACCTGCAAGAAGAACTTTGCACGCGCAGTAACCAAGAAAATCTTTTTAAAAAATGCCCTCCATAAAATTCTGTACCCGTGCCATGTATTATACTAGCACGAGATTTTTAGGAGCTTTATTAATGTGGCGTAGACAGCTTTGAAGTCCTGTCGTGTTCAGAATCCAAAGCGTGATGCAGAGCTTTAAACTTGCAGTCCTCTCCACCAAAAGCCTTAGTCGATATAGCATTTTCGTCCTGCCTCTACAATCGCCATAAAGAGACCGAATGACAGAGATGAATCCCCGAATAATAGTCCGTGTTCGCTTTGTGACAGATGATCAGCATAAACGAATGAGTCAAACTGACAGTTGGCGATTTGACCAATTCGCATATACTGGCCACCCGCCATAGAGCGAACGAGGACACTTATCAATGGATCTGCTTACTGACTTCGCTTCCAGCATTTGGTCTCCCGTAAAAAAATAGAGCAAAATGAAAGAAAACTAGGGCGTCTGCTGGAGCAGAAAAGAAGATTTAAACTTCTACACCACGCTTAGGCATCTGAGGACGAGGGAGCATCAAATCTCTTTGCGTTTTAATGAAGCCCCACTAGGGTCATGGGGCCCAATTTATGGCTGCGAGACATTATGTACGAGTGGCCGCCGCAAACGCGGCGCATATCGCGGTGAGCGCGGCAAAAGTTGCCGCAACAGGGCGACTTCACCGGTCAATAATCGGCCGTGGTACACAGCCGCGGAGAGACGTGTTCTTTCTCCGAAAACTGATCACAACGAATCATTACGGTAGGGTGAAAACTCTCTACCGAAGCTCACCAATACACGCAGTTAAACTATCGGAACATTGCAGTCAATCTGAGACCAGGCATATTGTTTGGCGAGAAAGCCTGCCAGCGAGATGCGGCAATTTTTTAACAGAAAACAGCGTGGACGGGGAAGAAAGGTTGTAAAACGGAAAGAACCGCAGAGGGAAACACCGGAAAGGAGTTCGACGCGCATGCGACAGCCAGCGCGTCGTCGCGCACGCAGTGACCATTCGTACATAAAGACCGCCTTCACAGTTTATACAGGGCGATGCTAGATTTTCCTGGCGCAATTTTTACTGCAGCTAGACACCGCGGCAACATGTCGATATCTCCATCTGGCGCGGTGACAACGAGTGGGGGCAGAAGGATAGGGACTGCTTCTGGGTTTACGAAGGTGTTTGAAAAGCGTTGGCGTTCTCATCTAGCCTTCATCCATCAGACTTCAATCAGCGTAGTGAATGAGGAACGTAAGTGGATATATCACCCGAAAAACGAGTAGTACTTGATCGGCTTCAGCACTTTTCTTACCTTTCAATTCACCTAGAAAGCGAACTAGTGTATAGCCTCACAACTGCAGATGAAAAGTGAGTGCTGCACGATAACAAAGACAGATATGGGTTTGCCTTCCCTAAGCCTTTCAGAAGCCGCTTTTCACTCAGGAAGGGTTACAATCTTGAAGACGCTTTTAATCTTTTTACATAACTGGGGTTTCAATTTTTTGAAGAGGAACGTATGCTTCACATTAATGTCGGGAAAATTGTGTCGAATAAAGTACCCATTGGGTAAATGTGATAAACCAACAATTCGCTGTAACTGCCCTTCGAGCGAGCTATGGCAGGCTTCCCAAGTCACAAAAGTTCTACGGATACTATTGTGTCATGTGCGCTCTAGTAAGACTTTAAATAAACGTCAAAAAATGAATTCGGGGACAATCATCAATTCCATTAAAATTTTCCCACCAAACCCGACCCCTTTAGTAAAGAAAAGATCGCAATTCTTTAGGCAACCTGTAAAAATATTTGCTCTATGTAGACCAAAACTAGACAATGACTATACTATTGTCGAATTTCATAGGCACACAGCAACCATCCTGGAAGGTGAAAAGTTTTTTAATAACACTTACCGGTGGTAAGCTGCGATTTGCCGATGTGGTCAATGAACAAATCCACCGAAACAAATGGTCCTTGAAATGTCCATGGCGGCGGCAAGAGGGAGATCAGCTCAGCAATTGCAGGTGGAGGAGGGAACACACCTTGAAAAGACCTCCATGAAAATTGTAAAGCACAAACAAGTGCGATAAAAGACAATGCATGCTTGAGAAGATTCACCCAACAATGCAGTAGTTCACTCTAGTACTAGGTTGTGCTACAAACGCAATCTCGCACTCAAAGAACAATGTACAGAACTGATCACTCATTCAGTCTCACCTCCTGGGACGGGGTGGAACGACGCTGCGCTGTTCGCCTTCGGTTTGAACGGAATCATCTGATCTATGTCAGGACGTGGATACCTGAGAGTATAAGAGGTGAGAAAGAAACAGAGGACAAAGAGAACTGAAATCTTCCTACCCTCCAATCTCAAGTTGAACGCTGGGCAGTCCACCCATCACAACGCTCGCAGCTTGAGGAGCGGCCAAGCTGCGCTGTGGCGCCATCAGCGAACCAGTTGACACTCCAGTCATGCCGCCGAGCATTCCGGTATTTGACTTCTGAAAGCAGTAACGTTAATAGCCTTGTAGTGAAAGTCACATGGTTGATTACTGGTACTCGTCATTCAGTTATGTTACGCAACTTTCCATTTTATTTACGCAGTAGTGCCATAATTCAGCAGACTACAATCTATACATGGCAAACAGAACAAAACTGCCAATTCAATGTAATTCCTAGAGATAATCCGACACTTCAAACGTTTCGTCAAAATTCCCTTGCACTTTAGACGAGGTGGCAAGTAAGCGGGCGATTTTGCGTCAATAGATTGTGTAATAGCGAAAAAGATCACTCAACGTCTACTATGAAACAAAAACTAACGTTGTAACCCATTAGCTTGAGTTGATCCAACGTGCACGGGACAAGATTGAGGAAGCGGTACCTAAATCGCAGAAACTTACACAAGGAAAGTACAAATAATTCCCGTGAATCTCAAATATTATCGTGAATCAAAAAGCTGTTCCATACCTATCAATCAACATGAGCGTAGTTCCTTCATCTTTTCCACCAGTGACAGCAGCTTTGCGCCTTTCGTCAACCTTCAGAGTACTTGCCAAATCGCCGACGAGGGATTCAAACTCCAGATATCGGTCCCAAATGTCACTGCAATCGAATCAAGCCGTAAAGGATATCCCACACACATACGGTACGTTCTTCTGAAACTCACGAGGACTTCTCCGGTGGAAGAGTGTCAGAAGTCAAAATTCGTTCGAGCACTACCCTCGTATTATTGTCCTCTAAAAAGGGGAATAGTCGGACTCAATATCAGGTCATCAAGAATGAATACTGCAAAATAGAAACGAACCATTCAAATGTGTCAGGAAATCTACGTAGGCACAGGCGTACTCAGGCTCATCTCCATATTTCTTGAGGCCTAGATCGAACACACGCATTGCAACGTCCTTGTCCTAGAATTAAAAACCAAACAGTCAAATGCAGGTGGATAACTTCGTAAGAAAAAACAGTTGTTGAAAGGAGGCTAACGTCTACCCGTTTGCACAAAACACGCTTCTATCGCACCAAAGATTCACAGTTCTACCAAAAGATGCACCCTATTTTTCAGTACCACTTTAATCGGTCTAGAAAATATCCCAAAAAACGGCTCTTGGTGATGTTGTTCATCCATCTTGACCGCTTTTTAGAATATTTCCTGAAGTTTCCCACAGCAATAGGCTTACGTTAACTGAGTAAGCCTTGGGTCACATACAGCAGTTAAAACAACAAAATGTCAGCATGGTGGTTGCAATACACGAGAAGCAACTCGACGAGGCTTCTAGAAAAAGTGATAACAAAACTATTACTTTTAGTGTGCTGAAGGTAGTGGAAACTAACAATGAGTTGACGTGAGAAGGGAGATCGTATCAATCTTGTTTTGCATCTCTTACATAACTTTCGGCTTTATAAAGGAAATCAAAGCATTATGCTTTTTGGTCGACATTGTCCTTGATTTTTCCCATGCATTAATTATACAGCATAAAATTAAATTAATAAACATAAATAAGTAAAAACGCTCCAATACTGTCACACAAATCTGCTAATTAGCTACTAATTAATGTATTAGCAGCCTACCTTACTGCAGTAAAACTCCATAAGAGCGGCAGCTATGAACACGTGGTGACGACATCGGCTGTCTTCGCGAGCTCTCTTAAAAACCGCCCGGGCCGCTCGAACACCCTCAGTTCGTCGAGTGAACTTCATTAGTTGGATGTAGGTCTGGAGAAGCGGCGCTCATTATGCGACTAAGGTCATAGCATCGAAGAAATACTCACAAGGGTAGGATCAATGTGATCTATGGCGAGAAGATTGTCGTAGATCTTCTTGACATTATCGAACTTCATCCGCTCCTCTTCGAAGTCCGCATACGCGAAGTAAAGCAGCTGCGAGTGCTTCATTAGCCCAGAGATTGCCCGATCGAACAGCTCTAAATAAGGGCAACAGTAGATAGCACAGGTGGGTCTCGATAAACGCACAACTCACGCATGGCTTCAGCAGTCATCTGTTGCGCCAGTTTGACGTCACCCTTCTCTTCGAGCTGCTTACCCGCTTGTTGCAAAAACAACGCAGCCTCGTACCACATATCGGGATAGTAGCCCAAGCACAGCAACGACTGTTCATATGCATAGACCACTAAATGGCACGTCGTGAAGAACCAGTCTCTCTACTCTCCTCCGCTATATCACAACACTTACCACGCCTAGCAAACTGGCCATATTCTTCGGTTTCCATAGGATTACTCTTCTCCCACTGAATATACTTCTTCCACATTTCTACCTGAAACAAGGCACAAACATTGAGAACCAAAGTATACCTCTTCAAAGACACCTCCAAACAAACACCCACTTGCTTCATTTCGGGAGCTGTACCACGAGGAGGTACGGACACGGCTTGCCTATTCACACCACGTGTGACCGTCTCCAACTGCTTCGCAATCTTTTTCGACACCTACAAAAACGCATCTCGCATCATAATTTTAAGCACACAAAAATTAAAACATTCAAAATTACATGCTCAACAGTGTCTTGTGAACATCCGTGATTAACACTAGGATGTAAAGAAAATAGACGCTGACATTTGTAGTAAATGCACGAAACTGTTGAAGCACGCTCAACACAAACTTATCAGTTGCTATTCCGTCATCCCCCCATATCAACAATACAAATTCCGGCGCCGTCTAAGCCTTTAGAAAGCTCCAAGGAAAAAGAAAGAGGAAAGGTGGTCGAAGGTGCAAACCTGATACTCTTTGTTGCGTTCAGAGATGAGTTTTTCGGCGAGAGTAGGGTTGATGTTCTTCTCGTAGCTGCAGTAGTCCGACCACAACGATTCAATGTTCACCATTGGAGTTGAAATTCCTCGTTGGTAGATCTTACGAACGGCCGATATGCGTTGGTTTTCCGCATATTGGCCTACTGCTGGGCTAAACAACACAAGAGATGTTTCTCGAATAATCAAGTGAAAATAGAAGGGCCTGTGGACTTACACAGTTTTCAAGAAAGAGATGTAGTCGGAGTAAATGGAGTACGAGTTCATATCAAGTCCAACCTTGTCAAGCGCAAAGTCGTACGCCTTCGCCATTTTCTCCCTAAACGGTCCAGATTCAAAATGGGAAATAGAGTTTAATAATACGCTTGGAGAGCTGGAAATACCTGAAAGAACTCAGGTGGCCCTTCGTCTCTCTCACGTAAAAAACGTAGCATTTCCAGAGATCGATATTCAACACTTTAACCAAACAACGGTTGAAAAGCTGAAACAGATCTATGGATTTCCAAATAAGGTGAGAAACGAACTCGAATGCAACCTACGTTCTCAACATTCTCGAAATTCTTCCCTCGTAACTGAAACGAGAACACATCAAGGCGGTTGAGATTTAGAAAGAAAGGATGCACAAGATGAAAATAATCACCTGTCAGGGGAAGACCTACACATGTACAAGCATCTCTAAGACCGACCTTTCTTAATGTGCCGATGTAAGGACTGTGTATGCGTTCACTCTCAGACTAAGGAAGCGAGACTTGAAAAGGCGTGACAGTTGCTTTGTGTCGCGGATCGCGTCTAACAAGAAACACGCTAGTCCAAGAGATGTTGGGCAATAATATTTATTCGCAAAGCATTTACGAAAGAGCAATAGCGAAATCATCACTACGAGGCCTGTGCCGGTGAGAAAATATTTATTGTTCGAAGGGAAGCACGGGGGCAACGGAAAGTAACGAAAGAAGAAGTGGCGTCCGCTATAGGATAGCCGGGGTGACATGAACTGCCGCAAGATAGTCAACTGCAACATATCAGATCACCACCGCTCATCAAAATGGAAATCCTCGGTGCAATTCCCATAAGCTATTCTCACCTCGTGCTCAATGTAGGCCTTCCAGTAGCGCCCAGCATTTGGAAATTGAGTGACCAGCTTCTCATAGAAATTCCGTGCCTGATCGATAGGTCGAGCCTTAACAAATGTAAACTGTAGGTGAAAGCAGATAATAGTCGCGCTCTCTACTCTTTAGTTTCGAATGAGGAAGCCTAGATCACTCCTACTCTACTTCCTGTGGGATCTGCGCAGACAAGCATCATCATTTACGTATTAAAACACAGATCTCTTAGCTGTTAGTACCATCTGAAGGTGAAGGTTTTGAGAGTTCCTTGAAGAATAACAACGCTTTGCTGCTAGAGTCTGTATAAGGCAATTCGAGGGGTTTTAGGGGTGAGTCGCTTTGTGGAACAAGAGTCAAGGTCATTGGCATATGACCGCAATGTAGAGTATGCGTTGTTGAACAGAACAGACATTTTTCGCAGGGAAGACACCTCAAGGCTTCCCCCAAAATCATATGAAACTCCTACCTACGGCATCTCCCTTCTGATAAACACCACTCTTCCAACTTTTAGCGGTGGAGATTTGTTGCATCCTCCCGTTCTCAGGTTTATGCCATGCATGCAAAGACGAATAGATAAAGCTTGGTAGAATCCCAGGCCAAGTCCGTCTTTAGCTGTATTGCCCTTGTCGAGCAGATGAGCGCGTGGAGCGCAGTCGGAGGAGGTGCCGGCTTTTGCGTGCACCTGATTCTAGGTTTTTGGTTCAAATTTCCCGTGGAGGCCAAATAAGACTTTCATCCCTCCGCAGTCGGCGAATTGGTACCAGACTTGTCTGGGAAGGACAACACACTAACTTGTCCATCGTCTGGCCATCGCAAGTTATTATATGAACCAAACACGCAATCAAACCGCCTACACGACATTGCGTTGAAGTAGAATACGTGGGGCATCAGAAAAGGGATTGAATAACGCTGTTCTTTCACCCTTATCGAGCAGATAAAGTAGTGACCCCGTCATCCATGATTGCTCCGGAAAGAAAAGGTCGTTGTTCTGCTAAGAAACAACTGCCTAACATTAAGTCAATGTAGTCAACGAATCCAGTGAAGTTACCGCAAACGTCACACCTGTATATAACGTCATTGCCTACAGTATCTAAGATCGAGAGCCGAACTTGAAGGATACGTAGAAAAAATTTAAAAATAATAAAAATAGTACTTCAGCTGTGCAATATGCAACGCAATATTTTCCCTTTCACGAGAAAAGTACGAGAAAATCAACATCAATAAGTAGAAAAAGATTATTGAATTATATCATGGAAAAAATCCAACTTGAAAAAACCTTTACCACATACCTGCGACTCCCTCAGAATTAGATTCCAAGCATCAATGTCGAATGGATTCAATTCTATTCTCCTCTCAGGAGTCAGAATAGACGATCCCGCCATGGACGCTGGTCACAATCAACTAAAACAGTGTCTATAATTGAGACACAGAGAATCTGGAGCGGGAATAACGGCAGAGGAATTAGCTATGGAAAACCAAAAGGTGTTTTGCACCATCATCCATTCCCCTGAATGTTCTCAAGATCCCAGTAGCTGTTTCATAGAGTGGAGGATTCCGGATAACTTCAAAGGGAGGAGGATGAAGGGCTTATAGAAGGGGAACAATTGTTCCAACTGTCCCAGCTGCTCGGTATGCTCCAAACTAACGATAAGATTGCACCGATAGCCCAACCAAGGATAGCGAAGCGAACAGAATATGGTGATTAGGTGGTCCATGAAGAGGTCGCCTTATCAAACTATTCAAGAAAGGCACAAACCACGAAAACCACCCAACATGGAGACAAGTAAAGATAAAATGTAATTAATAAATGAAAAACCAGGAAAATGAAAAAACAAGCTTTTAGAACTGAACAGAAGGCCATGTAGAGACCTGCCACACCACGCTGCTTCATTTTTAGTATTTAACAAGACAAACCCTGCAGAGGGCTCGATGCCTCATCGTGGGGGCGACAGTGGATGTCGAATTGCAATGTACAACGGAGGTATTCAATCTCCTACAGGGTTTGTCAAGCTGAGGAGTTCCACAAACACACCCTAAACTTAACCAGGCAATGCCGTTCATAGGTTTCTTCTTGCCATGAAAGCACAGCATGCCGAGCTTCATAGTCTTTGATGTCGGACGGTATGAGGACCGATGAGAGGCGGAGAAACCTCAGATTGCATAAGATGGCAATGACTCAGTACCAGGACGACACGTAGCAGACATGGCCAGGGGACTGATTCAGCGTTGTAGCTACAATGCCGGTACACTCTTTAAATGCAGAACTACACGCTATTCAGGAAGCGGCAGGATAGCAGGTTCCATGTGATCGTTTTGTAGGAAACGAAGGCTCGGAAGAACGACGTACGACACTTGAGAGGCGGAACACTCGCTATTCGCGGAAAGAAGGTTCCATTGCGTAATGTCGAAGGTGTAGGCTTCATAATGCACCTATCCGTCGTTCGTCCCGTCGACTCCTTCAAAATCCCATCACCTCATCTGGCCATTCTTTGACTCCATCCTCATCAGCGGAAGCCGATCAGTATCATCAACTGTCACTCACCATCGTCAGCTGCTGATGAGACACAACCCGCTCTGTCGTGCTACCCGCTCTATTTTCAGAAAAAGGCAGAAATAATTTGGCAATACCGCCTCCGGTGTGGGATGTTTTCATCTTAAAGAATTCAAGGTCCGTTATCATCATCATTTTCATTAGCGTCTGTCCCGCTTGGTGGCGGGGTCCGCTCTTTTGGTGTGGTGACGCCAATTCTCCCGATCAAATGCTTGGTCAGGGTGCATACCAGCCATCTTTAAGTCCAAGTGCAACGTGTTTAGCCAACGTTGCTTCGGTCGTCCCCTGGGCCGCTTTCCAGGCACCTCAAGGTTCAGGCCAATCTTACGAACGGTGTCGTCGTTAGCGCGAAGGACATGGCCGTACCATCGAAGACGAGCTTCGCGCAGCTTCTCGGCTATCGGGGCGACACCGAACCTCTGTCGTATGGCGTCGTTGCGAACGCGGTCCAAACGCGTAACCCCAGCAGTCCACCGTAGCATTTTCGTCTCCATTACATTGAGGCGGCTTTCAATTTCCTTCGTCACGGGCCAGCACTCAGCACCGTACGTCGCTAATGGGCGGACGACTGTTCTATAAACCTTCGATTTGAGGTGCTCAGGTATTGTCCTGTCGCAAAGCACCCCAGTTAGTGAGCGCCATTTGGACCAGGCTGCACTCACGCGCGCGTTCTCCTCCAACTTCAGGCTGCCATCGGACGTGATCGCTGATCCTAGATACTTGAAAGATGTAACTTGTGAGAGCTCAGTACCATTGATCTTAATAGATCCGTGCTCATTCACATCCGTCGTCAAGTATTCCGTCTTTTTGACGTTTAGCTTGAGTCCGAACAATGCCAAGCGATCGCACCACGCCTGTGCCTGTCGCAAGCAAGCATGACGTCGTCAGCATACAGCAACTTCCAAGGTGCCGCCATTTGGAGATCTCGTGATATTGCATCCATCACGACGACGAAGAGCAGTGGGGATTGCGCAGATCCCTGATACACCCCTACAGAGATGGGAAATTCCGTCAAGGTGCCCGCTGGCGCTCGCACTCGACTCCTTGACCAAGAGTACAGAATGTGCACCCACTCAATAAGCTCTTCAGGAACACCATGTTCTCGCAACGCGTACCATATAACATCTCGCGGAACGCGGTCGAAGGCCTTCTCCAAGTCCAGGAAGGCAAAATGCACCGGTTTCTGTTTCTCGCGGTTGTTTCTTTCAAGGTCCGCAATGAGGTGTGAAATGCAGCGGTTTCATTTATTTCTTTCAAGGTCCGCAATGAGGTGTGAAATGCAGAGGCATGTAAATAAGGCAGACGTCAGGAATAGGCTTGAACGGTCCGAAAGTAAGAACCGCTTTCGAACCTTTCCATTAGCCTGCAGACCAACTTACGGACCCCGACCTCGGAGCAAGCTTATTCGACCCTACAGTTCTCTCTGTGCTCTGTTACGCGGAGGAGAAGTGGACGACCACTGCTACTGCCACATCAAAGACATGGATAGGGTACTACGCACAGAGCGCTAGATTGATGCCTTCTGAAGTAAATCTACACCAAACTGAACTTCGCTGCTCCGTCAAAAGAAGAATAGGTACTTAGAGGCTGGTGTCCGCTCCGAGATTCCATAGGTCGTGGAATACTCACATAAACATGGTTTCTGCGCTCTCCTCCGCAGACGCGGAAGGGAAGTAACTCCGTGGTCTGGTTGATCTAACTCAGCCGTTTTAAGATACCCTGCCGGTGTCCAGCGGGCACAAGGGCACTAGCTCACTTAGTACCAGGAATACTTCATCTTCATGACTCGGATTACGTGTGCTACCGGATACTAGATACCGATGAGCTGGTCACATGAGGAGACAAGACGACCGATGGATGAAAAGAGCTCTGGAGTGGATACCGAGGGACATCAAGCGGCCTCGCGGGAGACCTCCAACCAGGGGTCGGATTCATCAACGACTTATATAACTTTAACAGAGGATCCACCTCAGGCAATCTATCGGGTGAACCGCAGACCGAACCGCCCCCAATCAACCTTGCCGTCCAAACGGCGGACGTCCGGCGGGGGCGTGGCATGGGCGTAGCACCCTACGTTTGCCTCGAAACAAACACGGAGTGATCGCCGTTTGCACAGACAGATTGATAAGGAGCGCTTTGATTCGCGATTCACAAGCCAGCTTTAGGTGAGATCATTATCATCGGCGTATCGACGGCGATAGGTCGTGAGTCCACAGCTACATCATTTATTTTGTCCTTCTCTATCAACAATATTTGGTGTTAAGTGGCTCCGGAGGAGCGAGTCAACATGTAAGTCACCCGAATACGGCATGTTGTGTTGCACGAAGATGAAAGTTTTATGCAGCATAGACGTGTTCTACCCTTGTGCTGTACTGATGATAAGTGAAACCACTACTTATGAATATGGAAGTTTTCCTTCTTACGAAGGGGTATGATCACTTAGTGCTGCAACCCTAGTAGGTGGTGACGCTCTTAAAAGATCACATAAGAGCTGTACGGGTTCTGTACTGAAATATGTGAACTCACTCCTTCCGTTGAAAACAACTGCACTAACGAAAGCAAAATAAATAACATAAAAAATGGAAATATATAACATTTGAGAGCTACTTCGGGACGTTTTCAAATGATTGTTCCTACTTACTGGGACCTAAACTTAGATTGGCTAGTCTGTGCGTAAAAGGTTGACTGAATGCGTCTTAGCCGTTTTCTATTTTACTGGTGTTGTATGCTCTGTTCCTGAAAGAAGATCCGTTCTCGATACAGTTGAAGTGCGGGAGTCACTCTTACTAAATTAGCATCAAGAACGTTTTTTAAAGTTCCCCCTCCGGACTAGGAACTCGGAAACTGAGTCTATCCGGGAAACGAGGTTGGCGGAGTTGGCACATTTCTATTAGGTTGGTGCATAAGTTCTCGGACATTTGATCTCTCCTGAATTGAAAGCGCATTTCCCCGCCAAATTTCTTACGTTATCAACGCGTAAATGATCAATCGATAGAAAAAGGAAAGGGCTACAAAACTGTTCCTAACATTTACTTCTTCGTTGTTAACGTCAACTATTATGGCTAAGCAATTCATCCCAACTGAGACGCATATTCGGCACGTCATGTTATTCCTGCATCAATCTGGCCTCAATGCCAACGAATCGTATCGTCGCCTGAAGGATGTTTACAACGAGAGTGCTCCTGCTCGAAGTACAGTGTACCAGTGGCTCTCGAAATTTGCAGTTGGTGAATTCTCCGTTGAAGGTAATGAACGAGAAGGGCGCCCGATGACACTGGATTTGGATGGCCTCCGAAGTAGAGTGGAAGCGGACCCATACCAAACCACTCGCGAACTATCAAGCACTCTTGGTGTTAGTCACTTAACAGTCGTTCGAGGACTGAAGTCGGTTGGCAAGGTGCAAAAATTGGGTCGCTGGGTACCTCACGACTTGACACAACATGACATGGATCGCAGAGCCGATGTCGCTCTGTCTCTCCTTACTCTCAGACGTACCCACGGATGGCTGGACAACCTTGTCACCGGGGATGAGAAGTGGATGCTCTACTCTAATTATCACCGGCGTGCACAGTGGGTTGACGCGACTGGAGAGACAGAGGACGTTCCGAAACCCGACCTTCACGTGAAAAAGGTGATGCTATGCATTTGGTGGAGCGTTCTTGGCGCAGAATACTGGGAGCTGCTGGACGAAGGGATAACAGTGACGGCAGAGGTTTACGTCAACCAACTGAAGAAGTTGAGGGCCCACCTTCAAACCAACTAATATTCCTACCACAATCTTAGTAAGATGTGTTTAGGTACAACATCGGAACAGACGTTTTATGATCCTGTCTTGTCTCTTAGTTTTGGGAATAAGGCAGATGCAGATCCTCTTTCATGCCCCGCCATCATCCAATCTGAATTTGCAATTTGTGGGTCCTCACATCGTGAAGCGTCTAGAGAGCTTCTTTGCCAAATATAAGCAAGCTGATGTTGCGATTAAGAACCTCTGGCTCCGTCCAAGCTATGACTGAACCGTTTTGTCTTCTGTTAGGTTAGTTATTAGTTGCTACATTTCGTTGATTTATGCGTTGTGTTTGCTGTTTGTTATATTTATTTTCGTGTTTCGTTTGTCAAATAATACAGTACGTTTTGTGAAGATAGATGTTCTGTAAAGGACACGTTCGACCGAACTTTGAGTTGCCATAGTGGTTTGCAGTTCATTCCCGCATTTCGGTTCAGCTCCTCAGCTAGCGTCCACTATGCGTTTGGCGGTGGTAGCACATTCCACAGAATGGGTTACCACCTCCAAAAGGCAGCATATGGTCAGCTTAGATGCGGGAATCGTATGAACAGCACGCCATGATAGCAAGCTGTGTCGCGGTTATGAACCGCCGGTCCTATCGACATTAGAGGTTGTGAACCGCCAGTCATATCTATATTGGTGGTTATGAACCGCAGACCATCAGTGGTTGTGGACCGCAGGCGTTAAGGTTGTCAAACGCCGGTGGAACGGCGGATATCTCGGGGCAAACGGCAGACGTTTCGGGGCAGTACCGCTCACTTCGTCTTGTCGACCGCTTGCGGTCGAGATTGTGACCGGCAGTTGGCTTGCGGTCCACCCGCCAGAGTGTCTGACCAGGAAGCTATCTCAACGGTAGGTCGGAACGGCCTAAGTGTTGTATATGGGCAGAATCGCCTCTCTCTGGGAAACAAGGAAATGCAAATATCTCGACCCCAATACAACTCTGCGCAGAGTTACGGACGACAGTAGTTGGGCCGTTGGCGGTGTTAGTCCCATGCCTGCACGTGGAGGGCAAGCCCAAGTTGGTTGGAAACGGCGATTATGGAGATTACGCCGCCCCTCTACGCACTGCGCCACCATCGCTCGCTCGTCATCGCTGTTTCCTACCAACTTGAGCCCGCCCTCCGCCTCCAGGCATAGTTCTAACGCCGCCAACGGCCCAACTTCCGTCATCCCTAACTCTGTGCAGAGTTATATTGGGGTCGAGATATTTGCGTTTTGTTGTTTCCTAGAGAGAGGAGATTTTGCCCATATACAACACTTAGGCCGTTCCGACCTACCGTTTAGATAGTTTCCTGGTGAGACAGTGAGAAAATCAGATAACGCGGCTTATCAAGCGATATGGTGAGCGATAAGCCGCGTTGTCTATGTTTTCCACTGTGAATTCTCTGTTAAAGATATGCAAGTCGTTGATGAATCCGGCCCCAGGTGGGGCAACAAAGCGTTCTTAAAAGGGTACCACGTTTTCAAACCGTTACCATAAGAATAGTTGTTGTGGGGTCACCACGTCTTCGGATCAGTGCTGGCATGATGTGAACTCTACGGTAATCAATAATGAAGCTCCGGAACCACGGAGCACGGTTTCATGCCGTTTGAAGCGATTTTGAATGGAACATTTTCGAGAAGAAGAACCATTTGGCGGTTCTATACCGCTAGCGTGAAGGAGAAGTCAATGCCCTAGTAACTACGTTCCACCACTGTGGCTGTGCGTCTGTGGTCTAAGTTGAACATACTAAGGCAATGAAGAATATGGACGGCAATCCCTCCCTGGTGTTATAATATTTGCAATACGCAGAATACGAGAGGACCGAGAATGCGGATCTATTCTGATCGGAGAGTACATATAGCGATCCCTTATTCCCTTACTTACAACCCCTTACTTCAGTTTCTTCGACAGCCTCAGTTGTTGTCACATTACGTGGAGGCTTTTATTTAAATTCAGTGAATGTGGTGGATGTGGTCGTGTAGTATGGAATGACGAACGCAATTGACACTTTATGGTTGCCCTTCACGACTAGGACTAAATCCGAGTGCTTCATTTTCCTAAAAACGAGAATAAATGTTTTAACTACTACTGTAGGAGTACTACTATTGTAACACCTCGGCTGCTTGAATGCATATCGGGCCTTTCGGGAACAAAACTGAAGGAGAGAGAAACAAGTCTGCAGAACACCACCAGCAAGACTCGCCACTAACAACTCCAACTCCACAAAATCTATGTAGACGCTGACCACGGCGATTAAGAAAACAATTGGCGCAAACAAATCGAAGAACCCAAGCAAAAATGTCGACTACAACCCTACAAAAGGCTACGAACAATCAAGGCTGAAGAAAAAATACGGAGCGATTTCGATTGCGATTGGAGCAGGGGTTTATCACTGAAGCACGTCACGCCATGCGAACTCGTCCGTTACCTTCTCGGATACGCCTCTTCTGAGCCCCGAAGGGTAGACTCCACATCAAATTTCCGAAATTGATCAGTGACGACCCCCCGCCCCCTCCCCATCTCCGTCACATAGTCTTATAGTATCCGTAGAACCCGCTGGCAGCCATCCACTTGAAGCGCTTCTCCACGGAGAAAACAGAACAATGCTTTTATAAGGCCTGAGCTAATGAGATAAGGGAGCCACTATAGACTTATGGAACATTCTGGCAATGCTACCGCTTTCTAATAGTGGACGACAGATCAGCTTCAACGAAGAGTAATTTTACAATGAAGGGGAAGCCACGCATCGAAATTTAGAGATACAGTGTGTATGCTAGCCCTCATAAGTGTGACGTTTGTTTCTCTCGAATAACTTCCACAGAAGATGGGGTGAATCAAATAAAGCAAATCACACTATGGGCCTGTGATAGAAACAAAGGCCTACAACAGAGTTTTGCTGCCGTCATTAGTGAGGCGTTTACCACACCTCTCAGCGGGCGCAATTCTCGAACGCTTATGGCGAATTTAATGGATACTAAGCGAACCTGTGCCCGCCACACCGGCAAGCCATGTTAAGACGGATAAGTAAGTCCATCCAGACCCCGGAACTCTTTCCCTTGCCTAGTTCTGTGCTCTCCTCCGCGTCAGCGTGTAACTTCTGCATTCGGACGCACGTTGCATATCATCTGTGACACGTTTTCTGCGTCCTGACGCACGTGCCACGACGTGGCCACGACATCTATGACACGTCTTCAGAATCTTGATACACGTGACGCGACCTCTGTGGCATGCCTTCTGAATCCCGAGGCATGTTGACCGACGTCTTCGAACGTTTTCTGGATCCCGGCGCTCGGTGCTTGCCCCCTTCCTCACCCTGGCGCGTTACCCGCCTTATATAGTAAATTTCGGTTCTTCCCCGCCAGTGCTATAAGTTCGCCAGCAATCGCCCATGGTTAAGCTCAAAGAAAGCCCACTGACTCACGCCGCCCTTTCGAAGGCATTCCTCGATTTTGGTCCCCACCCCATGGCGGACAACGTCACCCACGGACTAGCTGAATTATATATGGGAAGATTCATTCGTTCAGGGCTTTCGAGAAGAAGTCCGACCAACGCGTTGGTGGGCCCCCTGGGTCGGATTCATTCACGGCTTTCAGCATCCCTGATAGCGCGGTTTATCAAGAAATATGTTGAGCGGTAGGCCGCGCTATCTCAATTTTTCGCTACGAATTCTCTGTTAAAGTTATGTAAGTCGTTGAAGAATCCGATCCCTGGTGTTCTCTTGACATCCCGCGGAATCCAGACAGCTCTCGTCCAGCGGGTGTCTGCGAAGCACATTACGTGGCCGGCCCACTTAATTTTCGACGACTTGGCCCACGCGACATCGTACTGATCTTCGAAAGCCCTGAACGAGCGATATCACGCACTTCGTGTTCCTCGAGCGAGGAGGATCCATTGGAGCACTCTGGCACGCGGCGGGGACGGGTGGAGACGCTGCTGGCGCCCGCTCGAGCATGTCGATGATCAACGGGAGGACAAGTGATAGAGGTGATATATGGTAAGGTTAGACTAGGTCCAGCTGGACCGTTGTGCAAAAAGGCGGTTCAAAAAACTGCCATGCGCTTGTGGACCTACAAAGAAAAAGACATCTACATATCTCTATATCCCATACCTATCTCCATACGGCTACACAGAATATGATCAAGAAGGAACAGCACCTTAGGCCTATGTTATACTTCGGCGACGCTGCCGTCGGTGACGTCTGCAACAGTGTAGCGCGGGCTGCTACGCACTGCGTAGCTCCCGCTCAACACTGTCGCCGACGTCACCGACAACAGCGTCACCGAATTATAACTAGGCCTTAGTCTCTGCCGAGTTTGAGCAGTTTATTGGTCGACATAAGTGAAGAGAGCCAGCCGTGATTGAGGATGTGAGGCAGATCCGCAACTTCTTCTTGGATCTAGAAATCTGGACTTCGATTATCACTGCGAACAAATCGCAGCAAGAACAATTGAGGCTGTTTACAAATTATTTACGCCTTCAATTAATAGCACTACCGAAGTTCTTATCTAGCATTAAAATACTTCGTTAGGCCTTCCTTTGGTGGCAATGTCCGTTTCTCCACGTGGTGCCACTGGAAACTGCTCGCTCTGCGAGCTAAGCTAATCACGGACATTCGAATGCAGGCGACAGGCCGGCCTACGAAGACCCATGTCACATCAATGGTGTATGACAGTTCAAGTTTCTCGAGGTAGTACTACGGCGTCCGCGGGAGCGGACGCGCACTCGCAGAGCCCGGCGAGTGTGGAAAGTATGCGAGGGTCCCTGATGCGAGGACGGCATCGGGGGGCAACTGAGCTAGTCCGAAAGTCCCGTAACGTAAGAAGGACCCGCGTGGCAACGCTGAATGTGGGTACGTTGACGGGCCGCTCGTGCGAGTTGGTTGAAGCACTGGAGCGTAGAAGAATTGATCTCTGTGCGGTACAGGAGACGAGGTGGTCCTGCAGCAAGTCAAGGGACATAGGACGTGGCTTCAAGGCCGTTCTATGTGGAAGTCCCAGGACCACCAGTGATGTCGGAATAATCGTCTCCGAACGATTTCGTGACTCGATTGTAAGCGTCGAGCATCGTCCAGCTTCCCAGCAATCAGTGCGGTTTCGTAGCTGGCTGTGGCACCATTGATGGATGCCATACATGCCGCCCGCCTCCTATTAGAGAAGCATCGCGAGAAACAGAAGCCAGTGCATATCGCCTTCCTCGACCTAGAGAAGGTCTTTGACCGCGTACCGCGTGAAGTGATATGGTACGCCCTGCAACGACATGGAGTTCCTGAGGAGCTCATAGAGTGGGTGCGAATCCTCTACTCTTCCCCAAAGAGTAGAGTTCAAGCTGCAGCCGGAACCTCGATGGAGTTCCCCATCTCTGCCCGAGTGCACCAGGGTTCTGCGCTTTCTCCACTCCTCTTTGTTGTCGTCATGGATGCCATTACGCGAGATCTTCAGCAGCCTGTTCCACGGACGCTGCTTTATGCTGATGACGTGATGCTTGCTTGCGAAGACAAGGACGATCTCGAGCGGCAGGTGCAAGCTTGGTGTGATCGCTTGGAGTGTTTTGGACTCAGATTTAACGTGAAGAAGACCGAGTATCTAACGACGGACGTTAATGAGTCCAGCTCCATCAAGGTTAACGCCATCGAGCTCCCACGCACTTCGGTTTTTAAGTACCTAGGATCAGCAGTAGCATCTGATGGCAATCTGATGATTGAAGTGAACTCACGCGTGAGTGCAGCTTGGTCCAAGTGGCGCTCGTTGACTGGCGTGCTCTGTGATAGGAAGATACCAGAGCGCTTGAAGTCAAAAATATATAGAACTGTCGTCCGGCCGGTTGCGATGTACGGTGCTGAGTGTTGGCCTGCGACCAAGGAGGTTGAAACGCGCCTCAGCGTCATGGAGACGAAGATGCCGCGGTGGACGGCTGGAGTCACGCGCCTGGACCGCATCCGAAACGATGTCATTCGGCAGAAGCTCGGTGTAGCGCCGATAGCCGACAACATGCGCGAAGCTTGCTTACGATGGTACGGCCACGTTCTGTGTGGAAAGGAAGATAGCGTCCGCAAGATAGGCCTCAATTTCGAGGTAATAGGAAAGCGGCCTAGAGGGCGTCCGAAGCAGCGCTGGTCTGACACGTTACATATGGACTTGAAGGTTGCTGGTGTCCACCCTGATCTAGCGCTGGATCGGGAGAGGTGGCGTCATGACACCAGTATAGCGGGCCCTGCTACGAAGCGGGACAGAAGCTGAAGAAGAAGATTGTAAGCGTCGAGCGCTTTGACGATCGATTGGTGAAGATCGTTGTCGCCGCTACGGAGCGACTCTATCACTTCTTCTCTGCGTATGCTCCGCAGAGTGGCTGCTCCGATCAGGCCAAGGATGAGTTTTGGAACCTGCTTGATGAGAAGACAGCGGAGGTACCGTCGAAAGATGTTATCATAGTCGCTGGTGACCTTAATGGGCACGTAGGTGCTGCGAAGGACGGGTACAGCTGTCATGGTGGTGTCGGATACGCGTCTCGTAACCCCGATGGTGAGCGTATTCTTGAGTATGCGGAATCGCATAGCCTCACCATTGTGAACACCGTCTTCCGAAAACGCGACTCCCACCTCATCTCATATTATAGTGGGGGCTCCAAGTCTCAGATAGACTTTGTGCTTGTGAAGGATCGTGACAGGAGCATTATCACAGACGCGAAGATCGTGCCGTATGAGACGGTCGCCCCACAGCATCGACCGCTGATCTGCACCCTAAAGATCGACCCTCCGAGGATGAAGCAGATCGAGCGATGCGGTGCAGCTAGAATCAAGTGGTGGCGCATGAAAGAGAAGGAAGCAGCTGTGATTTCTCGCGTACGGTTGCCGACAGTCAAGACTGTTGACGAAACTTGGAAGAGAGCAACCGACGCGATACGCCAAGCTGCAAGATTGGAACTCGGCACTACGAAGCCTGACGACGCAAAGTCGACAAGCAGACATGGCTGTGGACAGACGATGTGAAAGCGAAGGTTCGAGAGAAGAAGTCGCTGTATCATGTGTTTCTCGGCGACGGAACAGCCGACAACTGGCAAGAGTATCAGAAGGCGAAGAAGGCTGCAAAGAAAGCCGTGGCTGTCGCAAAGGCCACTCATTATGTTGATATCTACCGAAAGCTCGAGTCGTGCGATGGTGAGCGGTATTTGTACCGACTTGCTAAGACCCGCCATCGTCAAACCGATGATATTGAAAAGTTCGTTGGCATCAATGATGAGAGCGGCCATCTTCTGACAGACCGCAAAAAGGCGCTGAAGCGATGGCGTGATTACTTTGAGGAAATTTTCACTATGGAATTTCCTCATCTGGCCATCCCTTCTGTGGCTTCTGTTCACGGTCCCGTTCACAAGATCACCGTCTCCATGACGCTGAGGCGCGTTTCAACTTGAAACAGAAACGGCTCTGAAGAAGATGAAGCCCGGTAAGGCGACGGGGCCGGATGATCTGGCAGTCGATGTTTGGAAGTCGAAGCTCTGGTATCCTGCTGAGTGGTTGGCTAAGTTCTTCAACCAGGTAGTAAAGGAGAAGAAAGTACCGGAGTGTTGGCACAACAGTACAACGATTCCGATTTGGAAGAAGAAGGGCAGTCCTGCGGACTGCTTCAATTA
Organism: Heligmosomoides polygyrus polygyrus; assembly: GCA_947396885.1. Classification (NCBI taxonomy): domain Eukaryota; kingdom Metazoa; phylum Nematoda; class Chromadorea; order Rhabditida; family Heligmosomidae; genus Heligmosomoides; species Heligmosomoides polygyrus. The sequence continues at coordinate 76,909,318 of OX377202.1, read as the reverse complement.
CCGTTCGATTCGCTTGCTTTCGCACAGCATGAAGATCTTCGAGCGAATCCTCGATAGACGAATCCGTAAAATCGTCAAGCTCTCCGACAACCAGTGCGGCTTTGTGTCTGGTTGTGGGGCCACTGATGCTATACACGCCGCCCGCTTCCTGGTGGAGAAGCATCGCGAGAGACAGAAGCCGGTGCATGTAGCCTTTCTCGACTTGGAGAAGGCCTTCGACCGCGTACCGCGTGAGCTTATATGGTACGCCTTGCGACGACACAACGTACCTGAGGAACTCATAGAGTGGGTGCGGATGCTCTACTCTTGCCCAAAGAGTAGAGTGCAAGCTGCAGCTGGGACCTCCATGGAGTTTCCCACCTCTGTTGGGGTGCACCAGGGTTCTGCGCTTTCTCCACTCCTCTTTGTTGTCGTCATGGATGCCATTACGCGAGATCTTCAGCAGCCTGTTCCATGGACGCTGCTTTATGCTGATGACGTGATGCTTGCTTGCGAAGACAAGGACGATCTCGAGCGGCAGGTGCAAGCTTGGTACGACCTCTGACGAGGTCCGGACTCAAATTGAACGTCAAGAAGACCGAGTACCTAACGACTGACGTGAACGAGTCCGGCTCCATTAAGATTATCGGTACTGAACTTGCACGCACTTCGGTGTTTAAATACCTGGGATCAGCAATAGCGTCTGACGGCGGTCTGATGGTTGAAGTGAACTCACGCGTGAGTACAGCTTGGTCCAAGTGGCGTTCGCTGACTGGCGTACTCTGCGATAGGAAGATCCCAGAACACCTGAAGTCGAAGATTTGCAGAGCCGTCGTGCGGCCGGTAGCGATGTACGGCGCTGAGTGTTGGCCTGCGACTAAGGAAGTTGAAACGCGCCTCAGCGTCATGAAGACGAAGATGCTGCGCTGAACGGCTGGGGTCACCCGCATGGACCGCATTCGAAATGATGCTATTCTGCAGAAGTTCGGTGTCGCGCCGATAGCGGAGAAGATGCGCGAAGCTCGCTTGCGATGGTACGGCGACGTTCTGCGTGGGAAAAAAGACAGCGTCCGCAAGATAGGCCTTGAGTTGGAAGTATCTGGAAAGCGGTCTAGAGGACGCCCGAAGCAGCGTTGGTCCGATACGTTACACACGGACATGAAAATAGCTGGTGTCCACCCTGATCAAGCGCAGGATCGGGAAAGGTGGCATCGTAACACCAGAAGAGCGGACCCCGCGACGAAGCGGGACAAACGCTGAAGAAGAAGAAGATGAAGATGAAGAAGAAGAAGGCCTCCCTTTGTATATGGTGCAGTTCAAGTCCATCGAGGAAGAAACCCATACAGAGGATTGAAACTGTACAGAACTGTTTCACAAGGAAATTATTTATCGGGGAGCAGGGTTCTGCATACGGTCACCAATAGAGTGCAAACGTATTCTTCACCTTCACTCACTCACCTCCAAAGTACTGCAATGGCTATGAGCACAGATGGGTTTCGTGCATCGAGAAATTCGAGAACCGCAGCAAGATCATTCCCACTCTCTCCACTAAAGGTTAAATAGATCGAAACATCAAGTTCACCATTTATCGCGCGAGCTGCTTCATAATATCTTTGATAATATTTTCCGCTAGAGGCACGTCAGACCGCAGGCTTAGCATAGCATCGTCTTCATCTTTATGTGTGGCCTTGTGATGCACTTTGTGTCTGCGTTTCCACTATCTCGTAAGGCATACTCCGCCCTAAGGGCAAATGTCTGCCCTTAGGGCGGAGTATGCCTTACGAGCTAGTGGAAACGCAGACATTTGCCACGCCTTTGTTTAAAGGGCGGGGGATAGAACACCACTCCGCCGGCTGCCTTACGAGATAGTGGAGACGCAGACATTTGCCACGCCTCTGTTTAAAGGGCGGGGGATAGAACGCCACTCTGCCCTGAGGGCCTGTTCATACTTCGCGACAGCAGGGACAAGAGCGCAGCGTGTGTGGCGTGCGCAGCGCGCGGAAGTATGAACAGGCGACTGCTGCGACTAGAGAGACTAGAGCGACAAGAGCGGCTGGACCGACAATGCCGGCGCTTGTCGGCAAAGCCGCCCCTTTTTAACTCTCCATTTCGCCCTTTCGAGGCGCTCGTAGTGATCACAAACGTGACCCATCGATAATCGTTCAGGTCGATGCCGTCGTGGCGGGAAGCGAGTATCGGTGGAGGGAGTGCGCCCCAATGGACATCAGTCGCCGACTTCGACAAGGCGCCGTCTTCTCCTTTCTTATTTTGTTCTTCCGTTGGGGTCTCTGGGGTTCTCCTCTATCCCCATAGCTGGGATTAACGCGAGGGAGCGCTGGGAGTAGCTGGGAACCCGATAGGGAAGCGAGAGAGTCATCCATCCGTTCATCAAGAGGAAGCAAGTAGTGGAATGGGGCGAACGTCGTTGGGAAGCGAGAGTTTGTCGTGGGTAATCGTTTATCGTGCGCGGTCCAAGGGGACGAGTCTTGTGAGAAGTTGGGACATCATAATTTGTTGTGATCCTTATCATTGTCACCGATCTCATGTTTCACTGTCATGTTGTTACTCGCAATGTTGTCATGTTATGTTGGTTACATTAAAGGTTTAATTACCCAAGTTTGAGGTTTCGAGACTGCGGTTGTGGCCGTGCATATTTCTACGTTGAACCGCGTGGCGTCACTCTAGCGATTAGGCGAGCAAGTTGCAGTGTCACCGCAGTCATCTCTAAGGGGTTGGGGTATGAACCCTTTTTGGCGGCGCGCGCTCGGTTTTAATCGATATGCATATTTTGCACAGGCGACAAGTCGCTTTTGTCGCGAAGTATGAACAGGCCCTAAAAGAGTAGTGTGTTTGCGCGCGTGTTTCCTTCCGCCCGTTACAACTAAAGGGGGGGGGGGCGGGGCGGCGGCGTACTGGCGATACTCAACGATTGATGGCAATCAACAGCGGCCCAAAACTTCAGCCCTGGAGGTAGTCGAGGTCGCTGAACACGAATCTGATGTTCTTTTTTGAAGTGACGATTGACATCAATCGACATTGATCAAATTATTGATTTTTTGTGGATGTCGTCGAGGCGGTCCGAAACTTTAGCCCTGGGGGTAGTCGAGGTCGCTTAAGGGTAGTTGATGAATGTTTCGCATTTATAGCCTCTGCAAGCATTTTAATATCCTCGCCCCGTTATAAATAAACTATGATTCTCTGAGTATTTCGGAGCATTGAAAAATGTTGGATTTTTTTAGCATGTCGTCACTAAATTAGCGGAACAATTACGTGTAGATTTGTAGTTGGTGGGCTCAATCTTTTCCGAGTGATAACCAATATCTCTGGAATAGCAGCTTTTCTTCTTGACCCTTTCTAGCTTGCCCCACTTGACGTATTATAGTTAAGGTGTTCTTCCTGCTGAAACCATAACATACATAGATGGCAGCACAGTTAAGGATGAGAAGTTATTCCTACAGCGAAGCCGTTGAGAAGCCGTCAGTGCGGCCGAGAGGCCGCTCCGGCTGCTATGGATAAGGCAAGAAAGTATCCAAATTGCAATGATTCGAGGGCTTAAGTAGACAAGTAATATAGCTGTGGCAGCCGAGTGTCAACGAGCTCCGACATTCACAGTTTCGCATGTGGAGGGAGCTGTGCTACTGCATTCATCCTCCTTGTGATAGTTTGTTATAGCATTCAGAGCTGCGAATCGCATAGTCTTTGAATATTTTGATATTACGGGGGTATGTGTAGTATTTTCAGTATGGCCAAGTGTCGATGTGGTAACAACTTTGTGGGTGCGCGTAGAGCAGTCGGAGGAGGTGCCGGCTGTCACGTGCACACGATATCAGGTTCCTGGTTCGGATCTCCCGCTCAGGCCAAGCAAGCCTTCCATCCCTCCGGGGTCGGTAAATTGGTACCATCTTGTCTCCGAAGGATAAAGCACTGACTTGTTCATCGGCTGCACACCGCAAGTCATTGTATGGAAATACGCATTCAAGTCATCTCCAAGACATCCCGTAGAAGTAGAATGCGTGACATTCCTCAGAAGGGACTGATCGTGAGTAACATCGTCCTTTATCCTCTTATCCTTTAACACCTTCGTACTTCAAATACCGGTTCGGCCGTGAATAGTCGCCGTTTAATGGTAAACTGATTGTTCCCCGAGCGCACGTCCGTCAAGTACCAATTTTCTGTCAACCACTCACGACTGACCGTTGGTTGGTCTGTGGTAAACTTTACAGCAAGCAGTGCGTCTCAGAAGGCCGCACTGCGCTCGGTTACAGGCAGGCATGTAAAACGCAAATAAATACGTTTATCCGTCTTTCACAGGAATTCGCTGTTCAACCTGTAGGTGCTCCTTATGCTGAAACTCGATGTTGTACGATGTCGTACGTTTTGGTAATGATGTACCGTTCTACTTGCTGTTGACTTCATGCATGTATTACCGTAACTCTTAGCTCTTTGTTGCTCTTAAACTTGCACATGACTCGAGAAAATAAATAAAATACTGTATAGCTGCACAAATAGTACCACCAAGCCGTTCTTTTGACGCTGGTTGATGGCCAGGATCACTTCAGCCAACTCCAAAATTATAACTGCACGTTATGTAAACCATTCGATGAAAGGACCATAGGGATGCTTAAGGGCACACTGTCAAGCTTTAAATGTAGCGATTCTCGGAGAAGCTTAATGCGACACTCTCGCACGCGGTAGGGAGGAACGGCCCTTGCAATATTGTGGTGTTCGAAAAACGCGATGATACAGAGCAAAGGACTCCATTGACGCAAAGGTTGCCAACCAGCAACAAAGGAGTCACACGTGACCAAAGGGTAAGTACCATTCATCCAATCTCACCGTAGATCTACATAATCAATTTTACGGCAGAACCTTAAAGGACCTTACTTCACGACATCTGGCAGTAAGCCCTCTGCTCAATAGATAGTGACCACTTTTGCAAAAAAAAAACTACAAGCACTGTGGCTTCGCACTGACTTAAAAAGTGCAAGTGATTCATGTGATGTGATGCACTGAGAATGTATGTATTTAAACTTCATTCAACAACAAACAGTAACAAGGCATTTAAGCAACGCTCTCATCCGTGTGTTTTCCCTTGAGTATTCCGAGAGCCTTAGCGCGTCCAGCGGCTTTTCTCTCAACAAGATCACGACGATCCTTGTCTAGCTTCAGCTTCGTGAGAGCAACCTAAACACCTTCAATAACACTGCTGTAAGGAACAAGAATCGGATGAACACAGCTGTAAAAGTTTGTAAAGGAACGAAAACCCAAGATCTTCGAAACATTATTGACAGCTGAGTCTTATCTCACCCAACCTTTCGAAACTTGTCTGTGCACAAAACCGCCCTGACTATGAACGTTGAATAGACATCCACCTACCTATCAGAAGAAAAATGAACACCCCTCCAGGTTAGGAGCGCTTTAGTGATGTCCATTCGTATATAAATATACAACCCATGAGCGGAGTAAATCAAAGTTTCACGATAACTGAGGCAGCATTACAAGATAACCACAACGAACACCCCTGAGCCACGTAGCGCCCTTTATCATCTACCCATTACCACCCACCGTATCTAAGGCAATGAATATGTAGACATGAGCTGGCAGAGGGCTTCTCAACTCCTACATCACTGTACCCTCACTTCTGTTACCCTTTTTAAATCCTCACCACAATGCCTACATCAGAAGCGAAAAAATAAGTGTTGCGTCGAAGACGTTAAATGAGTGCTAATGACTCACCTGAACTTTTCTTCGTGCACCGGAACTAGTTTAACCAAACCTCACCTTCGAAGGGTGGATTCCGATGTGCACAGTAGATCCGTTTCCTTTCTCCCGGGTGATCTTGTCGACATGGATGACAAACTTCTTACGGTAACAACGGATGACTCGTCCAGTGTTCCCTCGATGACGTCCCCGCATTACGATAACTTCATCATCAACACTGCAACATGGAAGCTAGTGATGCGAGTCACTTCGGCTAGTTACTAGGATTACTACAGAACACATACCGAATTGGGATCGATCGGATTCCGTGCTTCGCGCGAAGTTCCTTTGTCAGAGGCGCGGACATTATCCGTCTTCTCTCGTGAGATGGAGCATTGAAGTGCTGCTTGCGGTTTTTACCAGAATCTCTGGAAACGGCCGGGTTGAACTTCATTGTGAGTACCCTGAAAACGAATCTTAACTCTAACCACCATTTCACAAGTCACTCATACACGGAGCGAAAAATGGCCAATCGAATGGCAGCATTGCGTGACGTTTGCGATCACAAAGATATCGCCGGGACCCAGAGTTTAGAAAAGTACTGAGATACCAGAGAAGACAATAGATGGTTCCAAGACGATCTAAAGTTAGGAAGGTAGAAAAAGGAATTCAACCAACCGCGAAAGATGGAGATTACTGTGCTCCGTTTGCAAAAGTCGTGTTGGGACCACACTGCGCTTCGCGCTCCTTGTCCTTGATATTCTCTATCTCCGCAAATTCGAATTGTTGCTTCGTTTCCAGGTTTACTAAACAACGTATAATATCGAGCAGAAATGAAGCCGGATATCAAGGATCGCGATTATATGTACAGACTTATTATAGGGTGAGTACCCAATCTTAATGCGGAAAAACCACCAGAGTTGTGTGATTTCTTTAATTTCTTCAGTTTTATTCGTAACCCTTTCTGATGTATTTCTAAGCGTTTCCACTTGATTTTTAGGCAGCTTTTCTACGATGGGCATCAGCAGTTAGCGTTATCTCTAGCACAAGCCATTGGATGTGCAGCTCAACCACCTCCACCTTCGGACAAATTGTTTCGTTTGGTTTCCATTGCAAAACAGTTCGTGGATGATCCGGAAGCGAAAGACAAGCAAGCTAACTTACAGGTTTGAGACTGTTTCGTGCTATTTTCTCCTTTAAGACCTTCTGAATGCGAAATAGTTGACTTCGTGGTTCCTCTGTTTGCTAGATCCTAGGAGCAATGCTTTTTTGTGTGAAGTCACGGTCCTCTACCTACTCAATAACCGTGAAAAAATAAAAACGTAACTATTATAGAAAGGCATACTAACGATAAGCCGTAAATAGGGTCGGGGGTCACCTCATAAAAGGCGTCATTAACACAAAAAAGAGACAAGACACACTAATAGTAAAAAAGGAACAAACAATGTTATAGCTCTGTTCTGTGCTCTACTCCGCTGACGCGGAGGTGAGCGCAGATATGGAGAGGGGAGGGACTCCAGGGTGTGGCTCGAGTGACGCGCCCTGTTAAAATTGCCTACATCCTGGAGTCCCTCCCTTGCCAAATTCGGAAGTAGCTAAAACACGGATTTTAATCGAAACCATGGAGATAATAGTGTATTAACATTCATTGTATGCAGAGACACACAATGGGTGCGCGGCATGGTGATCCCGACCCTATTTGCGCCCATAAAACGTTTGGAGGAGGAGCATGTCGTAGTTCGCTAACCTTTGCAGTGTTGCGTGCTTTTGAGTACTTTCCCGCGGAGCTGCAGGCCAAAAATGCGCACTAACCAGGGATGTGCGGAATTTCCGTTTCCATGTTCCGGTTTCCGGTCGTTTTTAGTCCTTCCGCTCCGTTCCGTGTTCTGCTCTCTTTTAAGCCGGAAGACGGAACGGAAATGATGACTCACCACTCATTTATTGTTTTGCACCTCCTCCATTCATCAGCTCTTGAACATAAACGAAAGGTTGAAGGAGGAGATTAACTATGCGTTGCTATTTTTCTGATTGTTTTGCCTTCAATACATCGTGATGTTCAAACAATGTGATAACCTTAATTCTTTTTTTCCTTTTTTCTTTTTGAAACGATGCACTACCGAAAAGTATAAGGCCAAAAATTTTCATGAGTGTCCGAATCAAGAATCAGATCCTTTATCCGGAGCATGCTTATCTTGTTCCCTAATTTGGACTGGAACACCAATTCTAGATCACAGTTACAAGCACTTTTAGTTTGCTAACATTGGTTTCCATAGGAGACATTGGATCTACCCTAGTCGGAGGAGGGCATGTCGTGTCTTGCCTCTCTACCCCTCCTTTGAGTTTGCACCAGAGCTTCAGCTATTGCCAAATGATGCTGTGGCTGCGAACTCAGAGAATGGGTGTCGTCTCGTGGATGCTGACCGCAACTGTAGCCTTAGCGCGACCCCCTGCCAATTAAGATGGATCCGGGAAATTCAGTAAGACCGATTAAATGTGATGAGTGGCGAAATCTCTGGCGTCTTACTCGTCAGCTGGTTGAAATAATTTCTTCCTGTTTACAGAAGGATTTTGCATAAGCTTCGATCTGTTACACTAGTAATGTTTGAAAATTCATCTTAGTAATTATACGAATACAAGGATTTTTTGTATGTCGCTGGAAAAAACTCGCATGCTGCCTTGCCCGCTTCTAAATTCGTACACGGCAACTTATTTGCTACTACCGTTATGGATATTCATGAAAAACTAAATGAGATAATGAGTTTTGAGTCATTTCCGTCTCCGTGTTTCGTACTCCGGCTTCCGCCCATTTTTGAGCTCTTCCGTTCCGTATTCAGTGTTCCGCTTTTCTCGAAAAGATTTCCGTACATCCCTGGCTATGACATCTAGGACGTCATATTTGTCAACTAACTGTGGCATTTGGCTCTTCCGGAACGTGCCGAATAAAGTTGATCATATCTACGAAGTGTTCGCCTGTTTATATCACCTTTATTTTTCTATGTTTATGCCCATTGTTAGTAGGTTCATGCCATCAAGGAGTTCAAATAAAGAGTTGATGAACTCTACGACAATAAAGGCGAACTTTGCAGTTCGCCCTGGGGCCGTATTCATCAACGACTTACAGCAATTTAACAGAGAAAATTACAGCCGAAATCCCTGATAGCGCGTCTTATCACACGATATGGTGAGCGATAGGCCGCGTTTTCTGAGTTTTCCGCTGTGAATTTTCTGTTAAAGTTATGTAAGTCGTTGATGAATCCAACACCTAGTTGAGAAACACTGGGAATATCAATGAAGAAACGCTGGTCGTTAAGTGGTGACTGGAAAAGTCACTGACTGACTGAAAATACTATGTGACAGTCATGTTTCAGTTTGATGTGCTTTCCACCGGTTTGGACTTGGAATTCGATGCAGACCTGATACCTACTTCAGCTGAGCCTTGTAACTACGAAACGATCTACCTTACCTCTCATAAGTCTGCCTGCCGAACAGCAGCGTTCAACAATGATGGTTCGTTTCGCCTTGTTCAATCTCTTTTTTTTAAGGTTAACAGCATATTTCTTTTTCTACGCATTAGGCGGTGTGCGAAGAACTACTTATTTAGTCCTAAAGCTATTCCATATGGGCTTTTGTGGCTAGGAGATGAACTACAGTTGAATTTATACATTGATTGCTCTAAATGTAGACAGTTTTATTCTGGATCGAAGTGAGTCCACTGTCGTTAGCGGGTGCGTGCTCGCCTGGAATCTAGCGCTTGTGACTGCATAGTGACCTAGATCATAAACACGCTTCAATGCTTGCATCTAAAAGGTGAATGCTAGTATAACTTCTCGCTATCGATATGCCTCCTACTCCGCAAAAAATCTATGCATCAACATCGTAATGGTCGCTCCACGCAACTGGTTTCAAAGATATAGATCTCGAACAAGGGTGCAGCGCTACGTTAAATGTTTCTTGATGTAATTTCTCGTTCTTTGAACTTGAGGGCATGGTCCATAACGTTGGTTCCTTCTTTGTGATATTCGACTTCTCTTTAGCTGCTGAGCAAACGTTATAGAAGCTTAGGAGAGATGTCGCTGTGTTTTCTTGCTACGTTCAGTTTGTCGGAGCGTTTCTTTTTGTCAACTCTACATGTGACTCTTGAACCGACCATTCTTGGGGGGATATGGCTAAAACGTTGTTATAGCGTTCAACGATTAAAGCACCATAGATGTTAAGGTACGCTGGTGGCGACAGGATCAGCAGATTGTTCTATCAAAATTCTGGATGTCGAGAGAATGATAGCTCGCGAGGTTAGAGGAGAAATAAGCGAGAATGGACCTGACGCAAACCATCCTGTCATTCGGACTCTGTATGACCACCTCGACGTGAGTTTTTGAATCTTCGTATTTCTTCTAAATCCATTTCACCTATTTTTCAATTACTGGTTTGCGTAAGGAGGAGCGGGGGGGGGGACAGCTGGGGGCGTCGGCTATTTGTGCGTTTTAATGCAATTTAGCTTTTTTGTCCGATTTGTACGGGACAGCGAGCTCTGGTTCATCCTGTGGATGAGCTAGGAGTCATTGAGTAGGTCGAATGCTTGTCCAAAGATCTTTAGAGACATCTTGTACACTTGAAGTACGCGGCGCATTCTATCCGAGGACTGATTAAAGTCGACCCTTACCCCTTTGCTCTGGATTCCCTACTATGTAGTTCTCAATTGCCGCCATTGTTTGCCCTTCTTTCTTTTTTTTGTGTTGTCGAACATTAAAAGGTGGATAGCGTCGGTAGACCTCATTTATTTGTGTACATAGGAAGATATTAAGCTTAGCAAAAACGGTATATGTCGTCGTCAGTTAACATTATTTAATTTGTCCAACGCCTCCTGCTCACGGTGCCCGATCACTTGCTGAAGAACTGGCAGTGATAACTCAGCCAATCCGGTTTTTCAGGAAGTTACGGTTGTGACGTTTCATCCACGCGAACAAATTCTGGTGTCCGGATCAAATGACAAAACCGTCAAATTGTTTGATTTTTCGAAAACCGCTGTGAAGAGAGCAATGAAAACATTAGCGGTACGTCGTTTTACGGCTATTCGCTGCCCAAGTCCTTTTCATGGTATGTTAATTTTCAGGAAGTCTTCCCTGTTCGCGCATTATCGTTTCACCCCGGTGGAGAATTTCTCCTTGTTTGCACTGATCATCCCACAATTCGCCTCTACAATGTTGAGACGGCTCAGTGTTTTGTCTGTTCAGCACCTGGAGACCAGCACAAGGATGTTGTTATGGATGTGAGTACAGGATTTCTCTATCTTTCGGTCCTTCTGCGTGTTTTTGGTGTGTCCAGCAGTTGTTAAATGACTGTCTGTTGTTAATTGTAGGTGAACTATTCTGATAATGCTCGCCTCTACGTCACTGGCTCTAAGGATGGTGATGTGAAGGTGTGGGATGGTATCTCGAACCGATGTGTGGAAACCTTTAGTCGGGCGCACGACGGTGCCGTTATATGTTCTGCGAAGTTCACGAGAAACGGAAAGGTGAGCGGTGCCTTTTTAGGGCTGTGATTGTTGTTTTCGACTGAAGCGCATTTGTCTAGAGGTGTATTGCGCTTGATATGACTACGCTCATCACCGGAACACTGACGCTGTTCTTTTTTTGTTGTTGAGTTTTTCCAGTTTCGGTAGAGCTGAAAAAGTGAAGAATATCCCTAGAAATTCCGCCTTAGAAATGCTAGGAGCAGATTTCGCAGTATGTCGATGTTCAGATCGACTCGGGGTTCACCACTTCCACTGTTACCTTCCTGAGAGTTCTTTGGGGCATTCTGTTTGCTGGCATGTGTAGCGCGGTAAAAAACACGGGCCAGGATTCAAATCTCTGGTCCAGCCCAGACCAATTTAGCCTTCATCCGTGTGAAGGCAGTGATGTCAGACTTCTACACGAAATATAAGACTCTGACTCATAAGTCGGTTCACCACCACAGCAGGCCAAATGCGCATTCAAATTACCTCCGTACTGCCCTTTAGAAAGCAGTGCGTGGTACATCCCACAAAAGTATGAATAACACCGAAGTTTTCCTCCATCCGTAGACCTATTCTTTATTTGTATTCTTGATTTTTCGTTTTTTTTTTTTTTGGTTTTCCTGCTGCTCGCGGTTATACGAACAATGTTTTCAGTATATCCTGACTAGTGGAATGGACAGCATCGTTAAACTATGGGAGTTATCTACGAACCGTTGTCTTATTGCCTACACAGGCGCTGGTGCTACAGGCAGGCAGGAGTTCCCTGTGAAAGCAACGTTCAATCACAATGAAGATTACGGTAGGTTTTCCCATTGTCAGATAGATTTGAACTTTGGTCGGGTAGTCGCGCTGCTGAAGACCTTTGTATTTTCGAATGGTACTATTTGGCAGTAGAGGTCTCCAAAAGGGTTGAAGGTTTTTCCCAGATTCACGTGTTCTACCATATTTCTTCGCTTCGAACGTCGCACTAGTTAGCAGTAATGCCTTACACGCGCGAAATTGTGTATTTTGACTGCAAAATATCATAGGCCATCTCTGTAAGGTCAGCGTTTCATTTTCTCTAAAGCGTATGATGGCTCTTAATCGGATAGCAAGTCTTCTTCTGGCCTGGACATGCAACAAAAGGTCTTTTTTGGGTGATATCTCTTTATAACTACGAAGTATTGATTGCAAAATATTACACATCTAGCACTACACACCGCATTTTACTTTTCTTTTTTCATTTTCTGGCAGAACACCAAACTATGATGTCTAACACATTTTTACCGATGTTATTCATCTGCTAGAGCGCCACATACTTTCTGTCCTATGGAGACATACTCTATGCGGAGTCGTGTCGTCGCTTTCTTCCTTTCTAGTGTTTCTTATTTACCGTTTTTAACGTAGATCGCCTCATACAGGCCTGCGAGAGCAAAACATCCTTCTCTGCTGTCTTAGTAGTCGTTCACTGACTAATGCGCATTCAAAATACTCGCAAATGTAGAATGAGCAGCGCATGTTCTGAAGTTTATTATCATCAACCATTATTCTTCTCCGTGTGGATTACTGTGGCCTAGGACATAGGATAACTGTACTAGTCATACTTTGGATTACGATAGTCGTAAATTTAGTTCTGTTTCCTGACGAAAAATCTGGAAGTCTGTGCTCCTGGGATGCCCGAAACTCAGACAGGAAGAGGCTGCTTGCTTTGGGTGAGTCGTCATCTTTTCCCTTTTCTTCACCCCATTGGTTACTCTTCTGTTTCACGCTTCTTATTCAGGGCACACTGCTGCTACTCGCGTGTTCGTTCATTCTCCGACGGTTCCTGCCTTTTTAACTGGTAGTGACGATTTTCGGGCACGGTTTTGGTTCCGCAAAGGAGCGCGGTATTGAAGATGGTCTTGTTTGTGAAGTGTTACTGTTTTTCTTGTAAATAGTTGTTGATATCTGTTTAGTGACAATTTAAGTTATATGCGTTGTGTCTAGTGTATTGTTGTTATGGATCTTCTTTTCCAAGAAGATATCACTCCCTCGACGTCCTAATTCATTGGGTACATTTGTTGTTTCACAAATGTATGGTATTTCGAAGAATAAACTATCAGAGCTGTTCTTTATTGATGAGTTTGGTGGTGTGTCTGTGCCCGTAGTGCTTTTCAATTTGGCTTGGATAACGCTTCGTATCAAACTCTTTATTACAAAGCAATATCTGTAATTATACTGCATCGAAATAATTACAGAAGAGCGGGACATCCGTGTGGTGAGCTGGTTTAAGTGAGTTGAAGCGTTTTCGTTCTCGAATAATTTAACGATATATTGCTCTTCTGACCCTTTTCGTTCGGAACGGATTCTTCGGTTGTCCTTGTGACGACGGTCGCATCGCGGCTATGTCCTCTTCCTTAGCATTCTTCTCCGCCACTTTATCGACGCGTGTTGTTACTTCTTCACCATTCTCTGAAACAACAGAAGAGTCCTGGTGTGGATCTCGCATGTATCACTTTGTTTTAGAGTGTCATTGTGGTTCATCACACTGATCTAGAGACTAACCTGTCGTGGAGGCTTTGTTGTCGAACGGTCCTGTCTTTTCAGCGGGCCAAACAACCAAATCACCCTAAAGAGTAAGGATAATGTGTATGAAGAAGGGCTTTGAGAAAGTTTTCGTGGAGTAAGACAGTATAAAGAATAGATTTCCTGATATTCTTGAGCACAGTTCTTGATTCCTTTCCGCGGATCGCATGAGTGCGCGATAACATTAAAGTAATACGATGAGAAATTCTTTTATACGTTCACTGTTCGTGTCGGTTAAGGATAAAAAAAGGTTAAAGGAAGGCACTCAATCCCTGCTGCGATGCGCCTTGCATTAAACTTCTACATGATGACGCGGGGTGATTTGGTTTCGTATTTGGCCATACAATACTTGCGGTAGCCAGCCGAGAAGTCAGTGCTTTATCCTTCCCAGGCAAGTTTGCTTCAAATCACCGACGTCGGAGGGATGGAAGGCATGGTTGACCTGGACCGAAATCCAAACTAGGAAGCTGGTATCGAGTGCCGGAATCTCCTTCGACTGCGCTAAACGCGCTTTTTATACGCCCATTGTATTCTAAAATAAGAAGTTGACTTCGAAGTGGTTGCGCTAGCACTATGTGGCTGAGAAGTGTCATACACGAGTGACATTGGTGTCTCTGAATTCCGATGGCTAAGCCAGTGTTGACTACCCCTCTAGCTTCCGAAACTTGAAGACGTTTGAATCCCCCCATATATAAAAGAGTAAGGGTTTTTTGTCCGATGTTAGCCACCCGCAATTCGTACACTGGCTAGCTAGCCGGTTTAATCACCCAAGTTTGCGGTGCGGTTGCCAGTTGTCCAAACGAAGACGCTTGACAGTTGTCCACCAATGTTGTTTACCATCGACTGCCATCGACTGCCTGACGTAACGTGTCCTCTTCCACTGTTCACTTCTGCATTTTTTTGCTATTTTGCCTCACATAAGCCGTTTTTGTTTCAATTTACCTCTATGTTTGCCGCAATACCTTTACCCCTACCTCACTACCAGGGAGGCTACGACTCTATAATAAATTGAATCCTTTTCCACTGTGCAGTATGACAACCGGCTGCTCTTTTTTGCTCATTTTTACTATTGTTTTGCATCGCATATGGCATTTCTTGCGTTCAATTTTCCTCTATGTCTACAGCCCTACCTTGACCATTACCCCACTCTGTTGACGAATCTGTCCTCAAATACCGAATTTCTCTCCATTGTGCACAATGACGGCCGGTTACTCTTTTCTGCACTTTTTCGCTATCAACGCTAGGGATGCTTCCTTACTCAGCGTCGGTTGCCGGCGAAGCCGGCAGCCGTCGCTGGATTGTGGGGACCCTAGCGGGCTCGAGGTTGGGTTGGGTTACTGACCCCACATGGCTCACCACACACGACGCCGGCGAAGCCGGCTAGCCTAGCGGGGCCCGCCCGGCCAGAGTCGGGTGCGGGCTAAGCCCGCAACCGACGCTGGGTTGTGGGGACCCTAGCGGGCTCGAGGTTGGGTTGGGTTACTGACCCCACATGGCTCACCACACACGACGCCGGCGAAGCCGGCTAGCCTAGCGTGGCCCGCCCGGCCAGAGTCGGGTGCGGGCGAAGCCGGCAGCCGTCGCTGGGTAAGGGAGCATTCCTAGCGGGCTCGAGGTTGGGTTGGGTTACTGACCCCACATGGCTCACCACACACGACGCCGGCGAAGCCGGCTAGCCTAGCGTGGCCCGCCCGGCCGGAGTCGGGTGCGGGCTAAGCCCGCAACCGACGCTGGGTTGTGGGGACCCTAGCGGGCTCGAGGTTGGGTTGGGTTACTGACCCCACATGGCTCACCACACACGACGCCGGCGGAGCCGGCTAGCCTAGCGTGGCCCGCCCGGCCGGAGTCGGGTGCGGGCTAAGCCCGCAACCGACGCTGGGTTGTGGGGACCCTAGCGGGCTCGAGGTTGGGTTGGGTTACTGACCCCACATGGCTCACCACACACGACGCCGGCGAAGCCGGCTAGCCTAGCGTGGCCCGCCCGGCCAGAGTCGGGTGCGGGCGAAGCCGGCAGCCGTCGCTGGGTAAGGGAGCATTCCTAGCGGGCTCGAGGTTGGGTTGGGTTACTGACCCCACATGGCTCACCACACACGACGCCGGCGAAGCCGGCTAGCCTAGTGTGGCCCGCCCGGCCAGAGTCGGGTGCGGGCGAAGCCCGCAACCGACGCTGGTTCAGGATAAATGGTAAAGGGCGGCGTTAATCAATCCCTTTTGGGATGTGCAACGCACTTTACTTCATCAGGAGTATTTATGGTATACAATAACTATGGTGGCCAGCGGATGTACAATTAAATGTTTTTGTCCTTCCAAGAAGGGTCTGCTACCAATTCGTTGACTCCAGAGGAATAGAAGGCTTGATTGACCAGGGATCGAAATCCGAAGCAGGAACCTGGAATCGGCTGCGAGTCCTCCAAATGTGCTACACGCTCCGAAGACGGTTGCAGTTACGAAAAGTGATGGCGTTGTGGCGTACGCCTCCTTCAGGGACAGCATGGGTGCAGGTTCGAGTGCCACCCTGCGCTAAGGTTTTGGTCGCAACTAAACATTCTTGCGAGAATATTTATTAACGAAAATGAGGGCAGGATTGGATAAATAAAGTTCTGCGTTCTTCGGCCCTGCTTTGGGTGGACAACACTTTTGTAATGTCGGTCATCAACCGGAACAATTTGGATGCATATTTTGCCACCCATAACTAGTGGTGAGCTTTAATTGGACAGGCCAGTGTCGGACATGCACGCCGCGTTCCAGTTCACCGACCCAGGAGAGATGGAAGACTCTGGTCTCTGAGTAAAACGAGCCTATGATTGCTTTTAAGTGCCTAACAAGAACTGCCGCATCCTCCGACTGCGCAACACGCGCATAAGCTTAAGTTCGACTTTGATCGTTTATGCTCGCTCTTACTTCGTGCAGATAAAAGATGACATTTAGGAAAGGTGACCAAATAGATGTCCAAACGATAAGGGATGATGATCGACAATAATTAACCTCTATTTGGGATGCGCCACGTATTCTACTTCTTCGAAAACCGGTGCGATGGAAAACCTAGTTGGTCTGAGTGCGAAACTGACCTACAAGAAGCTATTGCTGTCTCATGAGATCCAATATTTTGCCGCTTGCACCACACAACCCCTTAGGTAGAATGCTACAGAAAAATAAGGCTCTTGGTCGAGGTGTACCCATCGTGTGGGCTGACGCTTCATTGCCGGTGCTCCAATTCCTTCTAGCGGCCTTTTAGCGTACGTTCAGAGCTTCATCGCTGTACAGCGCGATGGAGCTCTGAACGTCCCCTTATGTTCCTGTTTCTAGCTGAGCCGTCATTGACTCGTAAGTTCCGCAGGTGACGGACTATCTCTGACCTTCACCTTGATCAGCTTACCACAAAAGAAAGTTTCGTCCCTCCGTCGCTGCAGTTGGTTAACGAAGCGTAAATGAGAATTTACGGTACATTCGGCGCATTTCCTACCAAGGAGTTATCCGACCTGCAAACTGTGTCTTAGCACTCATCAGTGGGCTGCTAGTCACAAAGTGATACGGGGAATAATGTGGGCATCGTGGAGCCTGTAACTGTCTCAGGGCAGGCTCTTCGCGGTGGTCGTTGGTGCATTACTACAGTTTGAAGCTTTTTAAAAGAAAGCGTGGAAGTCGGGGAAACAACATTCGATATCGAACCCGTGGCACGCGTTAGTTCAGGCGCCACTTGGTGATTCTTTCACACTAGAGGTGTGACATTTTTGTGGCCTTAGAAATACCTAATTATTTATATTCTGGGAATGCAGAAAAAAAAGAAGTCTAGCGAAAAAATTAGTATGGTCTGCTATAGGTAGGATTTCTTTTCCACTGCAAAATATACCAATCAAAAGGAGCTCGGCTCTCCTTAAATCAAACGTATTCAAATGCAACTGATAATGTGATGTGGTTACCTGTAGGTCAGCCGAATTTCCGAAGGGATCGATTGGCTTTTCCGGTGCTGTTTCCTTCGCTTCCTCCCTCTGCTCTGACGGTAGGAGGAGTTCTGTAACAGACATTAATATGAGGGAGTAAATTTAGCGAACAGTATTGGACTGGAGCTCTTGTGTATAAAATTATCGCGTACGCAATTCCCGTCAGAGACTATATTTCGTGCAGAACAACATCAATCATGCTTTAAATTCTATGAGAGTATATCAGTCACCAGGGCGCAGACTGGCAGTGGTTGTGGGGATGAGTAGCCGATCGTGAGGTAACCAGCAACTCCGCGTTTTTTTCAGTTTTTAGCCGTGTCGGCTAACAAATATTTTTCTAGGCTGGGAATAGACGTGTCTGCCAAATTTCTATGTTCATCTTGACGCTCTGTCTGGCTTAAAGTCTTATTAAAAACACCTCCCTGAAAATTGATGCTTCAAATGAAGGTTTTGTAAAGCCCAACAGAAGTTAGGTGCACTTCTATTGAAGAGTTAATGCAGCTTACTCCATGCATCCGGCGGACATCGCTATATGCGGACCGGACGAGGAATCGTCCATGCTCAGCGTGTAACTCAGCAGAAGATTTTCGTCTTGTTGTTTCTAAGCCACCTATGCAGTTTCGTCGTAATATTGCATTATTATTGGAACAGCACCAGCTTTTGGTTAGATATGCTGTACAACACACGGGTTGTCTATACTTCTTCGCTACCGAGTTCTGAGGTAGCGACCGGAACATTTGAATAACGGTCACGTAAGGAATCGTGTCGTCTATTAGTCTCCAGTCTGGTTTATTACTTTGAAACCCCTTTTGCGTTGCTTTTTCAAAGCCGTTTGTTGTTACCTGGAGGGAAGAGAGGTTCTCCATGAAGAGCCTCTTCATCAAGCGGTACGGCTACAACGTCTTGAGGTTCAGGAACATGGAGCGGTAGTGGTCGTGCTCTGCAAATTTTATCCGCTATATTTTCAGCATTCTAAGAGAAATTGATTGCACATTCTTGCTCAGGTCTCTCCTATACTCGTTTATCCCCATCTGTTCTTCCACAAAACCCTTGTACATCTCACCCCTCCACCTTTTTCACCAGCTTACCGTATGAACTGCGGGGAACTGCTCCAACAATGGCCATTATTTTTTGTCCACATTACTCACGCTTTTCAGAATTATTTTCAAATGGGGAAGGCAACAATGCTCTATTTACTTTAAATGTCCCATTTTTGTTTAGCGTGTACATTTGAACG
This sequence comes from Heligmosomoides polygyrus polygyrus, assembly GCA_947396885.1. Lineage (NCBI taxonomy): Eukaryota > Metazoa > Nematoda > Chromadorea > Rhabditida > Heligmosomidae > Heligmosomoides > Heligmosomoides polygyrus. The sequence goes on along the minus strand of OX377202.1, from coordinate 76,890,423 downwards.
CGCTTACGCAATTGGCTCGGTAAGAATGCAAGTGCGGCTAACCCTGTGTTGCACCCTTCTGCATGTGTCTATTCAGCAGGATAATTGATCGGGATCACTGTTGTATCTACGGTTTGCCTCCGAATTGCTTAGGCTGAAGACATATTCAATTTTCGCCGCGACATTGCATGGAAGTACTGTAGTAATCGAAGTCGCCGATCTTGAAGCAATCTCAAAATGGACGTATTCCGGCCAAGTTTCCCATCACATGAATTGTCGTAACAAGGGGAAGGACATAAACGGCAGAAAAATAAGATTTAATTATGTTTAAAAAATTTAGAATTTGACTGGGAGTGCCTGGGACACAATTAGGCGAGGCTCGGCGACGGTGGTAGTTCAGGTCAAAGCAATTAAGGGCCTCCTTAATTTAGGTGTTGATTTTAAGGCTTCCTGCAAATTTTGAGAAGCGGTCGTATGCCAAAAGAAAGCTAGGATGATGCTTAAAGCCTTTGTGAAGTTTCGTGAGAAAATCTTTATTTTGAACAAAGTTATCATGATGCGACGCAAAAAACGCGTTTTTGCGTCGCAAACGTCAATTGGTTGAGCGTTTAGCTGCGGTGTTGTAGAATGCATGGCGCATGCGAGAAGTGATTGATTAGAGCAGTTTTTATCCTTTACACATTCAGTAGACAGTAAAGGATAAAGGACGGCTTTGATCAATTCAGGATGCGCCACGCATTCTTCTTCGATAGCATGCGATCTGTAGAACCTAAGCCCGCCTATGTAGGATGTGGCACTGTCCTACCTCGTACTTCTACAATTTCTCTGGAATTCTTTTTTGCTCTATACACTGACTTGCTATGGCCACCCAATAGATAAGTAAGAGCTTTTCTTCCCAAGGCACTGAAGACGTGGTAGTCTGGAGCCGATTCACGGGCCTACGTAAGGAAGTAAGATTTGCTTGGCGTGGGCTGTGGTACTCGAATGCTGAACATCGACTCGGATGCACTCGACAGCCGGCGCCTCCTCCGACTACGATGCCTGCCTCTCAATAAACAACAGCATTACACAGTTTCGACTAACCTGTATAGTGGAGGAAATGGATTGCTAGGATTTCCTTGCGGAGGATAGAACGGTGATATTCCCAGTTTGGAGGAGGTGCCTTCCTTGCCGAGAACGGGAATCTTTCCAACGAACGGAATGTTGTCATACGACAAGTCCACATATGAGTACGGTGCTGAAATCACATCAATTAATAATTATATTAATTGGTGTATGTAATAAGGATAAAGGATAAAGAACGGCATTAATCAGTCTCTATTTGGGATGCGCCACGCATTCTACTTCTACGGGATGTCGTGGAGGCCATTTGTACATATTCGGATTTGCCCTATACAATGATGTGTGGTGTCCAGCCACACAAGGATTTCATCCTTTCCAGACAGGACTGGTACCATTTCACCGATCCTGGAGGAATAGAAAGTTTGGGCAGGAAATCCGATCCAGAAACCGGGTACACGGAACAACTGGCACCTTCCTCGAATGCGCTCCACGTGTCCATTGTCCGTAATGAGGGAAATCCTTAGAGTTATTATATATATATATATATATATATATAGGGCGCGTGTAGCGCAGTCGGAGGAGGCGCGACTGTCGTGTGCACCCGATACCAGGTTCCTGGTTCGGATTTCCCGCCCAGGCCAACCAAGCCTTCCATCCCTCCGGGGTCGGTGAATTGGTACCAGACTTCTCTGGGAAGGATAGAGCGCTGACTTGTTCATCGGCTGGCCACCGCAAGTCATTGTATGGCCAAATACGCATTCATGTCGCCTCCACGACATCCCGTAGAAGTAGAATGCGCTGGCGCATCCCAGAAGGGATTGAGTAACGCCGTCCTTTATCCTTATATATATATATATATATATATATACATATATATATTCTCATATCGCGGATGTTACGTGCGGTCAAACAGCGCTGGTGTTGTAAGGCGAACATCGCTGCCCGGAAAGCAAAAGATGCGGGTTCGAGTTCCGCCTGGCGCAAGAGTTTTGATCGCAACAAAACATCCTGTAGCAGGATATTTTCTCAATTCAGACAACAATTATTCGGTAGCCGCCGAAGAATTTCATGGAATTCTTTGTTTAGACCTTTTCCAAAGTATTTATGAAATGGCAACCAGATCATTTAAACAAAGCGAGTGGAAAGAATGTTTGCTTTGTTCGCTTATCGCAATGTCTGTTCCCTTCATACCTATGAGTTTTGAATTCCTGGATTCTGCCACGCTATTTTCCTATGATATTGATACTGACATAGTTTCAACCGCAAGTTTCGCAGTACATTCTGGGGCCAGCCTTCCTTTCCCGGATTGTTTCACTTGTAGCTGGATATTTTTCCATAGCGTTGGTGCGATGAATGACAAAGGCCAAGCGTTACTCACAGAAGACTCCCAGTCCTGGACCATAGGCGGTTATGGCATTGATATATTCCTTTGTGAGGTAGGCGTCATTACCCACAAGAAAGGGAGACATCACTGGACCGGCCTCTGTGCACCGCATCAACAGCAGCGGAATGAGCCACATCTGAAAAACTTTGGCGCTTAGTGCATCATGTTCGGAACAGGCAACGTTAAAACGATACAGTGCGTTTCAAAAGTATGTAGCCACCTTAAATTCAAAATTTTTACCCTTCGCCTTTGTTTCTACGAACCGGCGTTTGTCGCATTCAATTCCTCGTAGTCCGAAGTACCTATGTTGCTTTTTACAGGAAAAAGCCTGATCTCTAGCAAGAATAGATCGTTTTTGAAATTTTTTGTTTGTTTCAAAAGTATGTAGCCACTCTCAAAAAATACGATTTTTATTAAAAATTAATAGTCAATTGGACCGCCATTATTTGTTGTTACATCAAATACCCTGCTACGCATGCTACTAACAAGTTTCTGGATCACTTCGTCACCGATCTTGTCCCAGGCAGTCAAAATAGCGGTTTTCAGCTCCCCAACATTGTTGAACTGCCTGTTATTCAAGTAGACCTGCCGGACCAAGATATCTCACATGTTCTTCATTGGGTTGCAGTCAGATGAGCAAGCTGGCTATTGCATTACTCGGAGTCGATTACGTTGGAGCCAGTCTGTGGTCGATTTGGAGACATGAAGTGCAGCGCTGTCCTGCTGCAGAACATGTGTCTGCCGTTTTCTCCCCGTTAGGAAGGACAGCAGGCTGGACTCCAGTACGGCTTGATACCCTAGACTGTCCATACGACATGATGGGAATCTGAGCTTCAGCTTCCCCTACTGCAGAAGCCTGCCCATGTCGTCAGAGACCCGCCTCCGAAGTTCCATCGAGAGAAGGTGATGGGAGCCTGTCGTAGATCTCTCCAGTAATACCGGTAACCATCGGGACCATCCAGATTAAATTTTTTGTCGTCACCGAAGATGACCTCAAGCAATAAGCGTGCGCGTGTCGCGCCTGCTTGTGGAAGTTCGTGAGATGAGGTGCTTTCTGCATGGTCTGTCTGCAGATGTGTTCGTTCGATCGAATACAACGCCATATCGTTGTTCTTGATGCAGATCCGTCTCGGCGCGAACTTGGTTGACGCTCCATGTGGAGTTCGACACCATACGGCTGATTCGTCGATGATTCTGGCTCGAAGTCACACGCGGACGACCCGGTACAGGTGCAGACCGATAACCGTTGGGATTTCGAAGGAAGTGGTCGACACATCTTGCGAACGTCCGAGCTGACGAGCAGTGGCGCGGTTTGTCAAGCCAGCATCCTTGAGCGCTCGGATCTGAGCTTGTTCCTCGATAGTCAGGACACGTCCACGGACTGGCATAGTGGTTATTTTTGAAGAACAGGTCAAGCTGGCTATTTATGACAAAAACTTCACGCCAAAAAGAGCGCAAAATTTGAATAGGAGTGTAAGAAATGCCCGATATTCTGGAGTGGCTACATACTTTTGAAACAAACAAAAAAATTCAAAAACGCCTAGTTTTTGCCGGAGATCAAGCTTTTTTGGAAAGAGCAATCTAGCTATTTTCACCTACGGGGAAACCAATGCGGCTAACGCCAGTTCGTAGAAACGAACGCGAAACGTGAAATTATAAATTTCAAGGTTGCTACATACTTTTGAGACGCACTGTATAGGAATAAGAGCCCCTTGATAAATTGATGTTGACTGCAGAAGTGAAGGAATATTAAGTTGTGACTTTTTGAAGTCTTTCGACTGGTCGCGAGACCATGACTATAGACTGTCGAGCGCTTTAGCAATGACGTATGGATGTCCGGGAACGTGCAAGTAAACGTACAAGTGCATTATATTTCCCAGATAAATGTGCTACGAAGTAGGGATAGAGGGCTTGTTAAGCTTTGCTCGAACCTGAACTTAAAGTAAATCGTTCCGTGATGGGCACGAAATCGCCGCATCCTGCTGATTGCGCTGCACGCTCCCTCGTTGAATACTGAGGAGATTATTGTAGAATTGAGAAGATAATGTAATTATTTCAGCGCGTTTGAGCGCATTACTAAGTGTCCTATTTTTTAAATCGTGATCTACGTCACAGTCGCTCATCTGCGTGTTCCCTATCAAAGGAATCACGGGTCTATCGTATCGTATCACGGTGGTATCATGACCGTATTTTGGATTTGAGGACACAAGTTGCGTTGGATGCACGATTTGTTCAGATGAACGGGGCTAAATCCACGACGGAATGTGTCAGGCAAGGTACACGTTTGCTAACCGAAAGCCAACCTCGCTACTCTCTCAGACTCGTCTTGATTTACTCGCTCTCTATAACTATTTTGTCAAAAAGATAATGGTGCGTAAGCAAATTTGCAACCCAGAGTAATGGGAGGGAAGAACAAGGCGGCCAAAGTCGAACACTCAGAACTGCAAAGCTACATGTTAATGGCATTTTCACTACTAATGAGGTGGACAGATGGACGATGGGCGCGTGTAGCGCAGTCGGAGGAGGCGCGACTGTCGCGTGCACCCGATACCAGGTTCCTGGTTCGGATTTTCCTCCCAGGCCGTCAAGCCTTCCATCCCTCCGGGGTCGGTGAATTGGTTCCAGACTTGTCTGGGAAGAATAAAGCGCTGACTTGTTCATCGGCTGGCCTCCGCAAGTCATTGTATGGCCAAATACGCATTCGTGTCGCCTCCACGACATCCCATAGAAGTGTAATGCGCTGGCGCATTCTACTTCTACGGGACCCCAGAAGGGATTGAACAATGCCGTCCTTTTATCCTTTTTTTAATTAGGTGGACATGCAGCATGTAGGACAAGTGCTAGTGCCCTCTAAGCATAACAGAATCAACCATAGGTTTTTTGCCATCCTACTCTCCAAAATAAACTACAGGACATTGTTGCTTCTAAAGGGATAAGAATGTTGACCACTCGAGCTGTGTTAACATTTTTGCATTCTCTGTACTTCTGCATCATTTTTTGAAAGCATGAAAGCTCGTCTGGAGCGCACAATATCTGTAGCATGCAGCTGATCTACAGGAGCAGACAGTGGATGGTAATAGTCTGGTTACAGTGTAGTTCATCATTCCCTACTACTACAAAAAATTGGACACTCGTCTGCTAAGAAAACGTTTTCAATGATGTTGGGAAGTGAAGCAGACAGCCTTTTCAAGTTGAACTCGAATTAAACGTTTTTGCTCAAAGCTTTGAAACTGTTACTAGGTAGTCGAAATCGCTGCTCAAAACAAAGGTTGAACTGGCCTCGATGACTAACACAAATGAAGAGCTTCGCTTTTTGGCTCTTCAATATGAACTCAAGCACTTCGTAGGTGAATAATTTTGTATGCATTCAAGCAGTATAAAAATTATAAGAACACCCACCCTGTAGAGTGACTACAACTGTACAAATGTAGAACGCAAGATCCTCTTCGAATAGAGTACTTGAACTTGTTTCGCACTACTTTTATAGATGTGTTGTAGAAATGTTATAGAGTCTGGAGAAAGCAGAGGATGGTGTTATCCTGGCTCAAGTCGCGCGGTTGTGCGCAGCTTGGAGCATGAGTAAGAACATTCGTTTCCTGCCGAGAGGAATCATGAGCTTTGCCAAGGATCTGAACGAAACGGGATCTGACCAGACAATGCAATAGCAGTGATATGACCGCCATGCAAACGTTACTTCACAGTTGTCTGTCATCGCTGAGGCGGGGAAAAATTCCGAGCTAAATGTTTCGTAGATCGGGCAAACTCACAAACACACTGTCTGCCACTGCACTTCATAATTGTGCAATGGACTACGTTTCAAACGGTCTTGTAGCATGTCAGGGGGGACGAAATACTCGTGTCCTTGCAGGAAGAAAGGGCTGAATTGGCACAAAACAGCAAACCGGACGTTGAACGAGGAGTCAGTGGGAAAGGGTATAGTGTCAGTTCAACCTCTTCAGTGCTCAGCGTTTCGAGTTGTCGGTGGGAAATTCTTTGCAGTAGCGTTGCTGTATGCCTGACCCATCGTGGAAATTGTATTGGGAGGAAGAATCGAACAGGGCTGATTGACTGCTATGGAAAATGGGTACCACACCATTCAATGGGTTTAGCTGGGCACCGTCTGACTTTTCTCCACAGGGAGGATTTTGTGCCAATACGGTAATTGAACGGGTGAATGCGGACTTCGACAAAGTGATAATGGATGAGGGTCGGCGTTAGCCAATCCCTTTATAGGATGTGCCATGCATTCTACTTCTACTGGATTTAACAGGGGAAGTTCGAATGCGTACATGGCCTACACAACGACTTTCGGCAGTGAGCGAATAAACAAAGTTCATGTTTGCTAGACAAAGCTGCTAGCCGTTTAAGGGCTGTGAACGGATAGTAGGTCTGCTTAGCTTGAGGGGGGAGGGGGAAGGGGACATGAGCCTTATACTCTGACTTGAAACGTTTTCTTGAACACTTGAGAGTGAGCCTCTTGTTCGACTGCTATTACTGCGACGTACAATACCGCCCGCGTCGCGCGGTCAAAAAGACGGTTTGTGACGGATTAATCCGTCACAGACCGTCGCATGCTCATAACTTCTCCAGTTTTATGTTGTTTGAAGGGTTGGTACCATTCGATTTGTCTCCTCGAGATATACACAGCCGTGTATACAACTTTACAGACCACCTCATTTTAGGGGGTAATCTATCGAAATCGGCGGAGTTTTCAAAAACGGGCGTCGGATCCGGAATAAGAGCCCCTAAATCCGCCGTTCTAAAATAGCAGCTGGAACTAAGGCAGTTTAGGCAGTTGGGAAGTGAGTCAGTGCAAAGTACCTTAACTGGTCTGGTCGTTTGTAGGCCGTTAGCTCTCAGCGTCTTCCCAAAGTGGTCGACTGAAATCGGAAAAAATCGAGTCTCACAAGCCTAACCTGCAATACCCGTAGATCATCCGGCATAGTCGGTGAAATTGCAAAACTCATTGCATGCTAGACATGTAGATGTTTATTGGTCTGCTATTGTTTTCGTGCACGTAGATAAACTGTTTTTGTCAAGCTAAGCCCGCTCTACATATGTTCAATTTGATGCGCCGCCCACTCGATTGATTCCGTCAGGCTTATGTGCGTTGTTCAATTCTATTGCGATTTGTATGCCAAAAGACTGTGAGCTAATGAGCTTAAATGTATGTTTCTTATTTTAAGACATGGAATTCCAAATGAATTACTAAAAAACTGCGCTTTGCGGCGCAAAAGGGCGCCGCACGTGCTCTTGCGCGCCGCCCATGCTTGTTGGTTGGAGTGGCGTGCCCGGTGTTGTAATTCAGTTTAGCCAGTAAGGAAAGATGAAGGAGCAGTGGATAGACTTTCGCACAGAAGATTGATACATAGGTTCGATCGCATGCCTTGTGCGTGGCGCACTCCAAAGGCCAGCTGGACAGTCTTAGGGCAATTTTTGATTAGAGCGGCTAAAAATGTCTTATAAAATCGTTCAAGCGCTTGGAAATAGTCTTGGAGGCTTTATGTTTTCCAGTAAGGAAATAGAGAAGCGGAGTGAACAGGTTTTCGCCCACTCGATTGATAGGTTCGATCCTACATGCATTGTGCACGGCGCACTCTCGGAGCTTTCCTGCATGACAGAGCACTGTCAAGGTACGACATGCTTGAGGTACTCCGAAAACATGCATGTCCTAGGAAACAAGCTGGCTGCTCCAAAAGCCCGCTCCAGTCATTTGGCCACCCACGGCGAAAATGCGATGATTTGGTAAAGTTGTGTACGCTATATATATACTTACTTTGATACTTTGATGGTCCTTTGTCGGCTGGAGGTCTTCTCAGCGGGGACCACAACTCTTCCAGACCGCTCGATCTCTGGCTGCTTGCATCCAGTGATGCAGACTCCGCTCTCTGAAAGATCTTGAGAATGAGTCTGCCCATCGCGTTGGCGGTCGTCCCAGTGGTCTCTTATGGTCCCTCGGGAGCCATTCTGTGACACGGAGACTCCATCTATCGTCCTTTCGTCGAAGCAGGTGTCCGGCCCAGCGATATTTGGACTTCTTCATGTACTGCAGCGGGTCTTCCAATTGCGACTTCTCTCGTAGCTCCGAGCTTCGTAGGCCTTCTTGCCATTGCTGACGAAGGCTTATCCTCAGAAGACGTCTCTCCAGTGCACGATGCGTAGTTTGCATTGCTCTGGCGGTTGTCTTGTTGTCGGGCCAGGTTTCCGTTGCGTAACACATCGCAGGCAGTACACAGGCGTTGAATATCGGGGCCCTGAGGCCGGGATCCTTGACCTGATCGGTGACTTCGCGAATCGAACTGAAGGCTGCCCATGCTGCGCGTCGTCTCCTGCGGGCGATTTCAGGAGCGAGGTCGTTATCCATGTTCAGCTCTCTTCCCAGATAGACGTAGGAGTCGACCTGTTGCAGAGCGACTCCATTTAACCTTACGAATCTCGTGTCACACCACTGGTTGACCATAAATTGCGTTTTGGACATATTCATGTCCAATCCAATCTTCATACCTGCCACATTGAGCTCGTTCAGCATTTCCTCGACTTCTGCCGTGCTGGTAGAGATGAGAACAATATCGTCGGCGAAGCGAAGGTTGCTGATCCGTTTACCGTCGACAAGGTAGCCTTTATCGTCCCAGTTCAAGTCTTTCATGGCATCCTGGAGTGCCGCTGTGAATAGCTTGGGAGAAATCGTGTCTCCCTGCCGTACTCCTTTCTCGATAGGAATTTTAAGCTTTCGATCGAACAGCTGGATGGTAGTCGATGTGTTCGAGAAGCATTCGTCGAGAAGTCGGATGTAGGGCGATGGTATACCAGCGTGCACAAGTGCGTTCAAAACGGCGTTGATTTCCACAGAGTCGAACGCTTTCCGGTAATCCACGAAGACAAGGACAAGTGGGAGGTGGTATTCGCGGCTCCTCTCGATGAGCTGTGAGACAGTCTGAATATGGTCCATGCAGGAGAAATCCTTGCGAAACCCTGCTTGCTCCACTGGCTGATATTCATCCAAGCAACGCTCCATGCGGTTAAGCAGTATCTTGGTGAAGATCTTGTACACAACCGAGAGAAGACTGATGGGTCGATAGTTGTTGATATCCTCCTGCTGACCTTTTTTGAAGATTAAAACTGTTTTCGACTCCTTCCATGAGTCCGGAATCCTACCAAGTCGAAGGTAGTGGTTGAAGTGCTTGGCAAGAAGTGAGCAGATGGCACTGCCACCCGCACGAAGGAGATCAGCAGAAATGCCGTCCGGTCCGGGAGCAGTGCCCAGCTTCATCCTTCTGATGGCATGAGCAACTTCTGATTCCAGAATGGGAGGTACTTCCTCAGCTGGTGGCATCAAGCATTTCGGGACAGTGATGGAAGAACGGAACAGATCTGTGTAGAATTCCTGAACGATGGCCTCCATCGCTCTTCGAGACGTTTGCGTTGTTCCATCCTTATCCACAAGGGCTGACATTATTGCCTTCTGATCGCAGAGATCTCGTTTGCAGCGCTTTATGCTTGAACCTTTCCCAGCCGCTTCTAACAGCTTCAATCTTCTGTAGGCTTGAATGGACTCCTTCACTGCAATTCGACAGGCCTTCGAGATGGTGACTTTTTCCAGATGGGAAGCATTAGGATCCAGTTTAACAGCTCTTCTTTGCTCCAAGAGTTTAATCGCATGTGCGTTGAGTCTTGAAGCAGACGGCGATGTGGCTTCGCAAGAGCTGCTAGCACATTTCAACAGTCCTTTGGAGAGAAGATCATAGTCTTCCGATGGATCTTCAAGAAGATTCCAATCATACGACTTTATCGCATATTCCAACTCCTCAGACTTGAATGTGGAGATCCTCACCGGTGCCGGTCTATGAGTGTCACGCTTGAACATCCTCTTTTTGAGAGTCAGCTTCGCACGGACAAGACGGTGATCCGAGCCGGTGTCAAATGAAGGCAGCACGGAGACGTCGAACAGACTCCAGCGTCTGTTTGTAAGAACATGGTCGATCTCCGAACGTGTTTCTCCATTTGGGCTTTCCCAGGTCCATCGTCGGTTTGAAGGCTTCTTAAACATAGAATTTCCGTGGTAGAGACGGCACGCGGATAGGAAGTCTATCAGGCGCTCTCCGTTTTCGTTCCTTGAGGAAGTTCCATGTGGTCCTAGTCTCCATTCGTCATGATCATTCGTACCGACGATAGCGTTAAAGTCACCAACGACAACTTTGTAGTAGCTCTTCTCGTCGTTGACAGTCCTTTCGAACAGCTTGAAGAAATCCTCCTTTTCTTCATCTGTGGCCGCAGATGTTGGAGCATATCCATTTATGATGGAGATGGTTCCTTGATCTTTGGTTTCCAGACGAAGAACAGCTACTCGCGGACTGATGATCTTGTAAGAGTCTACTAGGTGGTGCACTGTCGAATTGACGAGAAATCCAACTCCGCCAATATTCTTTCTGTCCACCTTTACTCCGATAATGAGAAGCTCGTTGTGGTTGGCCCTTCTTATGGTTTCCGTTCTGCCTTTCGTTTCCTGCAGGGCGATAACGTCGTATTTGATGTTGCGGCTTCTGTAAAGCAGTGTCCGAAGATCCTGCTCAGATGCGATCGAACGACAGTTATAAGTGCAGACGAATAGGCAGTTTCCGTGTCGTGGTGGGAGGGAGTTTCCGGTAGTCCGATTCCAATGACGTCCTGATAGTTTAACTCCGAGATTAGATGGCCCCTCGCCGGAGGTGGATGCAACCGACGTCGTAGAAGTCCACCTCCGGCGCGCGGAGGACTGGGGCGCGGGTTTAGTTGTTTGAGCCGTACCGGTGGTCTGGTTACTCACATGTTCCTGGCCAGGGATACAGGAGAGCCGCCCATACACGACAAAGCGTCGCGTACTGCGTGACCGTTTGTGCCGTTAGCCACCACAAAGTGATGTTCACCCCTTCACCGCGGTGAGGTGGCACATGAAGGGGATATATATATATATATATATATATATATATATATATATATATATATGCTTGTGTAGATGTCGAGGAGACAAATCGAATAGTGTCAATCATTTTTAAAACAACATAAATTTGAAGAAGTTTACGCTCTACTTCGGTATTGACTGCAATCTGCCGCAAACTCGTTTTTCGTGATAGTTGCAAAATCCAGTTTGATGCAGTGAACAACAAGTTGCCAGGCTTTGTTTCGATTATTCGTGGTTTTAAACAATCCTTGTGGTTTTAAATTCATTAGGGAGGAAAGATAATCGTATAGTTTCCAGGGTTGGACCAGTGCAATGCTTTTCGATGTTTATAAAGTAACCACGTTACTTATTGCATAGGCTAGATATTTATTTATTTATTTGTAAATGCACTCGAAGCGCGCGTGTGAGACCGACGTGCAGAGCGATCAGAAAAAAATCTTGTACAAATTTCACAAAGCACTAAGTGGAATATAGTATACTGTTATGAACTGCGATTGAATGACGAAATTGTGTTTAGCAACCATTCAGAAAACTCAGTGGAACGTCCAATGCTGAGATCACAAGTTAATAACATTTTCGTTCATTCAGAGTAAAATTTACGTGAAACGGATTTGGTTACAGCATAAAAGAATCATTCAAAGGTGCACATTACAAGTGCCTTCATCATATTAGGTAAACGTAGAACCCGCATCTCATTTCAATGCGATATTCTTTATCCCTCACCGTTTTTATGCGTACCTGTCGTTCCCGAATACATAGAAAAAAGGCGTGTTTGTGACCTTTTGGCCTAGTTTTCATGCTACACGTTACATTTTTCTTTTTCTTATCAAAAACAGCGTTGTTGTTGCTGGCTGTGTGTTTAGAAATCTGAAGAAAATAATAGCATAATCTTTTCAGTCAAAAAGAAAGGTATCGATCCTCTCGAACTCTTCAGAAAGCTTAGTCAGGCAGCTGGAGACTATGTAGATGTTTCTCGGTGAGCTATAGTTCGCTCATCTTAGCTTAGCCCTTCAGTGAAGAATAGGCGAAAAGGATTGTCATAATTCTCACCGATGAGCAGATCAACGACCAGGAAGAATTTTTTAACGGGCTCCTGTTGAGATGCATGAGAGAAAATCCTAAACGTGCACAAATCGCGAAATTCACCTAACCGAAAACATGGTAACGACAACGTCTGTAACGAACGGGAGTGGGAGGACCACAGCTTGTTTGAAGATTGTAGATATGATTTTAAATTTGAAAAACATGCTATGTTAGTGATGGTATACCTTTCGTATGCTCATTCTTGTTTTTCTGAATGTTGTTCTCTTTGTGGTCATGTTTACATGTGTAAGCAAGCGCAAGTCACAACGACTGGATTCAAATGGTGAGCTCTTACCCAGATCAACAAAATCTTCCTTCTCCTTTCGAATTTTCAAGTCCTACCTGAGTCGCACAGTGAAGCTCGGAATATCTATGTTTTATCCGTTCAAGAAGAAAGATACACGTACAACTCCTTGAAAGTGCGTTAAATATTTTTCACGGAAGTTTAGATGTTCGAAATGGTGTGCACCATGCCAAATGGTCTTACAAGATCATGGACTCTCGGTTTTCAAACTCTTCATAGTAGACGTAGGAATGCAGGCCCACAAATGTTGCTTCAAGATTCAAGATTCTGACAGAAAGAGTTTCAGTAGATCCAGTGGCTTCGTTCGGAGCACCACTGACGAGGTCCAAGAGAAAAATGCTCAAATTTCATATTCCAGTAGGTAAATTTGGCGATTATTGGGTCCAATCTCTTCACCTATAGAAATTCTCGTGCGGTCAACAAAATATTAGGCGATAATGAGGATAGCCTAGTTCACGTCTTTCAAAATCGAATTGTCCGCAATACATCATCTTGAAGTTGAGGGATGGCAAGTTGTTTATATATGTTAATAAATATCCTTTTGTCTCACATGGCTACCCATGTATATAGGAGAGCTTCCGTTTATTTCCCGTTTTTGCTGCTCCTTTTGTCTTCGACCTCCACATTGTATATTTTGCTTATCAATGTATAATAATAATAAACGAACCTATCTGGGATTGATCTGGGATAGGTTAAAATAATACCAATATGCTTGAGTAGGACAAAAAATTTATAACCAATCTGGGCCTATATCTTCCTACAATTTTTGAACTACTAAGAAATAAACCTTTTCAAAAACGATATCTATAGCCGAAAGTAAAAAATTGAAACAAAAAACAAAAGACTGAAAACTGAAATAAAAACAAAATTTCTATAGGTGAAGAAACTGGACCAAATAATCGCCAAATTTACCTACTGGAATATGAAGACTGAGCATTTTTCTCTTGGACCTCGTCAGTGGCGCTCCAAACGAAGTATGTTATTGTTTATGAAAATAATTATAAAATTAAATCCTTAACAACCACACTGACTTTTCATCGGCAGGCTAGCGCAGAGTCTTCGTTTAGCCCACATACGCATTCAAGTCGCTTCCGCGATATTCCGCAGAAGTAGAATGCATGGACTAACGTCGACTTCTATTTTTTAAATCTTTCCAACGATAAGTTTGAGGGGCTTAAGGAGCTTAATTATGGGATTCATTTGCTTTTTATGCCTTATTTAAATTTCTCCTCTTTAGAGAGCGAAATTTGGGCGCGTGCGTTGTACTTGACTATAGGGTGCCGACCTCGTTGTTGGCACATGTTCCGATGAGCGTGGGAGAAATTGAAAAACAGACGAGTCGGTAGGAATGTCAGTGCGCTGGTATTTTCAGTCGTGATGCAACCAGTTCTTCGAGGACAACAACGACTCTAACACTACTTGCACAAAGTTCACACATTAAGGAGTCAAATAGAATGTTTATTTTTGATTTTATTTCGTGTTCGAAAAGGTGGTGCAGCGCTAGAACCAATTGTTTGATAGGGAAACGGAATTTCGGTTTTTGATACATCTTCTGGTAAATTTGTAGATTGGCATAATACTGCACGAAGTATCCTGCTACACAGCATTAAAATGTTATAAAAGTGTTCTATGAGACAGGAAGAGAGAATGGCGGAAGGGAAACGATTGAAATTACTCGAACCGAACTCGTTACATGCAGGAATGCTCTTTCCATATTGCTCCCTCATTTTTTCGGTCACTTTGGGCAAAGCTTTGTTGGACGAACTTGATATCAAGAAGTAGAGAAGAGGATGAGCAGGCTATTGGTAGCGGAACTTCTATCTAAGTTCAGAAAGCATTCCAGCAGTATTGAGCTGTTCGAGTAAGAACGTGAAGGTAAGAATGCAGTTCGGACGGAATGGCTCGAGAGCGAACAGAGATGCAGCTTGGCGCCTGCGTAGGTGACTGTATCGAAGTGGACGACCCGCGGCGCGAAATCGGGTTTCGTGGGAGAACGCGACGGGATGGACGCTCATCGCTGACATCCTGGTGTTCCTCCGGCGGCCAAACGATCCTCCTTCAGCTCCGGTTGTGTGTCGTGGTGGTGATGAGCGTATACCATAGATGGAATACGACTTCCCATCCACCTTTTCCCCCAAGCGGCCTTCATCGAGTCTCAGGAGGACTGTGTCCGGGTCGTAACGCTCTGGGTCTTTTCCACACACTACGTAACTATCCTAATGCGGGTAGGTGCACCTCACCCTGACTTTCTGACAACGGAGATGAAATTGATAGCAAACTGGTTCAAATCATTTTTAAAGCCTAAAGTGGCTCGACAACGATGTTTTGTTGCAATCAAATCTCCAGCGCCAGACGGGGCTCGAACCCGCACCTCTTGCAGTCCGGACGGGATGCTCTATGCCATTACACCACCGGCGCTGTTTAAGCAAACACCTTCACACGTGGTGGGATCAGGTGAAAGTGAATCATAATATTTTACTATTTCGAAAGACGTCCCACCGAACTGTGTTATGAGAGGACCCTTTCCTTGCAGTTTCTTAGCCGTGAGGTTCTATCCTATTTGTGTTTGTTTCGCTTCTAGCGACGTCCTCCTTCCAATTAGGATAGAACCCGCAAATCTACGTTTTGATGTCGATGGACTACATGAAGGGCTGCTTAGTGCCTGTACCGAGCGAGGTGAGGTGCAGCATTGGTAATCGCCGTTATTGAGCGATATTAGCTGACATGCACCATTATAGTCTTAGCTTATCCTTTGGAGTGTCATCTTCAAAGTTCTGAACAATTTCTCGGGTAAAAGTCGTTGACAGCACAATTAATCCTAGCTAATTCTACAATTGCGAAGCCCTACGGACTGGTCTGCTGGAGGATCGCAGCAAGCTTAGTAAGATTTCCTGTCCGATGTCTCGGAGAAAGATGCATGGCCTCTTTTTGTTCTTCATCAGTTAGCCACCACCGTAAGTGTGAATATAAGTCAAGTACACATTAAGAGAACCTTAGCCCTGAGCGGAAAGTCTGGCACAGCCATGAGGTACTGGTCACTACCGACCTTTATCCTGTTCTCTCAAGTGTTGGACACCACACACGTCGATTCACTCCTCAGCTGGCCGCCACAGTCCATTCTTAGAGCCAGATGTCATGCGCCGCTTCTAGGTGCCAGTTCCATGCGACGCCCACCATTCCATGCGCGGAAGCTACTACACTGGGACGTCACAGCTGGGTGATGCCGGACTGGCTCACTCCGTCACTTTCTGTGGCTCGCTGCAAGCTCACTGGATTACCACTACCTGTTGTGTTGTTTGGCTTGCGGCTACTGTTCCAGCTGAATCGTCTGAGCTCTGACACTTCAAGTGTTGCCCTCTCTTTCCTCTAACTTAATAGTTACAGTATTAGCGAACCAAACAGCTTAGGTATACACCATTTTCTAGTCAAATTATTCGCTTTTGCAGCAAATTCAACACTTTTCAGCCAACTCGGTCGCTTTTGAAATTAAATTGAACATCTTTCAAATTAAAACGAGCGTCCTCTAGATTAAAACCGAGACTCCAAGAAAGTAAAAGTAAGTTTTTGGCTTAGGAAAATTCACTATTACTTCCTCAGAAATTTAATTCTCCCCCTGCTACAAAAGATAAACACGGTGTTTGCATCTTTATAGTCTTTTGTTATTTTCGTTGAAAAAAAATGAGCTGAAGTTTATTTCAAAGGTAAGCAACAGTCTTTGTTAAATTAAAGGAAGAGATCACGCCATGAATTCTCCTAGCACGTCGCAATCTTCCTTGGACTGGTAGCAAAAATTCTGTCTGCGAGCTAAACGAATGCTTGGCACGATGTCTTTGCAATTTATTCAAAAATCGCTACTCTCCTACTCTTGAAGATAAGCATTAATCCATTGCTTTGTCTTAGAACAATAAAATAAGATTATATAAATTCTAAACACAGAGTTCACATTTTTGGAACAGGTGTATTATAAATTTTATGAAAAAGTAACAGCAGTTTTTTTCTGAGGCAGAGAATTATTTTGACCTTCTTGGAGAGTGTCTTTTTCTCGAAGATGCTCGTTTTAGTTTGGAAAACGTTCAGCTTTGCTTCAAAAGTGTTCAGTTTGACGTGAAAATGGTCACCAGCTATTATGTCGAAGAACGTCTCTTCCGCCCATTAAATAGGTGTTGGGTAGTTTCGCTTTCGTTTTAGGTTTTTTGGAATCATAGTTTGATTCTTTTTCTTCTTTCATTCAACTTGTAAAGCATCTCCTCGTATACGTGAAAATGTTGTAGCTTCTATATTTTACTGGGATCTTTATTTTAAATCTCTTTTAGGTGCCGCCGAAGGATCCTCTCTCTGATTATCTTTTCTCTCATGCGTTCGACTATTGCTCCAACGGTCTGTGATGTCACTTGACGATAAGAGTAGGAGTAACTCTTCTTCGTCGCAGAATTTCTTCGTAGGTTGCTACTCGTCACGTCGAACAGTGCAGCTCACGTTTCTGGACAATATACCACCACAACTAGCGCTCGGAATCCTTTTTAGGTGGGATATCTTAGCCTGCTGCTCGCGGTGCTCTTCTTTTTCCATGGGTTTTCTCTGAAGACCGACTTGAAATCGAAGTCCGTGCGAGCCTCGAGCTCTCAATTTAAAGGTTGGTAGTGCTTTCTCCGTAAGGGAAACTTTTTAACTTTTTCAATGCAGTGATTTTGGAGATGGGTTGGGGCCTCTCCTATATTTTCCTTTCGATTTGTTTACTTGGTAAACGTTTCGTTTGTTAAACGAAATGATAGGATTGTATAACTTTAAAAATATATATTGCTGCTCATCAACTTTGTGCTTTGATTAGTTTAAATGTTTGTCGTTTTAGTTTAGGAAAGGTAGTTCTTATGTGGCCATGCAGCCTGTGCATTGCTGCAATTCTGAAGCCGCTTCCAGAATGTTTCGATGGCGAGGCGACCGACCACCTTGTCGATGGCGGCCTTCGCGTGGTGCTGATGGTGATAGACGCGTGGCGACTGTCCTTCCTGACCGATGTCGACTCGCCGATGACGTTCCTCCGTAGGTCCATAATGTCTGGACGAGCTGTCGCATTCACGGCGAACTCCCAGACTCCTACAGTTACTATGCCGCGCATAAAGGTGAGTGTAGACTGCACATTTCACAGGGGCATGTTGTCGTAGATGCAAAGGTGGATGAAACGGAGAAAGCGCTTTGATCTCCCGTGGGATATCTCTATGTTCGTATGGCTTTCCTCTTTCTCTTCATGTTTTTCGACTAGCGAAATCTATGGGTGGCGATGTTGCCTTGAAGATTTTATTTCGAATGAAGCCTGTGAGGCAGTGCGAATGCAAGGCGAGCAGCTCGATGTTGTGATTCAGTCCTTGTCCTTATATGCGCTGACGTTGTTGATAGGTTAGACATGAGATTTTTATGAGCAAATAATTTATAATTTTCCCGACTCGCCAGGTATTCCCACCAAAGAGTAGCTCCAAGCATCAGTTGTGCAATCATAGCCTTCATAAAAAGCGAGTGTTTCTGAGCCTTTCTTCACCAAATCTAATGCCTTGTCCAGGTCAAGTCATGGCTAGTTATAGCACCTTATATGAGGGCTGAAAGAGTTATATCAATTGATTTCTTCTTCAAAACCCTAGCAAAGTGGCATTACTCCATATCAGGAAATTGTTCTATTCATCTTTATTTTATGTAATGTGGTTGTGTGAAGAACAAAGGGCCCATTTTCACTGAATAGGGGAAAGCGAGAAGAATTCGTCCTTCTTCGCCAATCCCTGTTATCTCGCTCTTCTCGATTTCTCTCTAACAATGTTGTGGGTAATAGGAAATCTTCACTCAGCCCTACTTTTAAGGCACTAACGAGTGGAGTGATACCGTCGCTCATCTCTCTGCTTGCGAACTTCTTTGCTTCGGAAGGCACTGAAGATAGCTGGGTGACATCTGCTGCGTCTGAAGGACGAAGGTCTGTACATTTCGTTTCCAGCACTAGCGTAGATTTGTTTCCTCATAGTTCCTTCCATATCCAGTACATGAATATGCCTACACAAACATCGTCGTCTATGTGGCAAAAAACTTCTAGGTACGCTTCGATAGGGGAATAGTAGGGAAGTCTTACATAGTGCTTCTATGGTGAAAGTTGATTTTAGGATAAAATTCTTCGGCGACGACACTTGGCTTCGACTGTTTCCGAAGGCTTTTTCCGAAGCTGACGGAGTTACATCGTTTTACGTAAACGACTTTGCGGAGGTAACTTGCTTTCGCCTTCCAGCCGTTTAAAGTGATACTACAAACAAGAGACATTCCTCAGGTCGATAACAACGTGACTCGTCATCTTGAGACGGTGCTTAATGAGGACACGTGGGACGCATTAGTTCTTCACTACCTCGGGTTGGATCACATAGGTACAAGGAGGTCCATAGGCCTCTTGATCGAGTCCTTCGCGCTCTACTTGCTTGTTAAGGTCATTCTCTTGGCGGCCAATCATCCCAGCTGAAGGTGAAACTTCGAGAAATGGACGGTATTGCTCGGCGAGTGTTTGACACGGTTTCGGTATGTTGAAGGCTAAAAGAACTGTTTGATTTCTGAACTCATAATGAAGGATATCTGGTGACCATGTCTCCTTGAGATGAGCTGCACATCAGTGACTGGCGGCCTTGAACAGTAAGTCCAAGCATGTGTTGCACAAGTAGACGTGCTGATCTGAAAACAGAGATGGAGATCATTTTCAGTTTGCCTTCGTAGCTCTCTGTATTGGCACAGAGGCCAACTAATCTGAAAACAATGTCGGTGGCCGAGTATTGGTGACGCAGGAGATATTAGAGCGGTGGTGAGGCAGAGTGGTTTGTGGTTCGATTCTCCTGTAGTGCAGAATTTTTGCACTTCTTAAAAAAGAACCACCATAATCAACCAAGGCAATCTATGTAAAGTCGAAACGAAAAAGGTTGCCAGAAAAGAAGCCTGCGTCATGGGTACTGTTGTAATTTCACCAATAAGAGGTAGAAAAGTTTTTCGTCCAGTGATATTATTTAAAGCGCTGATCACTTACGTAAGGTCTGTTTTGAAAGTCTCGATTGATTAGGAGCGGTTGCTGCAGGTGTTGGTGAATAAGGGTCACTTATCCATGCGCGGAGTTCAAGATTGCCTCATTCACGTGGGCAATATTGTAAGTTTCGACAAATTTCCAAGCAAGGCAAAATTGCAAAGCTCACCTTTTTCTTCGATACTTCCCCTTCATCGAAATAAAAAGATCCACGCTGCTTACTAGTGTTTTGCTCATCATCCTCCTTTTCTTATTCCTCGAGGTTACCTTCTTCACCGTCTGGCTCAATGACTCGGCACCGGGACAGGACGTTCGTCCGAATTGGCAAGGGAAACGGAGTCGAGTTTCTATACTAGCGCGCCAATGGACCGGGAAATTTTGTTTTGCGTCTCAAAGGTTTCGTAAGGCAGCTATCAGACTTCCGGTGAAGCCTAGGGGTTGAAGGTGGGTGAGCAAGGGGGATGAAGTAGGGTCGCATGTCCTCCGACGAAGGGCATGGATGGCCATATTTCGTACTTCTTTGACGGCCCCCCCCCCCCCAATGACCCGTCTGCGCGGCTCACAAGATGGACGAGAACTGCTGGCCAAGTTCTCCTCTTGTCTCGTAGGTACGTGTGAGGTATCGCAAGGAACAAACTACTCTAAAAGCTCGACGAGACAACCTTGGCGAAGACATAATTTGGATGACGGGTCGGCGATATTGTCCTTCACGACACCGGGCTCGAAAAAAAAAATTTCGTTCAAGGGGGTTACTATTCTAGGCACTGATTACGCACATTACCATATGTACGGCCTCTGTGGTCATGCTCATGGATTTCGCCCAAGTTCGCCCAGGGAAGTTATTCAAGGAACTGATCATTTATTTGAGGTTTGTTAGTAAAATTTCGATTGATTATGGCGGGTTACGGTAGGTACGGGCGAGTAAATGTCATACAAGGTAATCACCCATTCCTAGAGTGATCCACCGTGACCACCTGGAATTCAAAGAAAAATGCCTTGTATAAAGTTGAAGGTATGTGAATAGTTTGCGGGAAACCATTTCCATCTCTGGAGTCGTGAAAACACAATAGTGCCTGTGAATTGGGTTCCCGTTCTGGCGACCTCTTCGTTGGGATTTTATATACAGTACGTTGGTTGATTGGGGTGACTCTCTTTTGGGAAGTGCAGAAACGCTGCGCTACAAGAGAGTCGTGCCACAAACCATCTTCTCTCACCGCATCGCTCTCTTATCCACTGCGCCACCACTGCTCAGCCGCCGAAGCTGTTTCCATTACTTGAGCTCTTACTCTTGTGACTGTTGGACTCTACGCGCAGACTGAGGGCTAGGAAGGCAAGCTGAAAAATGGTCCACGACTCCGTTTCCAAAAGCGTTTATCAGGTGTGGAACACACATTTGGAATCAGCGTTCGAAGCCGCATCCAGCGATACACATCTCATCTCAAGGTGGCATGGTCACCTGGCATCCTTTCCTCGTCATATCGGCACTCTGTCTTATGGGGAAGGCAATAGCTGAAGACAATATTAGTAATTAAATTAAATTCATTTAGATAGGAATGGAATAATTTTTAGTAAGTAAATAATTAATTTATACGATCGGTAATTAAATTATAAGTAATTTGGAGAAGTAGTAGTTATGAGTAGTTTGACGAAATAGTAATTGAATTCATTAATTGATCACATATTTAGCGAATAAACTCATCCTCCTGAAGGTTTCTAAATTCCCGCCGCACAAGTGAAGTCCTGAGTGGTATTGGCAGCTCAGAAATGCTGTCGTCTGAAAAGGATAACATTTTCGCGTGGCTCAATCAACTGCAAAACAACTGCCACTGTCGAGGTTAGACGATAGTCGCACCTAGAGACTTCTTCGTCACAAAAAGCAAAGAAGCGTCACAAGAAATTTAGCATACAGCACAAAAAGGCGCCTATTTTGGGCACAGACTAAGCAGAGCTTCCATGTCGTAGCGATGGGGACAACGATGCGAGGATGTCTAGATATTGCACCATTATTTATTATTTATTTTCCGTTATCGCCCTAGACGACTTCGACTTCGTTGGTTCCCACCAGTCAAACTTGCCTCTTAGTCTTATGGGTTAGCTTATATCGCGGCAGATCAGCACAGCTGCGCTCCAGACAAACTCTTTCACAAAAAAGTGAGACTTGTAGACTTCTTTTGCTACAAATCGTCAACAGGACCTGGCAGCTACTCCCTGCACCGATGCACACTCCCCCACAAATGGTGGCTGGGCCGCTCATTGCAGTAATTTGTCACGCGTGGCTCGGATGAACCGTATCTTGGGATTCCTTCATTTACCAGCTAAGGCACCATTCCCATCTCCCCTTGCAGTCCCAGGGGACTTGAACTCTTCACGTATAGTGTCTGCCTTTAGGCTCGTTCACCAGTGCTCATGGTTGTTGTGGCAGATCATGGAATGACGAATGCTGGATCACATGGAGGAGGAAGTGAAGCGGAAGTCCGCGTTCCGATGCTGTTTCTGCATTCCAAGACCAAAGTGATTCGGGCTGGAAACATGCACGGTATGGATGCCCTTGTCCGTAGTGACGCTTAAGTAACTGATCTGGCTATCACGACAGACTGCCTCTGCAGAGTAGTCTCTTGAAGTCCGAGTGCTTTTTAAACTCGCAAATGGTCACCTGTCGGGTTCGGTTGATGAACAAGACAGTTTCTGCACCATCTCAAGGAAGTCTGATGCTAAGGTTGGAACTGAACAGAAAGACTGAAGAACGGCCTACATGCTTCCTTGTCCTTCAGAATCAATTATAACGGCTGCTGGGATGCGTCATATTCTCCATCTGTGGGATGTCCTATTGTCACTCTTACTGTATTCTTAACCTCTACAAAAATTTCTGGAGATCAGTCAGTAGATGAGTCAGTGTTTTCTTAGGCAAATATTAGGTACCAATTAGTTGACGACGCGGGAAATTTGCGGCTGAACGCCAACCCAAAATTGGGGGTGCATCTCATTGAGAACCATCATCTCCTGCCGACTGCATCACTTACGTTCGAAATAATCAAAGAAACTACATATATTGGGGGAGATACGGATGACTATTGGATAATCATACCTTCTAACCGTGGCGTTTCAAGATCTTCAACCAGCCGAGCAGGTTGATCTGGCCACCACGCTGCCGTTTTTCCTTCGAACGTCCATTCCGTTGGGCAGTGTTGGACTTTCCCTCGTCCCACAACTAGCTCGTCATTGGCAGCTGAACAGCTCTAACATTGTCTCCGCCGCTCACCAGGCTGCGGTCCATCTTTCTTTCCTCCTTGACGGTTAGTGCATGCCTCTCGCTTCTGACTTTGCCTGAGCTTTCAGTCCTTCTTCTTCCAGACGATTCGCTGTCTCATCTGACTCAACTCGACGAAACTGATCGCTGTCAGGCTGCGCGAACATTCGCTCTTCATGCGAAGGGACGTCTGGCACTGGAGGAGACCCGTCGAGTTCAGCGAAAACTCATACAGTCCCAGGAACAAGCATTTCGATGGCCGATCTTCGTCGGACTGGCGCTAGCTGTGGTGGTGAGTTTTCATCTGTTTCAGCTGCTGTTGCTGCAATAGAATGAAGCGTTTACAAGCCTTTCGCCTTCTGATTAGATGGTTTAGAGCTTTATCGCCTTCTTTGGATGCCATCCGTTCAACTGGAGAGCAGCATCAGCGGTGCGTGTTAGTAATTTTGTGAGCAAAATCGTCACTGCTGTAGAATGTACAAATGGGGAAAAGGACTAGAACAGTCTATGCTACCATATGTTTCATAGGTCTCCATCTCCTTTTCAGATTGACATCTCTCAGCGCCTTCAAGTTGGGCCTTATCCAAATTTCTGAAAAACTGGGCACTTATGTTATGTTATGTTATATTTTGGGCGCATGGAGCGCAGTCGGAAGAGGCGCAGGCTGTCGCCTGTACCCGATATCAGATTCCTGGTTCGGATTTCCCGCCCAGGCCAACCAAGCCTTCTATCCCTCCGGGGTCGGTGAATTGGTACCAGACGTGTCTGGGAAGGATAAAGCGCTGACTTGTTCATCGGCTGGCCACCGCAAGTCATTGTATGGCCAAATACGCATTCAACTCGCCTCCACGACATCCCGTAGAAGTAGAACGCGTGGCGCATCCCAAAGGGGTTGAATAACGCCGTCCTTTATCCTTATCCTTTATGTTATATTATGTTATGCCTATACCTCAACATTTCTTCTCCTTCCAGGGCAACAAGGATAGTTCCAGATTCGACTACTCAGCGTGTCTCATATTCGTCATCTACCATTTCTCGTCGTATGCTACCAGTTACGTAGAAGAGGAACACGATATCTGGTGAGTATGGAGGAGGATGGTATAGGTGAACGGTGGTGTCCGCTTGCAAAAATATACGCAGGATGTGCTAGAAAAACATGCACAACTTTCCTTTGTGGTAAAACATTAAGAACTAAAATTATATAACAACTTTTCATTTTTTTTCGTTTTAACAGCAAAAAAGCGCTGCTTCCTTAACACAACGAAGTTTTAAACTATTATTTAATTTTAATGATTTAAAATAGTGTGTTTGCTTTTTGGAACAGGTGAATCAACGATTTCGAAAGAAGATTATACTAAACTAACTTTGAGCAGAAGAATCTTAACCTTGTAGGACAGTGTCTCCCTTATTCGG
Organism: Heligmosomoides polygyrus polygyrus; assembly: GCA_947396885.1. Taxonomy (NCBI): domain Eukaryota; kingdom Metazoa; phylum Nematoda; class Chromadorea; order Rhabditida; family Heligmosomidae; genus Heligmosomoides; species Heligmosomoides polygyrus. The sequence continues at coordinate 76,865,980 of OX377202.1, read as the reverse complement.
GAAGGCGTTCGTCTTGATTTCGGTTCAGTTCGGTTTTAGAAGTGTCCAGCTTACTTTGAGAAAAGCGTCCAACCTGGTTAGAAGAGTGCCCAATTTCACTTGGAATTTGTATGTAAGGTTGTCCTTCTAATATATTGGAATTTTGTTCGTTTGGTTAAGCTGCTTTACACATGTATATAGGCAGAAGTCTCTCGTAAATATGTGAGGGGAGATTATGCAACGAAAATCTTGCTCGGTTAACTTTCTTCACACTTTGCTAGCGACCGGTGATCAACACACTAATAGCTCTGGGCCAGCATTTCGCCTGAGCCGCGGTAAGAGGACCACCGGTGGCTATAGTCGAGAGAAAACATTGGCTAGCAGTCCGTGAATGTTCTGTTCGCTCAATGACGCTGGACTGCACGTTCGAGAACCAACTCTAAAAGGTAGGCTCATTAGGAACAGAAATTATGACACATCCAATACATTCTGAAAATACGTGTACAATTACCTGCTATCCCCAAATGATTCCGAATACTTTCAAGAGACAGGGAGCTTAATTACGTTCATGGTCTTCCGAGGACTAGTGTTTAGCGCTTGTTGGGAACTATTTATAGGCAACATATTTATTATTAGGAGCACATATGACTGAACCCAATTGTTTCTCATCTCTCTTCATTTGATAAGTGAAGTCGTCTCGTTTTTTCTCAGTGTGTCATGCAAGTTACTGCGTATTGGTGGTAAGCTGAATGCTAAAGAAGACAATAGATTGACCAAAGACATTCCGAAAACTTTTATCACTCTACCACTCCTTGCGGTTTTTATGGTCAACCAGTCTGAAGTTATGGAAGCAACAAAGGCTGTCACTGAAAGAAGCACTGCCTAAGTTCGAAAGGCTATATCCTTACGCTTAGATGTGACTTGTCCAGAATGTTGCTCGAGAGTGGTACTAAACCTCGAATTTCATGCGAACCACGCCATAACTTGGCGGGTTTTTACAAGACCCCTCCATTCTGTACAGTTCTTTTTTTCAACGTATAGTTCTTACTTGTCCTCCAACAGTACGTTCACAGACAGTCAAATTGTAGTAGCCTCAGTATGAGGAAGAAAGATAACATTCTCATAACTTTGTATGGAAATGACTTCTACAGAATCAATGGCTAAACACTGATGAGGAGCAATTTTAAATCATGCGCCTTCCTCAGCTAACAGATGATTTGTCCCTGATATGACATACGCCCTCATTTCATTGTCCACATTGCTTGTTATATAGCCGATCATAGATTGTTACGTGTTTCGCTTGTCGACTTCGCTGTTTGTGTGTTGGCTTAAATAAATAAATAAATAAATAAACATGTCGGGAACTGTTTCTACATTCGGACAACTACTATTTTGGTGCAGTAAGGTTGTTCCTAATTTGGATACGGTTGTTGAAGTTTGCACCACTTCCCATTGATTGAAAGCTCAACACTGGATGGTAGTGCGGCATCTGGAACGATTTTATGGATTGCCGCAAAGCGGCTGCCAGCATATGAATCGCAACTTCAAAAAATCAGCGTTGAATTTCAAGTGCTGACAAGTACTGAGCACTATACATTAGATCCCAATGAATCACTTTCGGATATCCTATTCGAATGACCCGTCCGAATCGACCGAAAGTCCGGGGTCCGCAAAATTGTCCTTATCCGAATCATACAAAAATCCGTGGTCCGCAACATTAGCCTTATCCGAATCATCCAAATATCCGAAGATCTTCTATCGGATCCAATGTATGCTGGGCACGCACTGCAGAGCAAATACTTTCAGGAACTATCTGACCTCAACACTCATTCTCTGCCGACTGTTCGTCGTTGTAAGGGACTCAGCAAAGCAGGATCGACTTGCAGATCTGGTACGACCACATCTTTCGTTCGTATTTGCAATCCGTCTAGTTGCTCTCGGAAGTTGCAGGTGCGGCGCGGCTCGAGGTTCCGTGATGGTCTTGTGCTGTTGTGTCTGCATCGCTTCGCCACCAGTTTTACAGCCCACACGAGAAGACGGTGGTCAATGAAGCCAGGTGAGCAGACAGCTCAAAGTTGTCCTTGACTGTACGAATGCAGTTGGGTTCTCCATTGCTGCTATTCGCTCAGGCACTTTGGCGCAATCGCAGTAAACTAGGAGCAGTATAGCACTGTAATCAGGATGGAGGGGGGGGGGGATGAAGATCCCTGCTCATCACAACATTAAATAATTAAAAGGACGAAGGATGGCGTTACTCACCAGAGAAGAGTCTCAGGCGTATGTCTGAACGGGGGAAATCGGAAGCTCTAGTTAACCATTGCTACGCAGCCACTGATCACTGTCGCATATTCGGAGGCCACTGCCGCGAACGTGACAAACTCTTTCTTCGGACTTTGCTTGAAGCTCTCACAGGTTTGGTCACAGGTCTCACAGGCTCTCACAGGAATCTGACCCTTATTTGACAATTTTGAGTGAAGTAAATGTGTAGGAGATGTGTAGGAAGCAAACTAGTAAAGGAGGCAGAGGTCATGAAAAAATGCAAAGTTAGTACATAGCAAGGAAGTCGAACCTGTGGCCTAGTGCCTGTGAAGCAGCATCACACCCGGCTGCCGCAGAATCTTTCGTCAAGTCCCATGCATCAGAGCGCACACAGATATGCGCTGACGGTGCAATCCTATACCCCAGCTTCGGGGCCCGTAGTTCTTTGGGTTCAAGGACTCAGCAAAAACGAAAGATGTTTTTCTACTATATGAAGGGGGAGATTCTCGCAATAGCTGTCCATTTCCCCCTTTCAGAACTACGCATGAGACCCTTTCCTGGTCAATCCCTTTGGGAGGGCCACGCGTTCTACTTCTACGGGATGTCCTGGAGGCAATTTCATGCATATTTGACCATACAATGACTTGTGGTGACCAGCCGATTAACAACTCAGCCCTTATTCTTCTCGGACAAGTCCGGTACCAGCTCACGGACCCCGGTGGAATGGAAGACTTGGTTGGCCTGGGCAGGAAATCCGGACAAATAACCTGGTATCGGGTGATCGCGACAGCCGGCACTTCCTCCGACTGCGCTACACGCCCCCAATCATTACAAAATTATGGCACAAAAAACTTACAGCGGTTTTTTAAAAACAAAAACAGAATATTCGACAGCTGGTTCACTTCTGATTATCTTAACAACAATACGACGCCTTCTAGGAGTGTATCCTGTCACACCTTTTGCTCATCTGGGACTCTCAGCTCTTTCAGCATTCATCGAAAGTTCCTTTTCAGACATACTTCCTCCGCCAATTTTACCAGAATTTCGATTTAACGTCAAGTTTCTCGACGCTCTGACTACTCAGCTTAACATGGTAACAGTGGCAAAACGGTGTGGTTTTATTTGAATTTCTATGATATATCGATCACCGCCAAGGAGAAAGCTTTCCGATTTTGAGCTGCTCTTCACTATTCACCACGTGAAAGCGGCGGGATTCAGGATTCATTTTCAGAGCGCCCGCAGTTGTTGCTGTTCTCTGCACGGCCTACTTTCTTCTGCGTCTCCGTCCCAAACGCACCAGCAACACGATTCTAGTGGCATTGCCGTACCTCTCCTCTGCGGCAGTATGCTTGCGAGCCTTTCTGGGCGACGATGACGGGTATGCGTGCTTAGTCCGCCTTACTTCTGACCGTTCTGTGTGGGATTTCATGCAAGGACATCTGTGCCTCGTACGGGGCTTTGTTCAGTGAAATCTATGGTGAGGCAGCGTTTTCAGGTTGCTGGTTCTGCCAATTGTTGCTGGAGCTCTGCTCACATCACTCACTTCTGCGACGCTCGGCGGCCTAATATATATGTGTTACCTCGTGCGTCCCGAAGCCCTCCTTCTCCTTGTGATCTCCTGTGAAATGGGAATTCGTGCCAGAAGAATGCACGCTTCGCCATATCTCTTCACATTTCTCTGTCAGACAGTCTTCTTCTACACGGTACGTTTCTCCACTGCTGCACTCGGCAAACACCTCCAATACAACTTTTCGTCTGAAACTGTGCGGTCTTCCGAACCACCCTCCCCCTTTTGGATCAGACACTTATCCTGTGAACGATGTTGTCTTGTTGAGCTGTGCTTTTGTGCTTTTACGTGCCACTTCATTTTTTAATGCCTCATCTTGAAGGGCCAATCGAGCAATATATCATCCATCGACATTGCCGTCGGATACAAAGGTCTCTCATCATACATCGCTCCTCTGGTTGGAGCGCAAATCCTCACCAACTTCTACTCGATGCCATTGTCTTTTGGCCTCGGATACTTGTGAGTTGATATTCACGGAGAAGCTGACTTGACTTGTTGTTCTTAGAGGAGATCGCACGCTGTAGCCGTTTTGAAATAAGGATACATTTAAAGGTGGGGACCTTCTCACAACAATTACTGCATGAAGAGTTGGCAACATTAAGGATTTGTGTTTCAATTATAAAGATACTTTTTTCGACATCACTGATTGCTCCGGCTCCCTTTTCTGTTAAAGTTTACAGGGTGTCTCAGAAAAATCGGATAGACTGTTTGTACAACTTTCACGTGAAAATGGACACTCCTTCAAACCAAATTGGGGACTTAGTAAGTCAAATTGGACGCACTTTGAAATCAAACTGAACAGCTTCCAAATCAAAGCAAACGTCTTCCAGGTGAGGTCAGATACTCTCTTAAAAGGCCGCATTAAAGTTTTGTTTTGTGATAAGAGAATATAGTGCCACTTTCTTCGAAAATTTATTACTCGCCCTAACAAGTGTGAAAAGCAGTGTTCGAAATTTTGTAAAATTTCAATTTATCCAGAAAAATAACAGTTCGAAGCTTGTGTCAAAGTGCAGGGAAGCGGCAAGTTTTTAGTGTATCAAAGGAAGAGATGGTGCCAAGCGCTTGCCAAGAACGCCTCGATTTCCATTTTTGATTTTTGACTGTTAGCAAAGTTCTGTTCGCCTGAAGTTACGCACTAGTCCACGTTACGAAGGAACAATTGTAATTTACATCGCCCTTTCAACTGGAAAGCACTTACACTTTACACAATGAAAGCTGTGCGAATTGACTTTACACGACAATTACAGCTGCCTGTAGTTTAAAATGCATTTTAATCCATCATTTTTTCTAGAAAAATAAGCATTTTCTAAGCACTATGTTCACCTTTTTGTGCCAGGTGAATTATAAGTTTCCTAATAAGGTAGTAGCAAATTTTCCTAGTACAAGAATTTATTTGACCTTCCTTTGCAGTTTCTACGAAGAGGCGCTCGTTTTTAATTCGAAAGATGTTATATTTTACCACAAAAGCATACAATTTGATGTGAAAGTGTCACAAAAATAGCTCACGAAAAAAATAGATAGAAAAATAGCTCATATAGCTCATGAACTTGAACTTGTCATTCTTTCAGTACTGTAACAACATTTTTTTTTCGAACGTTGACCTTTAATTCTCGCATACATTTTGTGATTCCCTAGTGCTCAATTATGCGTAAACTGTGCTTACGCTATCAATCAGATAAGGATAAGGATAAAGGATAAAGGACGACGTTACTCAATCCCTTCTGGGATGCGCCAGCGCATTCTACTTCTACGGGATGTCGTGGAGGCGACATGAATGCGTATTTGGCCATACAATGACTTGCGGTGGCCAGCCGATGAACAAATCAGTGCTCTATCCTTCCCAGACAAGTTTGGTACCAATTCACCGACCACGGAGGGATGGAGGGCTTGGTTGGCCTGGGCGGGAAATCCGAACCAGGAACCTGGTATCGGGTGCACGCGACAGTCGCGCCTCCTCCGACTGCGCTACACGCGCCCTTGTCAATCAGATAATGACTCTGAGATATTGAGCCAGTATGTGGCGCAATCTTTTTGTCTAACACTACGATTTTTTGCTTTGCTGCTCTGCAAAGTCGTCGCTGCAACATAGCAGTTGTCAAAATGATGATGGCCGTTAAAGCAGCGTTATCGCATTGTTTATGGAATGCTGAACGTTTTAAAGATAATTTTTCAGATCGAATATTTACTCCGATTTTCTATGAAATTTTCTGAAAATGACATGCTATGAACAGCTGATCTATTATTTAGCCACCAGCGTTAGCTATCTCCTTTTTCAGCTTCAATCACGTAGAACAAGCAGATGCACTCGACTGTCTTGGCTCCCTGCTGCAGTTGCGGTCCTTGACGCTGTTCTCGTCCATCGTCAGCATGATATGTCTTTCCGGTCACTTGTTCACGTTCAGCGTGCTCGCTCCAAAAATGATCTGCGAAATCCTGCACGCCATCATTGCTTTGATCATCGCCAGCTTCGCCTTGCTTTTCATGTGTGGAGCGCGGGTTCCCGCCCAGTAATACGGGCTTCTCTGTCTTTCCGAGGTTTCGCAACCTCTTGTACACAGCTGCCTTTGAAAATCATGGAGGTCCTCTTTCACGCCTACCTGCTCATTCCTTGATTCTCGCAGAAAAATGAACACTCGAAGGAATAAAAGGCGTTTTAAAGATGTTGGATGGCCCTGACATTCTCTTTTAGGTGTTTAAGGGATCCACACCGTCAGCTTTATGACTTTTCTCGTACATCATGTGCAGAAGCTGCTTCACCCAACTGCTAGGCCTCGTCCATTTGAATGGGTCACAGACTTGTCAAGCCTGTGTCATACTCCTGTCCAACGACCGAGATCTGTGAAATTCACTTGGAATCCTATTCAAATGATTGGCACATGCAAGTTTACCGCGAGCTTTGATTTGTGCTTCATCTTGAAGCTCCTCTCTAATAATTCCCGTATATTGTTATAAACAATAATTACACCTCTGTTGACGACATTTATTTGCCTTTCACTGTAGTTTCACTGATAATACATTAATTAAATTCAACAGAAGCAAGAAAACAACAGGGTCAAGGATGCTCCAGAGTATCCATGTTCGGGCTCAGAAACGACGCACGAAATTCGACGAAAAACAAAGTTCACGTGACAATAACCTTTGATGTTTCTTACATAGGCTTTCCACTTTCTAGTCCGACTCAACGCTACTTCACGCAATAAACACCTCAGCGCAGCCCTAACCCTGAGTAAACAACCAGATAACTACAAAAGCCCTTGTCTCTTGAGATCCTCGTACATTTTGCGGGTGACAACATTTCCTGCCGAGTCTTCAAACTCCTCGTCTTGGTCAGGATTCCACTTTTGCCTCTCCTGAAATGAGCACTTCAATGAACAGTCTGCTACACCTTCGCCTGTCTCCTTCGTTTATGGGCTGTTTAAAGGTTATCAGATGAAAGAGCAGCAATGCCAACCGTTCGCTACAGAGAGTTCATCGAATATCCATGACCTATTCATGCCCTTTTGAAACGGAAGTCAAAAAAAAAGAAGGCTGACACCAATATCATTAAGTCACCACGGCCATGCTCCGATGTACTAAACAAACGCTTCAACAGTCCACCGCTGGCTCCTCCGTCTCGAGGGTGGAAAGAAAGTGCTCGATGACCAACCCACGCCGGAAATGTCTAACAGTGCTGATGTTTCTAACTTACAGGATTTATTCAAGCAGAACACAGACACCAACTTTCCAAATCCTGATTACTTACAGGGTCTTCTATCATTTCACTCAGTAGTTATTAGAATACAGTCAGGATATACACAATATTTTTCTTTAAAAAAAAAACAAGAATCAATTGCAACCTCTACAGCCTAAGTCCTGGAAAAAGATGAACAACGTCCCGCCACAAATTAGTAGATGATTCCATCTTGTATATGTTGATAGCGAAATCGTTATGTTTGGTTTTAGAGCACGTTTGGGAGCAAAATAAAGAAAATGCGAAACTGCTCTGAAGCACGACGTTCAAGAAGCAGGTCTCATTTCCGCGACAATTCTTAGCGTTCTTTTTCAAACTACCTTAAGGCGCAACCGAGAGGTCCTATAGAGGCGTGCGCCCCTATATACTCCTCTACGACCAACCTTGTCTCCTTTGATTTTGTTCCATAGATCCAGCGCATCTTTGATTTGCGTAATATTCGCGAAATGAGCCGTATTTGGAATGCCCAAACATCGCATTCCATGAGAGTGACGCCATTCCTAAACGAGACAACATGAGATAAGAGTAAAAGCAAGTACTCTCCAAGGTTCTAAAGGGCAAGTTGAATAGCACAACTCACATTGAAATGTTTCTGGAATGCTTTCGGTCCTTTATAAACCTGATTACCGCATATTTCGCATGAGTACGAAATATTAAGTCCGTGCAATTTGTACAACCAGTAGGGAATCGGTTTACCATCCCATCTGAAATAATATAACGACTCTCTCCAAGCACTATCAGAAGAAATCGCTTAACAACTCACCCTAGGGGAAGATTTTTGGGATTATACGGTACACCATCATCTTCCTCTTCATCGCTTTCCACCTAGAACATGAGAAGTTTTAAAAGGGAGAAAACCATAGTGACCAGTTAGCCGTACCTGAGGCTCCTCGTCATCGTCCTCGTTTTCCCCCACAGTCCTAGCCTGCTTCCTCTCTACATTTTCACGAGTCGCATCTCGTTCATCCATCAATATGGCGCCCATGCTAAAGAAAGAAGAATATCAAAATGAAGCCCTGGGAACGTCAGCGTATTAACGCAACCCTGCGCTAGTTCTTAAATATTAGGTTGTAACGAAATAAGTGGCACTGAACCACTGTAAATTTAAACAGTTAGTATCTCAGCTTGTAGGCAAGTTTATTAACCGAAATAGAAACCTTCTGATTCTACACATCTTTGCCAACGTGACACAAGCTTTTTTATCCCAGTAGCATAAAAATCAGAAGTTCTGAAATTGACGAAATCTTCGAAGGCACTTTCGGCATCCTGTTGGTACTTGAATGTTTTCCCTACCAAGAAGTCGCCAAGATGCTTGAAGAAATGGTAGTCTGTTGGGGAGAGGTCGGGAGAAAACGGAGGATGTGGTAGAGTTTCAATGCTCAGCCCATTCAATTTCTGCAACGTCATTCGTGCTGCATGGGGGCGAGCGTTGTCGTGCAGAAGGAGAACTCGCCTTCGGTTTACCAAGGCCGGCCGGATATCCTCCACTTTTTCATCATTTCTTCAATTTCAATGCAATACTTCTCTGCCGTGATGGATTCACCGGGAGGGAGGAAGCTGTGGTGAATAATTCCCAGCGACACCACCATACTGTCACCATTACTTTCTTTTGGTGCAATTCCGGCTTCGCAAAAACCTTGGGGCTCTCATCGCTGTCCACCCACTGTGCCGATCGTCGCCTGTTGTCGTACATTATCCATTTCTCGTCACAGGTTACGATACGATCAAGGAATGGGTCCGTTTCGTTCCGTAGAAGCAGTGCGGACGAGATCTCATATCGTCGGTTTCTTTGCTCCTCAGACAGCTCGTGAGGCACCCATCTTTCCAGCTTTTTGGTCTTTCCAATTTCCTTCAATGCCGGGCAGCCGTGTTGTGACTGACGCCAAGAACCTTCGCTATCTCCCTGGTACCTTTGTGTTTATCCTCCTTAACCACATCTCTCAGCTTGTCTTCATCAACATCACTATGCCTCCCACGACCTTCATGTTCTTCCAAGCTCTCATCTCCATTGCGGAACTTCTGATACCAACGACACGCCGTCCGAATTGTGGAACATCCTTGACCGAATGCGGCGTTGATCTTCTCGTCCGCCTCCTTAGCTGTAGTGCCCAGCTTGAATTCATACAAGCCAATGCCTCGGATTACCTTTTGTCCATCAGCAAAAAAGTCAATAAAACTCTAAAGGTTCCCTCTTTTACATAGAAAATTTGGTACTCACCGGTAGAGCAAAGTTTGCGCTTCTAAATGATATGCCACATGTTACGGTTTGTTCTTGATCAAACGCGTAAAGACGCGCCAAAAAATGGCGCGAGCCAGTGTCATTTAATTCGTTACAACCTAATACTTCTTCTATGGTTAAGAACAGCTTGAAAACAGCAGTTTTCAAGTTCTCAACGCTCAACGCTCTCTCCTTCGTTATGAAGCATGCACTCATACAAAACTGTTCGCTGTAAGTGGTAAAGACTGCTCATTGTTGTTTTGTCGTATATTGTATTTTTCAAACTCCTCCGCCAGAATGGAGGTGTATTGGAGGTAACGATCAAAGAACGTGGCAGTTTATCTTTCGACTCTGAATGCTCCATCCACCGAAGGGTCAGACTGATGCCATGTTTCCTTCCAGGACATGGAGGACTGCGACAGGCCACTCAGTGCGGTGATCCCAAGAGCTGTTTGAACCCACCATCTCAACGTAATCATAAACGATATGTAGGAAGGCTAGAAAGCGGCGATACGAATCCTGCATGGGATAGGAAGAATATATAACACTGACCGCTATCAAGAGTCGGATCTTAGTCCGCTCCTCCTGCTAACGCTCGGCGGTGTAGGGACCAATAACAGGAAGACCCACTCAGAATCATCCTCTACGTGGACGTCATCGCCCTGGGGCCGGATTCATCAATGACTTACAGCAATTTAAAAGAGAAAATTACAGCCGAATCCCTGATAGCGCGGCTTATCAAGCGATATGGTGAGCGATAAGCCGCGTTGTCTGAGTTCCCCGTTGTGAATTCTCTGTTAAAGTTATGTGAGTCGCTGAAGAATCCGACCTCTGGTAGTCTACAGTCAGAACGAGCTGGAGGTGCACCCGAAGCAGAAAGCCTTCGCAGACCACGGCCTACTGCTACAGGAGGAAAATCAACTCCATCAACTCTGAACTACATGATGGACCTATTCTGAACTACCAATGGGGGAAACTGAGAAGGTATAGGAATTCCAGTACCTTGGGAAAGACTAACTCGCTGTGGGTCAGTCTATCACGGCGGATAGAAGCAGCCTTAGTCAAATGAAGGGAGTCCACAAGAAACCACTGGATGTCCGGATTGGCTGGCTGGAACGGAAACATCAAGGCAGTGATGAAGATATCCCCTATTCGGTCGAAGATGGGTGAGCAACGCTTAAGGTGATACGGACACATGCTCAGAAGACCAGAAGATCACCTAATAAGCTTGCCTCGAGAGTTCAACGCACCCGAATAGCGACCACGGGTAGTCGCGAAGGTGAAAAGACGCCATAAAGAGAATTCGCCGAAATCAGCGCCACGGTAGAAGGAATAAGCGCTTGAGATATGAGATAGCGACAGATTATGGCAACAGCGGACTCTGTGCCTGCGCGGATTAAATACTACGGAAAAGAAGAAGGTACGCATTGGTTTTCTGCCAGCCACTGGGTCCCCTGATTCTTCATAGTTCAGGAAAATGAAACTCCTTCAGAAATCCTTGACCTTCAGACTGCGCTAGCATTAAGAAGTGATTTTTTCGAAATGTATGACTTTATTGAAAAGTTGAAACTTGGCGAAGCCACTTTCATATGAAGATTCAACTATCAATCCCGCTTACTCCAGTTCTTCCCTACAAAAGGTAAACACTCGTCTTTCTGCAGCTCTCACATTCTAAGATTGTGGAAAAAGGAAAGTGTGATAGCCAAGTCGAAGAATTTCTAAGAGAGGTGGTCTTAAGCGACGATTAGAGACTTTATGATATGTAAAACATATGCAATTCTCCTAATATAGCTCGTCATCCCCGCAACCCCCTGGATAACAACTCTCGCAGAAATTGTTGGGAGCCAATAAATATTTCTGCAATTCGCCCTCTTCGCTGAAAAAAAAAAACCTAACGAATAGCATCCAGCACCATGCACTGAAGGCGTTTCACATAAAAAAAGGAGAGAACAGAATCAAGGCATGCAAATAAAAACCAACCATTTTATGCAACCCTCCAGCTTCGCCAACATGGATACTCGTGCTTTCTCCTTAGCTTCGTCAGTTTTCTTCGCCAACGCGTCCCTTCCTAAATCACCAGCCCTCAATCCTTTCGATGCATACAGGCGCTCAGCACGCTCTTTCAGTGTTCTAAACAGAAATATGTTGTACTGCAAGCACGGAGTGAGACTGAGAGCTAAGGCATAACAATGTAGTTTATTACCCTCCGCATTTTAACCCTAGAGCCATCAGTGCAGCCTTAAGCCTGTCCAGGCCCAAACTTTCGAGCTCTACTGGACTACTGTAAGCGGAGACGTCAATGGCTGCCTGAAGGCGACATTGGGTGAGCAAGAAATAGAAAGTGAAGAGAAGGGAAAAGCGATACCTCCTTAGGAGTGCTAAGCGACGAGTGCCAACCAGGCAACGTCCCTTCTGCCAGCATGCGTTCCACATCGGCATCACTCTTAAGATAAAAGAAAAATAAAAGAAAAGAAAAAAATGAAATGAAATAAAATAATAAATAAAAGTGAAAGAATCATTCTGATAAGAAGTTAGCGGGCACAACGACACACCTTTTGAAAGTCTTCCTTAAGTGAATGAAGGGGCCGAGTGCGATCCATGAAATACACGAGGTAGTCCTGAAAAGGAAAATTGCAGTCCTGTTCCTTCAACACCACCTATGCTGAGCTTAATCTGAAGCCAGAACAAGCAAATGTGAACACGATGGCATATTGACCAACACGAAGATTTAAAGCATACCTTCAGCGCAATGAGGTAATCCTTATAAGCTCCCGTCTTCTTCGTAGTGTTTCTGGGGATGTCAACGAATTTGTCGAATTGCCCGAGATACGTAATATAATCCAATTTCTGAAGGTGAAAGACATAAGCATACAGAAGCACAGCCCTTCCTAGTATTTAGCTGTCAGCCATAATGCAACAACGAAGTAAACATCGTCCTATGGTTAGCCTGTGGAAGGCTTTTCAACTGAAGAGAAAGAATTTCAAAATGGAACAGGACTTGCCACTTTTCCTCGATGGAATGCTAAGATTTCTAAATCTGCTCGATGGAATGCTAAGATTTCTAAATCTGCTTAGAGGCTGTTACAGTAACGTTCATGTCATAATACCTTTGCTAAGTTGTGGAGTATTATTTATACTTCACAACACGACATGTTGAGATAGAAAATAGATAAATGCGACACAAAACACATACCTTTACATTTTTCAAATTTAGGTACATGGCGTGTAGAGCATGCATATCCAGAAACCTGAAGCGATTTATTTCATTAGGCTGAGTACGTTTCCAGGTAAAAATTCACTACGAGCTCTTTAGTTATCTATGAGCGTAGACTTTGGCGGCTCGGCTACATCCATTTCCTATTCCATGTCACCCTACGGAAAAACAAATCTAGAACCAGGTGTACTTGAGGGGCAAAGTGACCTTCTGTTCAACACTATTGCTTCAAAGCACATTTCAGGTTCTCTTTTATTAAACGAAGAGGTTATCTATAGGCAATACTGTTCATGGGAGAGGTGCTCTTGCGGAGAATATCAAGACATGTAGGGCGGCCTCGCTGGAAAGAAAATCGCAAAGCGCTATCCTTTGCCAAATTACGCTCGAGTGTCATTTCTGAATATAGTTCCCTATTTACTTATTGAAATACTCTGTATAAGACAGGAGTGAGATGAAACTGCAATACAACAAACACCAAAGCTAACAAACAAAGGTAGCTCCTAAATATCTACGCGCAGAGAGTTTGTTTTGCTGCGCTGCGTTTGAAAGAATAATTGGTTTCCAGGAGGGTGGTAGTCCTAATAAGTTGTATTTAGACTACACCTGCTCTGACTGTGAAAAATTTAGTTCTTACCGTGGTCTTAGGTATAGAGAAGAACAGTTTATACTGACCTCCTCTCGTTATTGAGGAACGCAGAGTATAAAACTGCAAAAAGTTCACTTCGGACTGCTCCTTATAAAGTTAGCTCCAGCCTTCTTGTCACCATCTAACACAGGGACAACACCAGAGAGGAAACCCAGCCTTATCCATTTAGACCAGCTTTCTCCAAAAACCAGAACACCTCCGGCTGTCTTATAATGATACTAAGCGCGCTGGGGAGGAGTCTTTCAGCGAGTGCAATTCTCGAAGGTTTATGGGCAAAGTTAGTGGATACTAAGCGGACTGGTGCAGCGTGTTAAGATACCTTGCCGACGCACCTCGGCAAGGTATCCTAACACGGGTAGGTTAGATCAGCCAGACTCCGGGCTTCATTCCTCTGCCTAGTTCTGTGCTCCTTTCCGCTGACGCGGGACGCCCGAGGGCGCTAAGGTAGCTGGGGGAGGGGTTACCTTATAAAAAGCATCACTAACACGAAAAAAAGAAACGCTGACACACTGATAGTTCATAAAACCAACCAACAATGCTATAGCTTTGTTCTGTGCTCTCCTCTGACGCTATTTAGGCAGGGAAAGAGATTCCAGGGTGTGGTTCAAGTGACGCAACCGTATTAAAATTGCCTACATCCCGGAGTTCCCTCCCTTGCGCAATTCGGAAGCAGATAAAACGCGGATTTGTAATCGAAAGTAGAAGATAAGACTGCGTTTACATTTCCTGTATGTAGCTACACGCCATGACTCCCCGCCGCGGCTATGGTGACCACCCTAACATCCATATCGCAACCCGTGTTTATGTGAGTGTTCCACTACCATGTACAATCTCGAAGCGGGCACCAGCCCGCTTAGTACTCTTATAATAAAGTGATAATTTCCAACCTGCCATATCCCTCCTCATCGGTAAACTGAACCACGTCACCTTCTTCTCTTTCAGGATCAGCTATCTCCTCGTGCATCTTTTGGAACTCCATTGAAAGTGGCTCGGCAAGCTGAAACATAGGGAATTAAACCACTTTTCGAAAATATCTGCAGCGTATAGCAGTAGACGGGTTTTAGAGCTGCTCAATATCAGCGCACCCAAACAGGGATCGAATAGTCACCTCGTCTGGATTTCTGCGATGAGCGTCCTTGAGTATCTTAAAGCGAGCATAGAATTCTGCGAATTCATTCGGGCCTGCAATGGCGTCCATTTCCCTCTTTCGAACTCCCTCGCTGTCCGTATAGATACGCTCCAGAGATTCGGTACACGAATGATATCTCTGCAACAACAATATGTGAGACTCTTCATTTAAACTCTGCACGACACAGCCTAGCGGGCGACCAACAAAACCCCAAGATGTGTCTTCAGGAGAACCTTCCCAACAGAAAAGAAGGCAGTGCCGTCCTTACATATCATTCCCCTTGTAGAATTGTCGGATATACGTTTTAAAGCAGAAATGCTACGTGAACTTACGTCGACAAGCTGTTTCACACGCTGTTGAGAGTTGATGTTGGCTTTGTGCGTCTTCTTGTCGCTCATAATCTCCTTCACTATCGTCTCAATTGTCCGCTCCCGCTCCTCGTGCAACTTCCTCTGAGTCTCCAAGATCGAGTCCATGTCTGACCTGGAATTCAAGCACTAGAGCAAGCCAGCGCCAACATAAAATAAAACGGAGAGAAAAGCCACCGCAAACATTCGAAGGGTGGCGAGGATTTAAAGGGTCACACTCGGTGAGTGTTGTCGTTGGAGCGCCGAAACTACGCAAGGACGACGGAGATCCCGTCAGCTCCACCCCGTGCACGGATTGCCGCCGCAGGACGCGACCGTCCTGAATCGTGCAAAGGTGTAGAGACAAAAAAAAAACTCCGAGAAAATTAGACAACAAAAAATTTCGAAATGATCGCTCTAGCTATCTATTGTATCTAAATATGTATATTTATCAATAACCAACACTTTTATACCATTTCACGTCGAAGTGGACACTTATAGACGTAACAAATGGATAGTTTTGACGTCAAACTGAACACCGAAGTGAAGGCGAAGAGAGCGATGTGATTAAAGCAGATCCTCTCTTTTTTGAAAATAATATGTAAATCATTTACTGTAATAAATTGAGTGCAGTGCTTGAAGTTTTATAGAGTTTTGCAATTCAGATGATAAATTGATCATTATGTCAACGTGCAGTAAAGCAACACTTTTTGAATGGATGAGAAGAAGAGAACACACCGTGCTTTCGTATAGGTCGTCACGATTTTTCTCTATCTTGTAGTGTAAATGCCGCTTACTTAGAATGGAAACAAGGATACGTGCTTTTCTATAATTCTTTTTGTTGTACCGTATACAAATACGTAACAACGTAAAAAACGTTTTGTTATCAATCGAGGGAATATCGAGATGCTAGACGAGTGCATAAGGCCACCTATTCTTTGAACGCACTAAAAATTTATTGTTCTTTAAAAACAATTATTGCGCCTCGAAATAACTTGCAATACAAATATTACTTTTCTTATTATAAAACTAAAAATTTTCTTAAGTTCCCAACACTGTGTTCCCATTTTCAGGAAAGGTGATCTATAAATTTCCAAGGAAGTGATAGTGAGACAAAATTTTGACCTTCCTAGTGGGTGTCTGGTTTAATGTGGAAAACGATCGTTTTGTTTTGACAGATGATCGGTTGGTTTTCAGTCGTATCCAATTTGACGTGAAGCTGGTGTGTATAGGTTAATATGAATTCCTGCATGCACCTATTCAGCAAATCCAATTTGTTGAAGACGTGAAATCTGCTATGTAGGAACTACAGGATAGTGGCACTTACACCATCAATCAAATGAATCAGGTGACTGCATGGCGCGATTTCTAATGAAAGCCATCGCGCAAATAGCTTTTTTCGAATTTGGAATGGCCTAACAAGGGAAGCCTATGAACTTCCCCAAAGATTCTCAACGTGACCTATATTTATTTATTTATTTATTCGAGTAGTAGACATGACTCTTCGCGTTACAAACTAACAACAAAAGAACAGACCAAAAACAACCAAATACGTAAACAAATCAGTTAGATATCAATTCTTGTGCTACGTTTTGACCACATGTCGTGTTGCACAACATTGAAAGATTTACCCAGCATGATACGTTCTAAAGGTACGCGTAGACAGGCTCGCCAGTAGACATGGGATCCGAATCATGCATTTTCGGATATCCGGCCGGATTTATCCGGTTTCGGATTATCCGAAATCCGGCTCGGTCCAAAATTGCCCTCATCTGAATCATCCGAAGATTCGGGGTTTCTAAAATTGCCCTCATCTGAATCATCCGAAGATCCGGGGTTTTCAAAATTGCCCTCATCTGAATCATCCGAAGATCCGGGGTTTTGAAAAACGCAATGATTCGGATAAAATCGGATAATAGGAGGTTAGCGCGTCTTGCTGGCAAACTCTGCGCCATTGATAACATGACTTTTTTGGGTAGATTTGCAATCATTTGGCGGGAATTCTCTCACAAGGAAAGGGTCTGATAGTGTATATCTGAACGGGGAGAGGGAGTCATCCTATTAAATAGGAATACTCGCCACCCCTCAATTAGCATAAAATGTGTTTCATTTTTGCCAAGTCGTTAAACCCAAGGAGTGGGGGTTCTTGAAGTCACAATTGAACGGCGCATTACGAATTTGGGTACTTGTACGACCGCGATGCCTCTGCCGGCAAGCGGCTCGGAGCGCAATGGGTAGTGACGATGCTTCATGGGAGGAAGGTCGGGGGTTCGATCCTCATGCGCTGCTGCATTCCTGCTTTTTGAATGATTGGCTGAGATTTGAGGGATTCTGACGTCTACACCATTTTCAGATGTTTTCTGCTCATTTTCCAGCTTCATGCTGTGGTACTCAACATGGTACTGCATAAATATTCAATACCAGTGATACACAGGTACAACGTGCCTAAAGCAGCACTGGACACAATGGGCAGGGTATAAGTGCTGCAGGCTCCTCACAGTTTGTTTCCATACATTGGCCAATGACCTCGGGTAAAACCATCCTGCTCGGATTTCCAAGGGAGACCATGATGCGACGTCACATGTGGTTAAAACTAAAAAGTCTGTGGATCCCGGAATTTGACCTAAACGGCATCAATACACTCTTTCTCTCATCTTTGCCTGTCATCTGGAAATTAGAGGTCTGCTGGAGGTTCTCTAAAACCTAACACCAACAAAGTCGGCGATGCTCGAGTGGTGATCCACCTGCTCACGCTGAAGTGTGGTCCACCTTTAGATAACGAGCCTTCAAGGGAATGACACCAACCTGACCGAACGAATGGCTAGCATACCCAAGGACTTCGAAGCACGTCACCTTGAAGTTAACGAAGACGAACGGCTGGAAGTGGCGAAAAACCAGAAGAAGGTTGGGATCCGCAAAATGAACTGATAGACGTGGAAACGCTGACAAGCAGTGGGCATATGATAACGTTTTCGGCTGGAACTCTTGTTTCAGAGGAAAGGAAACGTCTTCAGTTGGATTTCGCCTATGGGGCCGATCTCATTTGTCCATATATGGAAGCAAACTGTGAGGAGCCAGTGGCCTTTATGCGCTGCTCGTATTGTGACCAGTGCTTATGTTCCATGCACTTTGTGTCTGTGTATCACTGATGTTAAACGTTCATACATCGTTATGTTGAACAGCTTTCCAATTGAGTTTTGGTTAAAAAACCGGCCTGTAATAAACAAATGGCAACAAAGTTGCTCTCACGGCATACATCTGAAGACACTGCACAGCAAACATCTAAAATGGTGCAGATGTCAGAATCGCTCAATTCAAACAATAAGTTGAAATGCAAAGATGCAGCAGTGCAGAAAAGTCGAACCCTTTACCTCCCTCTCATGGACCAACGTCGCTATCTACTGCGCTACGAGCCGCTTCCCGCCGGCGCCATTGCGGGCGTACAAGACTCCCAAACTCGTGAGGCGCCGATTCCACGGTAACTTCAAGGATCCTTTAGTCCTCGGGCTTATCGAAAAAAGAAACACATTTTTATACTAATTGAAGAGTGGCGATTATTCCTATATAGAACGGAACAGAACAGAACAGAACACGACTATATGGTGGGATGACTCACTCTCTCCGTTCAGACATACGCTTCAGACCCTTCCCTTTTCAGATCACGAGAAATTTCTTGCGGGGCGTTTCGGAATCGTTTCATTATTATTCTTTACAAGACTTCGCTGTGCATTACCAACTCACTATTGAGTTGGTATTGGCACTTTGGGGTCTTAACCCATTGACGACCGCGCGGCCCAATTTCGGCCTGCAGTTTTTCTGTCGCGTGGGACCGCGCGGCCCAATTTTAGCCCGCGGTTAAAAAAATGTTCGCTGCGGCGCACTTCCTCGATTTTTCATAGCTTACTTGTATTCATTAGATTCGTTGGATCCTACCAATGCTACCTGCACAGTGGTCCGAGAATCATTTACTTCTAACGAAAGCTTTGATAAAAAAAATCAGCCCAACACACTATTCAAACCTCACGTAAATAGATACTACTCATGAGCAGCTATGTATATCTTACAAAAATGGTCATGGTTAAGACATCTAGTCAAATCTCTTGCGAAAAACTTGAACCCAATTTAGAAAAAAAATTTCAAACACTTGCTACATCGTGTGGTCACCTTATTTGCACGATTCGTGACGAAAGTGCGCCCTTTTCTGTGCTGACCTTTTTGTAGCAGCAAATACATCTTCTACGTTTTGCTTCGAACCTGTTCCGGCCTTTTCCAATATGTGGCTCACCCATTGGAGAGGGAGCTTCATTTGGAATACCGTGAAGTAGTGAGTGCACGAGATTCGAGCCTCAAGGCGGTCCCAGCGCGCGGTCCCACGCGCCAGACACGCGATTTGCCTCGCGGTCGTCAATGGGTTAAAGCTGTTTTTTGTTTGTTTTGGAAGCACAAAATAGTTCTGCGGAGGGCTCCCCTCGTAAGGCAGCCAAATACGACATCTTTTACGTAGCGCTGGTGTGTTCCACTCCATTGGTGAACTGAGCTAGGCCAGATATAATGTAACTGGGCATTCATGTGCCTTGCTACCAGGGCATATAAACACTTAATTCAAGGTGAGGCGCTCCAAGCTGCTTTGCGCGCTCGTGACTTCAATTGGTCAAGGAAATAAACGCGGAGTTACTGATGTGTTCCGTTTTTAAGCACCCCTATTATATCACTTTATTATCCGGTTGTATCCGAATCGGATATCCGAAATCCGGCTCGGCCGAAAATGGCGTTATCTGAATCATCCGAAGATCCGGGGTTTCTAAAATTGCCCTCATCTGAATCATTCGAAGATCCGGGGTTTTCGAAATCGCCCTCATCTGAATCATCCGAAGATCCGGGGTTTGAAAAAATGGCCTATCCGAATCATCCGATTATCCGGAAAATCGGTGTCGGATCCAATGTCTACTCGCCAGATCATCGTACCTCCCAATCAGCAAATTAAAATCCTTCAGGATCCTATACGTTAAGAAGGCTGAACTAACTCGAGTCCTTGCTATCGAGATTCTAAGTTTGAGCTTCCTTCTTATAGATCTCGTTAGCATCCCATCAACGAATTCTAGTGCGTTGATGTTAAGCTTATTGGCAAGGATTTTGTACACCATCAGAAGGTCCTTCTACTTCTCAGTGACGAAGGTCTAAAGTCTCTATGGTCCTGTAGAGCATCGGACGAGGATCACATGTTTCGTTTTTGCTACGGGCCACTGGGTGGCCCGAAAATGGCAAAAAATGGTACCGCTTTAGGGCGGGCTGATAAGGCAAAAGCGACATCTGGAATGACCCTGTCGTGCTCTGAACTTAACCTACAACACGCTCAGAGCTCAAATTAAAGTTGGATTATAGTAATATGGGATGATAATTAACGACGTTTCATAGACGAAAATGCAGAGTGCATTCAAGTGATTCATCCGCATCGGTGGTGGCAGCGGCTGGATGAGCGACTGAATAGCGATGCGGACTTTTGGAAGGGGACAAGGGCTCGGTTCCGGGAGGTTGGCGGATTTGCTAGGTGGTTTTTGCCAGACTTCTCCTACGTAGTTGTGGCACATACGCCTGTCTCACTTCTGGACTCTGTATGCATTAATAATAAAACACCAAACCATCCTGAGTCGTGTACGATGTTTCTCTTCAAACCTTTTAGTCTTTCTACAGCTCTGACTCCTCGTACCTCAGGAGGACACATCTTGTTCTGTCACTGGCCTACGAGTGTGTGCAATCTCGATGCCGGCACCGCCTATTACCGAAGGAATGCAGCAGGACAAGATGTGACAGGATTTTTTATTCATGTTCCTAAAATCTTAGAACCTCCGCCTCTCCGAGAAGGGTCAAGCTTGACGATCGAGAATCGAGCGCATTGGCATCGCTTCGACGGAGGGATGACGTGCCGCATCTTGATTTTGGGAGAGATTCCGGTCTTTTATTTTTTTCAGCTTTTCAGGTCGTTCCCGTCTCTCTTCATAAGTTGTTCTTTTCAAATGTGCCTTCGAAATTGGGGAGATTCGCGTGCAGCTTCGTTCACCAGAGGAGACATATTACGAGCACGGGATTTAATTCCATAGTTTTGAATTTTGATGCTCTATAGTGGAATAAAAGTTTTTCTCGAGCAGCTTTCGAATCAATTAGGACATATTCAATTTGTGCCGAGTTCAGCAGAAGGTTTGCATGGTGCGACACATCATTCTTCCAGCAAGAGCAGCATCTTCATCTGAAATTGTGCTCTGTAAAATATAGATGCTATTTGTTAATTTGTAGGTGCTTTTTTAAAAGATTTGCAATGTTTTTTTTACAGTGTGCGTACATTTTTTGAAAAGCCCTTTGAATCGATCGCGGAGGCAAAGTCTTGGCTTATAGTGGAGAAAATTTATCTATCTGGAGGAAACAACTTATCAGAGTGAAATTTTGCCGTATAAATTTTCGAGCGTTCTTGCGGATATAGTAGAAACTATTCGTTTTGTTTTTCTGCAACGGTCCTTGATGATAAATGGATGCTACGAGAGACAGCTACAGACCTTTACACTGTTTGCTGGAAGAA
Source organism: Heligmosomoides polygyrus polygyrus (assembly GCA_947396885.1). NCBI lineage: Eukaryota > Metazoa > Nematoda > Chromadorea > Rhabditida > Heligmosomidae > Heligmosomoides > Heligmosomoides polygyrus. Next base: position 76,844,320 of record OX377202.1, on the reverse strand, counting down.
AGTCGATGCAAAAATCACCATGATCATTTTGAAGATCGCTGTGAAGAAGATTGATTTTTTGTTGATGTGTTATATATGTCGCCCCTTTCAGATGAAAGAAAACTTAATTCCGTGACAACGCAGCTTTCGCATGCAACAGAAGAAGTTAGAGAACACAGTTGCCTGCACTTAAAAGGTTATAACTCCGACAGTTTTCGGAGTTTTCGAAGAACCAATTGCGCTTTAGGAAATAAATGAAAGGCAATTCCTTCATCTAGTGTTGATTTTCTGCAGAAATCGAACCACCTGGCCCAAATAGAAGATGTTAGAAGCCCTTTCCACATGGAAGAATTGAAAAATAGAAAACAAAAGCAACTATTTTTCAGAAACCCCAAAAACTTTTCGAGTTATGACCGTTCAAGTATGTTCTCTCATTCGTCGGTTGCATGCCAAGCGTGTATTGCCCCCAAAATAAATTTAGCTTTGCCTGAAGAAGACATCATATGATGATGAAGTTTCAAGCACTAAATTTTTTGGCACATCTTGCTTTACAGTAAAAAGAATCAATTTTCTACAGCGATTTTCTATATGATCAGGGAGTTTTATTTTTGTATCAATTTTTCAGGAGAGCTGTGCGAAGTCCAGCAGACTAACCATATAGAAGACCACTACGGAAACAATAATGTTTATCGTATACCGGATAACACTTGAAATGTATGTGTCAAAACTTCACTCTTATAAGTCAGATAGATAAGACGAGGATTATGAATAATATCGTGGACTAATTCTAATCATGGCATAGTTTGCTGCAGAAAGCCTTGATTCTCTAACTATATAATAAACAAGGCTCGAAAATTTACAGGATATAATTTCATCTCTTAATGTTGTCTCCTTCAGATATAAAAGAATTTATTTCTTTGACGAGTCAAACCTGTAGCACTTTTTGACTCGGTGATCGAGTCGAAGAGTGCTGCAAAAGTGTTTGGAAACTGTAAAAAAATCTTGTAAATCTTAACATGAGCGTTTAAGTTACCATTAGCAGCCAGCATAGAAGAGAACAGTCTCAGACTAGGGTGTCGCCCGCTTAGGTATGTAAAGACATGCGTCATGCCATAACACCGCTAAATTCAGCAAAAAAAGAACTTTTACTGATTCGAAAACTGCTCAAAGAAAACCTTTAATTTTTACTGTAGAATAGCTAGTATTCAAAACTTTATAGGATTCAATTCTGTGAATGTGTAACATGTATATTTCAGAAAAAGCCGCGTCGAGTCTCCACAATGTGGAAGACACACTTGGAAAGCACATTCTTACTAAGAGATTCAAGGATCACCTAAACAACACAAGAAAATGAAATCAGATAAAAGATTAAAGCTGGGCTGGAGACAGACATTGTGAGTTTTCAGCAAAAATCGAACCCCACACTTCAGCAGCTCACTGAGCACCAGTGGGTGCACTTATTGCTATTTAGAGGAGGGATAGTAAATCATCAAGGTCAATGCTATTGCTAGTTATTTGGTGCTGCTGAGGGTCGGTGCCTTAGAGTTCGGTGTCGTTCGAGTCACTTCATTCAGCTAGTGGATAGGCGATTTTGGTCCGGCTGGCCACCGCAAGTCATTGTATAGCCAAATGTGTATTCAAATCGCCTCCACGTAATCCCGTAGAAGTAGAATGCGTGGTGCATCCCAACAGGCATTTAGGAACGCCGTCCTTTGTCCTTTATCCTTACAGTTGCAGATCAGGATATCGCTTGTTCAGGTGTTGAAAAGCATGTGTCGTGCCGTGACATCGTGCTAAAATTGATGAACGGAATTGAACCCTGGTCGACTTGAAGAATGCTCCATGAAGCCTCATTTTAAGGGTTGGACTGTCAGTATTCAAGACTATCGGATTCCATTCCTTATCCATAACGTCTCCTTCTGCAGACAAAACCGCGCGCGAGTCTCCACATTGCCGAGGCCACACCTGGAAAGATGATTTTCAAAAGATACGAAAGCCACCTAGAAGCTAAAAAATAAAGCAGCGTTCGGCTGGGAATCGTAAATTTTCGTCAAAAATCGAACCTGACGATTGACCCTGGCTGGAGCCCTCGTGTGGTCCCACAACGATTGGCTTTTTAGAGTACTTTGTTAGCGTTTGCTTAGCGACAAGTTCCATGCGGTTCTGCTTTCCAAAGGAATCATGTCTTCAGAACAAGGGCAGATCAGCGGCTCATTTCACAAGTATGAGCAGCTGGCTCCCTTCCGGATTTGATTGCGCCATGTTCTGTTCGTGCTCACCGGGATCTGGCTCTCGTGGTTTCTTATACCGCGATGGAAGCACTCGGAAATATCGCCACTCTCGCCGCGCCTTCGAGGTCGGAAGTCGTCTTCGCGTCGAATAGAGTGTGCGCCATTCGCAGCACGACGTCTTGTATTCGACGCCAGTTCAGTAAGTTGCCCAATTAGTTGGCACCTTTCTCCTTTCATTTGGGCGTAGCTGTTTCTTCTTCAGTTTACTTGGGATCAATTAGTAGCTCATGAGGGAATTCTGGGTTGTTGCTCAGAGCGAATGACCGCCGCACTCTGCTAGAAAGTGGCTCTGACGTGTCGTAACTCTATCATGTCTCGGAGGATAAGCATTGTTTCCTTTGCGAGTGTTCCATCGGGTAGTCATCCGAAGCATTGCAGCGAGGCCTGAGGGCGGCCGATGTCTTCCTCTGGGACTACGGCATCGTGGGTGGGCTGGTTCTGCAGCAATCGAGGGAACGAGTTCTTTTGTGAGGTTAGTTCCCTGCTTTCTTTCATTTTATGCCCACTAGTTCTGAGGACATAAGCAGCCGACAGCAGGGTGTCTCAAAGTCAGATTTGTTTCTTTTGATTCATTGAGTATGTTTTCAGCGTTCGCAAAAGGCACATTTGTGAAACAGTTAACGGGCAATTTTAGTCGCGTATAAAACGGATATATAAAGCGCCAACACTATTCAGGGCACAAAGCGGTTCGGAGGGGGTCACCCTGGATTCAGTGGTTATCCACCTTCGTGAGAAGGCAGATGAATGCACAGTTACAACAGAAGTAGTCAAGCTCAGTTCACCACAGGGCTAGGCCACACCAGTGCTGTGTATTATTTTTTTTTAATTTGGTGCAGTACAAAATGTTTAGTAAGGCTGCCTCACCTGGTGACCCCCTCCGAGCCGCTTTGCGCCCTACTAAGGTACCTCTTTTTTTGGGGAGGAGCAGTGCGAGTTAGAAGGGTACAATGTTGAGACAACGATTTATCATTCTTCTTTTTCTTACCATAATTTCAAATCCCAACTGAATCCTAGACGTGAGGTGGACTACGCCATGTAGAGCACAACATGCGGCGCAATGATAGGAGGGGAGGCAGCCCATGGGCTTCCACCGCCTTGAGCATAGCAGTCGGATATGGTGACGTGAAATTTTCCATTATGCACTAACTGACGCCCACGTACGTGTAATGCGAGTTGCAGCGAGAGGGGCCTAGGTCAAACGGTACGTCACGGACCGACCAAACGGGTAAAAACCAGGGATGGGCGGAAATTTTGAAAATTTTCCCAGAAAACAGAAAATCGCCTTCGTCAGAAAACAGAAATCAGAAAACAGAAAAGCCAAAAACGCCAGAAAATCAGAAAACAGAAAATTTCGAAATTATCACACGACCTAATTATTTTACCTAAAGATCCATATTTCCAGTAGCAAATGCTTTTGTATGACCAGAAATGTAGTCGTGAACCAGCGTTTTAATTTGCAAGCGTTTATAAAAATTTCTATTAAACTCCAGCTACTGCAATCAGCATGTTGTAAATCTTGACTGATAGATCCTAGGAATCTCGACACTTGAAGTACACAACATTACTCATCAGCTCCGTTTCACCGCTAACGCCTCAATTAGAGAACTGTCCCACTATTAAGAAACTGGCCTTTTAGAATACCGCTCAGTAATCACTGTTTGCATGTTTCAACACAATTGCTTGAGTTTGTAGACACATTCTCGCAACATACTCTAAAGCTGTGCAGAGGTTCTTTGAGTAATACTGGCTGCGCCAGAATCTATTTTCCTAATTCGTCTTGTTCATCGAGAATACCTTTCCTTGTAAGTGTCCTAGTTTCCGTGCAGCTGAAAATTTTCAGGCCAACTTACCAATGCCGTTTATAGCACCTAGTTACTACTTAGCCGACTAAAGATGTTGTGTACTGGCTTGATATTTCACAGAACAACACGAGATTGCGACTGAAGGGCTGTCAGCATAGCAGATCTTGGGTGAAGGTGCTTCCTTGAAAGCGAAGACACCATATAATAGAGACCGAGCATTACCCTCTCCATCACATTATTATTATTATTATTTCTCCTCAGATCTACATATCATATAACATCTCAGTGGAAGGCCAGCAGAACACCTTGCTGTACAGGAGTGCACGACATTAGCAACTATCGCCCGATCTGCCTGCTGTCCGTAGTCTACAAGCTGTTCACTCGAGTGATCCTGAATAGGATTAGCAGAACGCTGAACGAAGGACAGCCATGCGAGCAAGCAGGATTTCGGAGAGGATCCAGTGTGATCGACCACATACACGAAGCTCATCGAAGTGTCGCGAGAGTTCAAGCTGCCGCTATGGCTTACCTTCATCGACCTGAAGAAGGAGTTCGACTCTGTCGAAACTGAAGCGGCCGTCTAAGCCCTGCTCGCTCAGGGTGTTCATACTCTGTACATCAGAGTCCTTCGAGAGCTATACAGTGGATTCACGACCATGATCTCACCATTCTACAACGACGTCGTCATCGACGTGAAGAGAGGGGGTCGGCAGTGGAATACTATATCTTCGAAGCTCTTCAGCTCGAAAACGCCATGCGCGAACTAGAATGGGAAGACATGGAGTGAAGGTCAACGGCCGGTAACTGACCATCTTCGGTTTGCTGATGACATCGTGCTCATAACACCGAGCGCTAGCCTGGCGGAGCAGATGCTTCTTAGCTTCTCTAGATACGTGTATCTGGGTCGCGAAGTCAACATGGCCACGGCCTAGCGCCAGAAATGAGCAGGAGGAAACGAGCGGCTTGCGGAGTTTTTAAGAGCGTCGAAAGAGTCGTAGAGAAGACGAAGAACGTCCGGCTCGTACGCACCTTTTCGACTTCACTATTCTTCCTGCCCTGCATACGCCTCAGAGAACTGTGCCATACGAAAGCAGGATGAACACGCGATCAGCGTCGCGCAGCGTGGAATCGAGAGGACGATGTTCAGTGACACGACACACGCAAGTGAGAGAAGGCCTCCGGAGTTCCGAGCTTCGCCGACGTTCGAAGATCAGAGACGCTGTCGCATGGGCCAAGTCGTCGAAAATTAGGTGGGCCACGTAATGCGCTTCGCAGACACCGAGTGGACGTCACCGACTGGATTCCGCGGGATGTCAAAAGAACAGCAGGAACTGCCCACCAACGCGTTGGTCGGGCTTCTTCGTCAAAGCCCTGAACAATGACGCTCTTCGTGTCCCTCGAGCGAAAAGGATCCATTGGAGCACCCTGGCACGCGGCACGGACGTATGGAGACGCTGATGGCGTCCGCTTGAACATCAATGGGACGACAGATGATATACGTGATAAATGAGAAATTTCCTGCATCACTACCCTATCACCAGCGAAATCAAAGGTAACTAAAAAAACTTTTCTGTCTCTTACTAATTTGTGACACCAAAAGCTGAGCAATCTTCAGAGTTAGACAAGCAGCTTCGACAAAGGCTCTGCAGAAAACGATATTGGGGATGATCGGCCAACAATGTTCAATTTTTAAACCGGGGGTGGAGAATAACCCAACCCACAATAACTCTAAGACATGTGGTTAGTTAATACATAATTTAGTACCCCTCAAAATACTAGTTTTATAGTTTTAATATAAGACTTTTAGTGATCGTAGATGGTCCAAACTACTGTTAATATGGAAAAGAATACAAAGCCAAGATATGAAAGTCGAAAAATGTCCTATGAAGAAACTCCTTGCCAGCAGCACTTACACAATCAATCAAGCAAACATGTGGGATAGTTCATGAGTATATGGCGCAATTGCTACATGAGCACATCCAAAAACGCTACATGCTTGCCATTTAAGATACTCTAGAAACACTATTTTAGAATGAAGCTCATTATTCTATGATACTTTTGAACTTTTTAAATTGGATTTCTGTGATAAAATTTTGTTCGCGACTCAATTTTCTGTTTTCTGGCCAATTTTTGCCCATTTTCCCAGAAAACAGAAAACAGAAAAAATTTGCCCAAAATGGCCAGAAAATCAGAAAACAGAAATTCCGCCCATCCCTGGTAAAAACTCGTTTACACGAGGGAGATACCGCGTCACCTCCTACTTGTGTTTGAGTTCTGATGATGGGCTGCCCCCCTCTTCCTTGCATTGCTCCGCTCCATATGCTGTACATTGAAAAATTCAAAAAATGGGAGGGAACCCACGTAGCGTCGGTCATTTTAATCACTTCATTTGAAAACGACAATGTTGAAATCACCATTTTAGAAGGGAGACACCGAGCTAGCCTATGATAAGACCTTTCTTTGCCATTTCCAAGTTGCGAGAAACCACGCTGTTATTGATTGTTTCGCTTTTCGAGTTTCAACCCTCAGGCTGGCATTGATTCAACGGCAAATAGGTAAGCAGTTCAAGACATCGGATCCATCTTATTGGGGAGCAAGGGGCAGTTTACTCTGTCTGTTCGACAACGACACCGAAATTGAGAGCAAACCAGCTAGCACAGACGAAGCCGCTAAACTGGTTTATGAGAGGACAGTGCTTTGTAGCTTACTTTCCGGTGAGCACGCTGGGGATCCCCGGAAGATCGGAATGTTTCCACCCTCGTCAGAGGGAAAAGTGCATCAGAAATGATCCTGCGTAGACTATGGCAAGGGAGCAATGTGCCTCAGCTCCTTGAGGAACCGGGACGTATTTTGCCCCTCTATGCCCTTCCCTGAATTTCGTCAAGAGCCCAGAAGCTGGTTCACAGTGTATCGGGCAACCCCACTGGAGAGGATGTTGGGACGTAAGGAAATGGCACAATTCTCATTTGGTCATTTGGGCTGGTCCTCTCGAGCTAGAATTGCAACCCACCGTTTTCTAATTTTCTGAGACGCAACGTGTGGCTGTGGACCGTGGACTTTACTACCTTGGAGCTGGACACCTACCAGACAATGAGCCATTCCGAACAGACGAACAGTTTGAAGCTTTAGGCCGCTTAATAAACTGATCCGCCTTACAACCTCGTTCGTCATAGAAGCACACTAAGGAACTGCCGAGGTTTTACGAAGAGAGAACTTGGAGAATTTTAATTAATTCACAAACAGGTCGTAGCCACAGCCGGCTCGACCTTTCTCATTTTAGATGTCAGGGGGCGTGTAATGCACCCGGAGGGGGCACCAGCGCTCGAGGTCGATTCATGCTTCGAGTCCCACGAGGGCTAACCTAGCCTTCTGTCCCTTTGCGATCGGGAATTTGGTATAACAGGCTTGTCTGGAAAGTCAAAGCATTGACTTTTCCAGACTATGGCCTCCGCAAATCGGTAGGTCAAGGTTTAAAAAATGGGCCCACGATCTCCGTCAATGTAGATAGAATGAGTGGCGCGTACCGCGAAAGGATTCATAGCCGCCGGCCGAAGTTTATCATTTTATTCTTTCAACATGGCATTTTACCGTTCAAATCAATTGTTTAGGTCGACGAGGACTACATTGGAGACAACTTCAACCTGACAGGTCTAAGTGACTACGTCCCCAAGTTTCGAGAGGCGCTGGATAAAATACTGGACCTAGAGCCTGGTACGTAAGGTACTTCGATTGTGTTCAGAATTAAATGGTTGTTATGTGAGCAGTCTTGTTTGTAGGAAACTGCATATTCAAGGTACTGAGATTCTAAACGTATTCTACAATTCGACTTCCCAGATTTTGCTCATGTCACTCCAACGTTGCGTAACACTCTCCCTCACTCTGCCTTTTTGAATATTCTTCATTGCACCCTGAAACTTCATTTGGAATGTTATATATGGAGTGCGGCTTTGCTTCCAGTGAGCTGGAACTTTCGAAATTTTTGTCTACCGTAATTTTTATGTGTCATTGTATAAACTGCAGACATTTTGTAACTGAAAGTAATACCGGGCGCTGTTCAGAGCAGCTTTCAGTGAGACGACCCTTTTTCTCATTCTGTTGCACTTCTAGACGACTCAGCAGACGATACTGATGGGGATTCGTCCGAGATAGAAAGGCTTGCCGAGAAGCTGTATGGACTGATTCACGCCAGATTTATCCTAACAAATAGGTGGAACTACTTTTCTTACAGTTGGTGTTTTGCTTTGCCTTCTAAGCGATCCATTTCAAGGGGTGTATCGATGATGCTGCAGAAGTGGCGAAACGGAGATTTTGGTAATTGTCCTCGTGTTCTCTGCTTTGAGCATCCACTGCTGCCTATGGGAACAGTTGATTTGCCCGGAAAAGACACGGTACTGCTTCGTTGGTTTCTTTTTTCCGCTTGTATTGCTTAAAGCTCTGTTCGGACATTCTTCAGAACACTTTCTCGTAGTTTTCGAATTATTCACCGCTGGATTGTACTATGTACTACATAATTTGGCACTTGGTTTTTCCTTCAAAATGCGTTCGTGATGCGATAGAGATAGTCGAGTAAGTGAAGGACATAGAAGCAGCGTTAGACCAAATTGCCCTGAAGCTTATACCGCTCCAATTCATCTGGAGGAAGAGAAATTTCAGAGTATTGCACACAGACCTTAATATTTTTCAAAGAGTTAGAAAGAGGGAGTTTGATACCTTTTCGAAAGTTCAGCTGAGTATGAGATGTCTTGAAAAAAGAGCGATCTAGCGAATTAGCTACGCTTTCTTCGGACTGTTTTAACAAACGGCATGAACACTGAAGTTAGAATAGTGCTGTTCATTTATGGGTCAACACCACAGCACACATGGAAAGCGGTGATCTCGCACGCACTTTCATGTACAGCCCATCCAAGCCTTGTATGTATTCTGGCGCACGACTGGCAGCGAATTCGTTAGGAATGAATAGCTCATGCTCTTTTTACATCGACTTTCCATTTAAAACGTATTGTAAGACCTGGACATATTCAAAAAGCACTCCAGTGATGTTGTCTTAAGATTCGTTGGAAGAGCCGGGGAAGTGAACCTTCTCATCTCTACACTGTTTCCGTCATCGTTATGTTTATGTTCTTGATATTTGCTCATTATAATCTTATGGTTAGCATTATTTGGACGCCACTCGATTACCAATCTTTAAGCCTTTAAAGAATTGATTTGGCGGAACAGCTCATTAAAATTCATGCATCATCTCCAAATTCCTCATAAGTTGAAAGGTTAGGCGGAGTAGTGGAATAGAGAGACCGACTTTGTAGGTAAAGATGTTCTGCACTTCATGCTCGGACATCTACTTCCCGAAGCACGCTCGACACCAGGCTATCGATGGCGCATATTTCGGGACGTCATTTCCTGAGATGTTCCTCATGATGTACCCCGAATATCGTCGCCCCAAGCCTCAGCGGTTTGTGCCAAGGTAGGTTGCTGCCGTTTTTCTTCCCACATCACACCTCACTGTGCGCTTCCAGATTGTTCGGGTTCAAGATTCGACAAGAACCCGGTGATACGGAAGACCAACGTGCCTAAAGCGGGGGTCCTGCCCACCTACCAAAATGTTTTCATGCTCACTCATCCTGCCACAGGTATTTTGGTGATGGCACCCTCGGGTTCCTAATGAATTCAGGCGTTTCTGAGGACTTATTCTAGTTCAGGTTAAATCTGTGATTGTTTGCGTTCTAGATGTATATATTTATTGTACAATCATATGGAATTCTAGTTCTTCTGTTAACAAATGTTCTACGCCTAGAGTTTTTAATGTGATGGTTGTGTCGATGACGCATTCTGAATTGATATGAATAAATAACGTCCCTGAATTTGGACACGGCTGACGGCTGAGTGCGCTCGTTCACTTTGCGCTTCCAGCGAACGAATAAACAAACATGAAACGAACACATGCGTAATGCGATGGCACTATGGTGGAAGCATTCAGCGGAAGTAGTTGAACTGCTGCTGCTGCGCTGGCGCCCAAGAGGACCCTTGCTGACGGTTCATGGCACGGGACGGAGCGAAACCAAGAGCTTTCTGAAGATTTTGCCGAATCGTCATGGTACACAGAATGTAGAGGAAGATGAACGAGCAGTCGCGCATGTCATCACCAACCTGAAAAGCAAAAGTTAAGTCCTCTGTCTAGATAGTGGGTTCTAAGAACTGGTCTTCACTTTATGCTAATCACGAGGACACAAAGCCATACTGCAGTAGAGTGTGGGTTAATGCCACAGGCATTGAATTTTTCCCATTTCGAAGTGCCCCCCCCCCCCATTAATGCAGCTATACTGGACTTGTCTCAGCTCGACTGAGGAAAATTATTATAGAAAGTTATGTAGTTGAACTGTATAGAACTGTCACACCTCTTCAAAATAAATAAACGATGCTTAAAGCCATAGTGGCAAGACGCACTGGTTTTGTTCGCTCAAGCAGAACAATTTAGGTTTAGAGGGTAGAGGCCAGGTAAAGGAATTAATCAATTTTGTGTTGGATGGCCACGCATTCTAGTTTTACAACATAAAGCAAACTAAGAAGTGCTTGACTTTGCGCTGACTCCCGGCAGCTAGCCGACGAACAAGCTTCATCCACAGACCACTGCGGGATGGAGATCTTCGTTAGTCTTGACGGTGCCCGAACCAAGACCCTGCGTTTATGGTCGCGCTTCAGCCAGCCGTCGGTTTGGCCAGTATAGCAGTGCAATATATTTGCCACCGTTTCTGCGGCGTTTAGTGAAGAGACGGCTCCTGTAATCACGACACACACCGAAGCAGATACGCTACAATGCTTCTATAGAGCACCCTTCAATTTAGCGACTTCTGTAACCTGCCGTCACGGAAGAGGTAAATTTACTCGAATAGGCGCTATCGACGTGTTCACTATTTCCCGTCATGTAACGGAGTGGCCCAGCGGGTCCTTTCAGTGGAGCGACACGAGACGCGTTGATTGCCTCGTTCTGGCCTTCCCTAAGAACTCCGAGTGTCCTGCTGTTCTTTCGATGCCCCGTGAAATTCAGTCACTAGCGGCTAGTGTCCACCGAGCGTCGGTGAGATCTTTTGCTTAGCCGAATGACCCAATCTTCGATGACATAGCCCAAAGCGATTAGAGGTGAACGCCATCCATCACATGCGTGAACGAATTTAGTCTGACAGAGCAAAAAAGTAGCGCAATAAAGACTATTGGTACCCTGCCAGTCCATCTCGTGCAGATAGTTTGTTTGTGAAACTTTCAGGAGTAGGTTTTCCTCACGCCTTGTCAGACCCAACTTTGGACGGCGTCTAGGCGAAGAGCGCAGGACGAATATGGGGCTAAATAAACCCCATCAGGCTGAACCGCACCATAAGACACCCTTCATTCTCACACCTAACCGGCTGACAAAGCGGTGTTGACCGGGTTATTAGTTCCCAGTAAAGGAAGTTTGGATCTTCAGTCTATAGACGTAGCTTAGAGCTGATAAGACCGTAATCAGCTCACTAGATTACGATGTGATAATCCCTGGATAAAGCTGATGGGCACGAAAGGCAAGCGAGCGACGACACGGCCATCGAAGATCGAATTGAACGTGGATAAAAGTGCGGTGAAAGCGAGTCCAATGGCAAACATCGACTTCATTTTGAACATCGACATGTCGCGGTTCGTTGCCTGAACTCAATACAATAGATTAGATAAAAGGAATAGGAGGAAGACAATCTAGCTCACCTTCAATCGTTCTTCATCTCGCTCTAATCGCTTTTTGGCGTTTTTGTCAACAGCCTCTCCTACTTCCTGTTTCTTCTTCTCCAATTTTTTAGTCTTTTTCTCCATTTCGGCCTAAAAAAATAATGTCAGTCTACGCTTACAGGCAAGTCGATCAAGCCTACCTTCAGACGCTTGTATTGGTCCGATCTATAGACTAGTAAGTATGTGAGACCTTCTCCCGCAAGAGCAGTACACAAGGCGATCGCAATGATGAGCAAGCAGTCGGATAACATCGGAAATGTGACTGCTTGGTAGAGCGAAATCGTTCAGACAAGAACTGTATGCGGTAAGACGAAGGCCGGAACCACAGAATTCAAGACTTAAGCGATAATAATGATTTATAAAATGGATAAGAACCTACAACAACCTTTAACATGGTGTTCACAAGACAGCTTCAACAAGCAAAACAACCGAAAACAATGACTGAACAACAACGACGGACTAACCACGAAAGTTATAAGAAATACTCAATATTCATTTCAATTGCACAACAAGGTAAATTAAGTCCGAAGGCAGATATCACTTCGGGATGAAGAACCCCTGAAAACGAATGCATAGGACTAGTGAGACAATGGATCTCACGCGTAGACAGGATCTGTCTGACACTTTTCATATGGAAACCGTATATGAGATTGTAAAAGAAAGAGATATAAAGCACATACCTAACACTCCCACAGCTGTACCCCCAGGGGCGACAATAGAGGCGCATCGTCCGGGGAAGAAAGTGGGATCTAGAAAATATTTGATTGGAACAACAAATGGCGAAAAACTTCTAAAATATCCAGTTCTTTCTGCGCTATAGTAGCGGTTTTTCGTTTACGCGGCCATCGGAACCTACTTCACAAGAGAACCAAAGGCTTTCACAACAGCATCCACCACAAAAGAAATATTACTTGGTTCACACAAGAGCTCAAAAAGAAAAGAATGAGAGCAGTCAACAATTTCAAAGAACCCACTATCACAGGCTCGGATATAATAGCCATCCTCTTTCGATGGGTTCACGTCGAGAAGCCGCATCACTCGATCAAGGAAGCCGTGTACGATTTCGAAACCGGCGGTCTTGTTGTAGTACACAGCAGCTAGCCGACGCTCGTTACGGGCTCCAACCTCTGCAATGAGCATCTACTAAATGGAACTAAAAATGGGAAAGGAGAAACGCAGTAGCCCACGGCTTAGGCAAAATCTAAGAAAGAGATACAGTCTCCCGTTATAACGCGTTTAAAAGGGGCCGAAGATTAGCCGCACTGTTTCGGAAGTTGCGTTCCAAAGAGAGCGGGCTTTTATGTTATTTTCTGCTCAGATTTATTTCAAACAGCATAAGATGGTTACATGGAGGATAAACATGAAACTTCCAAGAAAGCTCGCACGCACAGAATAACTCCAGAAAAATAATGCTATGCCTGTTAAAAAATGATCAAAAGATCAGCCAGACAAGCCTGCTGCTATGGAATTGACCGGAGAAAAAAAGAAAAATTTGCACGAAACGTTCAGTTCGTCTCGATCTTCTTTCTTATTGGTACAACTTCAACAAATTGCGACTTCTTGTTTGTGTATTTATTTTTATGGGTAGTGTTAAAAAGGTAGACTGCATGCATTCTTCTTCATGAGAACCATATTAGCTCTCTTAACTTTAAAATAATCATTTTAGAACTACAATAGATTGCCTTCAATCTCCCAGCTTTTCTCTTCATAGAACCTCGGCACTATATTAACTGTTGTATGTTTTGTGCCTCTCGAAAACATCTGAAAATAAGGAAGGTCCACAATAAAAGCCACGAGAGGCGCAAAACATATACTAACAACTTTCAGTACCATATCTGGAGCAATCAGGAAAATAGAGGCCTTAACCAGAGAAAATTCTAGTAAAAAAAAACTTAAGAAGATACAAAGTTCTCAATAGGCCTTACCAGATTCACTATCCTTCAATATTACGTCCTGCAGCTCGAACAGTTTGAGAGGTAGCGGCATGTCACGGTTTGACGAAAGCGTCTTCATTAATCCGGGAAGAAGAGATGACCGCGCAACCTGAAAGAGTGCTAGCCATGTGCACAGCGAAGCTGCACCATTTGATCAGTACAATACCTGGAATTCCTGAGTCTTTGGATTTGATATATGCACGGCCTTGTCAAGCGCTTTGTCGTCTCGAAGGCGTATGGAAATGTCATCCCTTGAACAGAGCGCAAAGTTTAAAGCTTCAGTCCATCCGGCAGCTGCAACCTCTCCTCGAAGCAACTCCGACAGCTTGTTAAGCGGAAACGCTTCAGCCACTGTGTTAGACTAAAAAACAGGGCAAAGGTACAGCTGTCATACAGATTTACAAGCACAGCCAAACTAATCAAATTTAAGTCTCGTTGGAGAGTGGGTGGCAGTTTCAAAGGATCTTTTTTCGAAGCACATCATAATAGTTCCAAGAAGGAAAATCTAAGAACACTGAGAAATAAACGCGATTAAACAAGATACGATAGTTAGCTCGCCAAAAGTCGTTCCGAATCTATTATCGCCATTCAAAGGGTTTTTTTTCAGAGATTAGAAGAAATACCATTTATTTATTCTGCACGTGGCCAGTAACGCGATTAAACGATAAGAGGATAACATGTCGTGGAGGAGATATGTATGCGTATTTGACCATACAATGACTTGCGGTGGCCAGCCGACGGACTAGTCGGCGCTTTAACCTTTCCAGACAAGTCCTGTACCAATTCACCTACCTCGGAGGGATGGAAGGCTTGGTTGGCTTGGAAATCCGGACCAGGAACCTGGTATCGGGTGCACGCGACAGCCGGCACCTCTTTCGCGCCCTTTCTACGGGAGCAAACTTAGAGCAAATACAATTCCGATACACAACAACAGTTGACTAAACAAGTGATTCTTGGTTTATACAGACACGCAAAAACTCATAAACAAACGCGAATAAGCAAGATACCTGTTAGTTGTTTTAAATCCCATAGAATGTTAGGTAGGTTATTTTTCTTTAAAGGCTCCAGAAATTCAACCCCTGCCCCATGGGTAAAAATAATCTAAATTAAATTTATAGTGAACCAGACGTTCAGTGACCTAGTGGCTGTCAAACGTCTGGTTGGGGGCTTCGCCCCCAAACCCCGAGAATAGAAGAACCCCAATCTTCCTTCTTTCTTCTTTAGGCCTTCTTACTTTTATTACAGTAAGCAGGCCTAAAGAAGAAAGGAGGAAGATATCCTCGAATTATCCTCGAATCCCATAGTCACTCTTTCTACCGGAGTGAGAGTCAAGCACGCATATGTGACACTGAGTCCCGACCCACATGTCGCCACGTTGCAGCGGCGTCTATGACACTTCTGCACCTCGACACATCTGCCACGACTTCTGTGACCCGTATTCAGAAACTCGACGCCCATTGGACGATATTGAGGGGAAATACTGGCCCCCTTATCCCCCCCCCTCTAGTGGTCCCCCTTTGTTAATCCCCTCCTCTGGTCTCCACTACTCGGAATCTCTACGTAAGTTGGACGTTTGCGGCACGTCTGCTGCATCCCTACCACGTTGGACGACTTCGGAAGCACGTCTTTTGAATCCTGACGCACGCTGAACGACGTCTAGGGCACGCCTTCTGAATACCTACGTACGTTTAACGACATTTTCAGCACGTCTTCTGAATCCCCATGCACGTTGGACGACGTCTAGGGCACGCCTGAATCCCTACGCACGTTGGACGACGTCTAGTGTACGTTTTCTGAATACCTACGCTCTGCATCTGATCCCCATTCATATCCAGACGTGTCGCCCGCTGAGTATATCGTAAACTTGGTTGGCCAGCCACCAAGGTTATCAGTTCGCAGTTATCCCCCTGGTTGATATTGATATTTATTACATGTTACAAGCACATGTGAGACTAATAAGGAGAAATAAATTGCGTAACACAGAACCATGGAAGAAAACTGACCAGCAACAGCATTTACTGTAGCATTATAATTAAAATAAGTGTTAGGATGAAAACAAGAGCTAGATATGCGGAATCTCATGAACAGACGGAATGCGAAAAGAACCCCGCTTGCACAGCCTTTGGTATTCTGCTCCCGCCCTGTGAATAAAGAAAGCCTTTCTCACTGAAGTCATAGCCAGGGGTAGGAATATCTTTTTAATCTCGCCTCTAGTAGAGGAATTACGCATGATGAAGAAGGAGCCACTGAGACGAATACGACCATTCACAATTTTTCGTGCCATTTCTACATCAAAGATTTTCCTTCTGCATTCCAGAGTTGGTAGTCCTAGATCAACATTACGTTGCGTAACACCGGGTATGCTTCTGTAGTCAAAATTGCCGGTTCTTAATAGAGCTTTCCTTGTGAAACTAAATTGTACTCCTTCCAACTGATTAATCAGGCCCTTCTTCATTGGATTAAATATGGTGGTACCATATTCCAGGATAGGTCTAATATACGTTGTGTACGCCTTGAGCAGGACCTTGGTATTTTTGGTGTATAAGCAGCGAAAGAGCTTGTACAATTGTGCGTAGGCCTTGTTAACAATGTTATTACAGTGGCTATCAAACTCAAGCCTTCTATTGTATGAGAATCCCAAATCAGTTATCTCAGTAACACCCGATAGTTCATGCCCATCAAGATAGTACGCTGGCCGGTCAAGATAGGGTACCTTGGTTTTGGTTTGAGAGATGGGAAGTTCCCAAGTTTTGGACCTAGTTAAGAGGGCATCAAGAGCTTTCTGCATCTGCTCACGAGAAGAGGGCGTTGAGATACTGGTAAAAATCTTTACATCGTCTGCAAACATTCTACACGAGACCCCAAAAGGTTTGATCACGTCCGGGATATCACAGGTGTATATGCTGAAAAGAATGGGTGCTAGTACACTGCCTTGAGGTACTCCACTGGGGGCAGGACACACTTTGGAATAAGCCCCGTTAACAACTACTTGAAAGGACCTATCCTTAAGATACGCTTGAATCCAGCTAATGATTCTAGGGTGTATACCTGCAATTTGGAGTTTGACGAGTAACTTGCTGTGGGACACCCTGTCAAACGCTTTTGCATAGCCTAGATATACAATATCTACTCCCTCCTTCCTTTCAAGGGACGTAGTCCATTCATTTAAACATTCCAACATTTGAGTTTCCGTGTACTTACCCCTGGTGAACCCGTGCTGCTCCTCCGGAATGATTGAATGAAGAGTTAGATGGGAAATAATTATTTCCTAAAGAATTTTTTCAAATACCCGAGCAAACAGAGATGTCAAACTTATTGGCCTAAAGTTCGAGGGAAGATGCGAAGCTGGGGATTTGGGAATAGGAATGATGTAAGCATGCCTCCACCTAGCCGGGACATCAGCATGCATGAAACTGTAATTGTAAATCAGCTCTAAAGGAAAAGCAATGTACGGGGCCACTTTCTTGATAAAAGCAAAACTTAAGTGATCCGGGTTGGCGCTGGAGATTGATGTAGAATTGGACAAAATCTTAAGTATTTGGGAACTGGTAAACCAAGCAGAATCATGGTGGTTAAGCTGAAAGAAAACCCGGCTGGCATACACCGCACTGTTGTATGCATCATCTCTTAGCTTCAGTGCCCCTTCCCCATGACTGACAACGTGACCGATGGACTAAGCGAATATATTTAGTAAGATGTCCTGTTATGTGTCTTGTGAAAAATAGACCTTTAAACCCTAAACACTATATCATTCTCGTTGGCTACAGAACGAAATAATAAATTAAGGAGGAAAGGAGCCAGTAGGTGGGACGACATCCCAACAGACTTTAGTAGCTAACATTCTAGCACCTTTGTAGCTTGGACTGTTACAAAGCTTGGAAACGAGTAATGATTTCCTACGCGGCTCTTTTATTCGTTAGCGAGTATCTCAGCATCCAGTTCTAATGCGCGAAATGCATAAGCATACATCCAAGCTCTTCTACTAGCCTTGGGCCTCTTCATCTAATTGTTCCTCACCTCAGGAAGACGAAGAATCAGCTTATTGAATCCGTACGCCACACCAACATCCTCTGCAATGTCGCACTCGTGGAGTATGTCATGTCGAGTAGGAGGGATGGTTATCTAAATTCCACGACAGTCTGAGGTGAACTCCAAGCAGTTCTCGAATCGAATCGCACCTTCAGCGTGTTGTCAGTCGCTACTACAGCTTTAAGTGACATTCGAGTAAGCAAATCCGCCATAGTCTGCGCGTCGAGTTGGAAGCCGATCTTGGTGTTGATCTCAGATGTGCGCACCATCATCTCTCGACGTGACAGCATCTTCAAATCGAAAAATTAGAAGAACACTGCAGATCTAGATTTCATTAGCTCAACAGCTCAATGGTGTAGTATGCTAACCGGATACACTTCTTTCCGACCATCCTTTTCATAGAACACCTCCACTGGTTCGATTCTTAAAACATTGTTAAAAACGACAAAAACATCTTTGAAAAGGACCCCAATGGACTTGCAGATAAGGTGAGACACACCGAAACACCGGCAAAATAAGGCCTTACGTGAATGGCTGTGCACAGTACTGACTGAACATTGTGACGACAGTATCCAGAACGACAATGGCCTAAAAAGAGATAAAGCAATAAAGCAGGAAACACGGAACCATCAGCCAGAAAACAGCGAACCTTCTGCAAATCGGTTGCAGTCGCTTCAATGAATATGTTCTTCGTTTGTAGAGTAATTTTCGAATGTTCACCTGGAAAAGACTGCTCAGACACTTTAGAGGGAACAATAAACAGGGTTGACGTACCATTAATTATGGGAGGCATCGAGCATACGATACCGTTCGCATCATAAATCACCGGATATCGCTCCTTGTCACGGATAATCGGCAGATATGACTTCAAGTGGCTGTCAGTCTGAAGGATATGCTCAAAGAGAAATCGTAGTAAGTGTGCGTAAATGACCTTACCGAGTATAGCTCCATTAATTCACAAGCTGTGAATTCCTTCGTCTGATTCAGCGGAATAAAGCGAATATCCTTTGGCAGATCGGCGGTGTACTTGAACGGTCCTGAATGCGCAGAGCTCAAATAACCTATTTTAAATGCCCTGACGGGCTATATAAACCAACGAGTAACATTATACATCAAAGAAAGAGAAAACAGAGAAGGGAAGAAATGCTTCTGTAACATCTTCACGAATTTGTGATGCTTTCCAAGAAAAATAACCTACCAGGCAGTCTAAGGCAATTCAAGGAACTAGCTGACAGGTATCTGCAGGAGACTTTATAGATTACTATAATTTGTTGCTTTTTCTGTACAGGGTGCGTAAAAAGTATTGACGCACTAAATAACGGTTGTGGAAATAGTATTGCGAGGTAAGTTTTAAAATATTCACTTGAGAAATATGGAAAATTGTTTTGCAATCACGATAGAATAACTCGTAATTGACATTGGCTCCTTTACTGTGAATACAGGAGCGAACACGGCGGAAAAATTCATGAGCACGCGCCGCAAGTACTCGCTTGGATTTCGTCCCGTGCCTTTAACAGGGTAACCTTCTGCGACTGGTCACTTCTGTTGAAAGTAGCACAGGCCTCATTCACCAAAATCGCCTAAAAAGAGTAATCCAGCGGATTCATGTTTAAGCTGTGTTCGTCTGAGAAGCTGTCCACACCTGCGCGCGTTATCCGTTTACCGTTATCGGACAGAGATTGATAATTTCGGATTTGAACGTTAACGTGCGTGAACCTCTTGTAATCATCATCTGTTATGACAGAGCCGTGGCTGACGTTTGGGTTGCTAACCTCTTTCCTCACCAACCGTTTCGAACAGCGCCAAATTTCCTTGTTAAGGAAGTATTCAGCTGTCTGGGTAACAAACAAAAAAAGGGCCACCGTAACGATGACGATCATGTTTCTTCAGTTTTTTCGTGTTTTTTTTTTGAGCACAATACAGACAACAAAAATAACACACAAAAACCTAGAGGGATAGAAAGAAAAAGCTGGAGCTGAATCAAAACGTAGGTGCGTCAATACTTTTTACGCACCCTGTATATTTGCTTATAATTTGCAGCTCTTTTTGAGGTTTTTGTTTGTTGTATAGAATAACTTACTGTAGAATAACTCGTTCACTCAGCCGCTGTTGTGTGTTGAGTTGTTCTTGGTTTAGTTGTTTCTCAATTGTAATCGCGTGGCTGTCTACGTACAGAATAAATGAATAAAAAAATAAACGTCCTTAATTTTTATGCTTTCCTAACGCATGAATCGCCTCAGATCGCTATGAACCATTTCTTTCCAGGTGATCTTGGCCTTCATTCATTCAACACAACTCTCCCAACGCAACCGAAGCCAAACTGCTTTTATCAGATAGCGATACTCGACCCACCAGAAATGGTGTCCAGGTCATGTGTTCCTATGGCAACCAGCGTTCGCTTACGGCAAATATTTTGATGCAGTTTGTCCTGAAAAGGGCAGTGAGACTCATTCATAGTTGCTACCCGTTAAATGGTAACAAAGATTGATGATTTATATGCACAGTACCTGAAGATCGATGAAAGAAGCGTAGCTGTCGGCATTGAATGAGACGTCCCGAAGTACGGCTCCTACCACAAAGGGGCGAACGGCAGCGGTCTAAAATACAGAAACAGGTAAGTACATGAGTAAAATAACACTGCATGAGCATCAACACGCACTGAAGCAGAAGGATCCACATTATCCTTCAGCATCTCATCGGAAAGTGGGGACAATTCTAGTCAGGAGGCAGCTCAAAAACTCCATGATCTTTTCTATGTTCACCCCCTCAATTTGGTCGAGACTCCTCACATCATACCCAATAGAGCTCTTGGCCAGATTCCAGAAAGGGGTCACGCGGTAGAACACAGTGCCCTCCTCAATAGGGTTGTAACAGAAAACTGCACGTTTAAACGGCAGCACATTCAGATTACTCACACCTATTTCGGCAAGACCTTCAAACTTAGGCTAGTCATAGAGGCAGCGCACGCGGAAATCCTGCACTGCATGCTTTAAGAAAATGTGGACTATACTTCGGACCGAATCGAATAATTTCGAATGAATATTCGAATAAATTCGAATATTCGAATATTCATTATTCGAATATTCGGTGAGGTCCAAAATTCGAATATATTCATTATTCGAATATTCGATGAGGCCCAAAATTCGAAAATATTCATTATTCGAATATTCAGTGAGGCCCAAAATTCGAAAATATTCATTATTCGAATATTCGACAAGGTCCAAAATTCGAATATATTCATCATTCGAATATTCGGTTTTTCGTGAAACCGAATATATTCGATTATTCGTTTATTCGAAAAAATTTTGGAAGGACACAAGTATAATGTGGACCTCCCGGTTCTAAGCAGCACGACATCAGCAAAGCAAACACTTACCTGTGCGGTCACTACTATCTGCTGAAGAGGACCTTTAGGCCGCTTGAGAACGTAGTTAGGGGTCTTCATTCTGCAAAGAATTGGATTTTTGCGAAGATGCATTACTTGATACAACAGAAGTGAAGATGAAAGTGCCCAAAAAATTAGCGATAAAGAGAGATAAATGCTTACATTAAGCAGTTCCTTAATAGGTCTGCTATTCATTCTGCTCCGAGATGATGTAGTGTTAATTTGAGTACGTATTTAATGATTATATTTTGACCCAAACAACGACATCCGACTGTCACCGTTTATACAGGTCAGGATTACAAGTCTCTACTTAATTAAGTACTGATGCATGCAAAAGGCGATGCCTCCTGCTAATTGCGCAACAACCTCTCTTTGTTAGTGTTACCTCCAAAAAACTCCCACACTGTTACTGCTCCACTACTATGATGCGCTTCAGAAGAGCGGACCCCGCCACCATGGGGGACAAACGCTGTTGAAAATGATCGCCGCCGAAATATGTTCATACTCGAATGCTGGCGCTGTCGCTCTCGTCGCTGCTGTCACCTGTTCACTACTTCGCGCCGGCGACGGGCGCGACTGGAACGACGGACGGAGTGTGGAGTGCGTAATTAATTACGTACACCACACTACGTCCGCTCCTGCCGCTGCTTTTGCTCTCGTCCCTCTTGTCGCTGCCGCCGCGAAGTATGAGCAGGTCTTTCAGAACTCCGCAACATAAGCAACTCACTCGTTCTTGAATACTTTCAGAGCCCGACTAAGACCTTCAACACAAAGAAGGTCGTATCGGTTCGCCGGTATGTCGATCTTGTACACCTCGGAATCACAGAGTTCATTGGCAGAGCAGGCTTGACCGCGCTCCTTCTCCACAATGGCTTTCTCGGATGTCTGCAATGCAAAGAATTCAATTAGAGTTCTTCGCACTAAGTTCTAAGTCTTATAATAATCGCTAGTCCCTCCCAGGCCTCCATATATGTCATGCAAAACTGTCATGTTGACTAACTGTTTCTGCGTTCAAGCAACTATCCCACATTTTCTACACGACTTTTGGCAGAATTAGACAACGAGAGAAAACATAAACTACTGGTACTTCAGCAGCCGTACTCCATTCGCAGTGCCACTTTTCTATTAACTGCTCGAAGAGTAAGGTTAGTAAAAACCACAAAAAGGTACCGCAATAACGATGTCATAGTAAAGCCGCCTCCATATTACTTTTCCTCCTGATAGGAAGGACAATGGGTTGCCGTGCGGTATTTCTAAGAACAAATGCGCGGTAAAGCAACTGTTCAGAACGGGCAAAGCTGCGTAGTTTTGGTGGGTTTATTTCCTGGCGTGAATGACAGCTGAAATGCACGCGTAGAATGGGATATAAACAAGCGAAACCAACTGAATGAATCAAGTACATGCAAGTGAGAACGGAATAACTCATTGCGAGCAAGCAACTGTTTGAATCGAGCATCAACAGAAAATCTTCACTACCACCCATAAAAAGGTTTAGCTCCCTAAATTGTCTGAGGAAGTGAGGAAGTTAGACCTAATCTGCGACCCTGCAAACGCGGGCGGCATATAATACAGGCCAAGCTGTTGCCGGTGCGTGTAGCGCAGTTAGAATAGGTGCCGGCTGTTGCGTAGGCCCGATTCCAGGTTCCTGGTTCGGATTCCCCCCCCCCCGGCCAGCCAAGCGTTCCATACCCCTCCCGCGTTCGGTGAACTGATACCTGACTTACTGAGTCTGAGGATAAGGCCTACTCCCTCCCCACCTGTTCGTCGACTGCCCACCGAAAGTCATAGTATGGCCAAATACGCATCCGCCATACAAGAAGCCGGCAGGCCTAGCGTGACTCTCACGTCCAGCGTCAGGCATCGACGACGGGAGCCGGTCTTCTTATAAAGAGCCTTTGTTTCTATGAACTTCAGCCTAGCTTTCATAACCGCAGGATATATATATATATATATATATGTATATATATATCCTACTATATATAAAGAAGTTAGCGGTTGTCCGTCCGTCTGCTCATTTCGTCTGGCCTTTCCTAGAAGTCGAGTAGCAGGTGTCCGCGTTCAGACGAGGTGCCACCCACGCCGTGTCGAGACCGTCAGAAGAAGTGTCACCGATGTCGCGCAAAGGGCATTCGAGTTCAAAAGACATGCCTCCGACGCTGCTCAACAGGCGTCCGGGTTTATGAGAGGTGTCACCGACGTCGTGCAACAGGCGCTCGGATTCAAAGGCATGTCAGCGATGTCGCGCATTGGGTATTTGGGTTCAGAAGAGGTGTCAACGATGTCGCGTAATGGATGTCTGGAGTCAGAAGACATGTCATCGATGTCATGCAAGGGGTGTCTGGGTTCAGGAGAGGTGTCACCTATGTCGCGCAAGGGGTCCGGATTCCGAACACGTGTAATGGGAGACCACTAAAGAGGAGACCAGTAAGCGGGGGTCCAGTGACGGGTGGGAGGACCAGCGAAGGGAGGTGGGGGTAAGGTACCAGTAAGAGTAGAACCTTTAATGGGAGCCAGTGAAGGGGAACCAATAAAGAGTAGCTCTAAGATGAGGGTTGGGGCGGTAGTAGGGGGGGGGGGGGGGAGCGAACGGGAACCAGTGAAGTGGGAAAGTTCTGTGAAGGGGGAACCGGTAAAGGGGAAACCATTAAAGGAGGACCAGTGAAAAGGGGACCAGCGAAGGTAGGACCAGTAATGGCGGCCAGTTAAAGGAAGGGGACCAGTAAAAGGGATCAGTGAAGGTGAGACCAGTAATGGGGGAGCTATGAAGGGGGTGGGGGCAGTAAAGGAGGGACCATTAATGGGCACCAGTGAAGGGGACCAATAAAGGGTACCACTTATGTAAGGGGAGGCAGTAAGAGGTGGTAAAAAGAAGGAACCAGTGAAGTGGGAGAGCCCTGTGAAGGGAGGGGGGGGGGGAACCGGTAAAGGGAGAACCAGTGAAGGTAGACAGTGTTAGGAAAGAGATCAGTGGAAGGAACCTGTAAGGGCGGACCAGGATCAAACACTGCGAAGCATGCGTCGGATTTTCAATTGACCTTTGAGAGGCAGTGAGCGTGCGCGTTACATGCCTCTCCCTCTCACTACTGACTGATGCTCACTACATTTTTCTTCCTGTCTCTGGCTGTACATGGGTAAGGGAGTATTGTGTATTGTCGGGGGGGGGGGGGGGGGGGGGTGGGGGTAGGCAGAATGACTTCGGGAATCGAAGGATTATTATTGTCGTCGGATATTTAGCTGTATAGAGCTCTCACAAGATTATCACAATCTGTTCCTCACCACGTAGAGGATGTGTACTTCGGAGAATAAATCGGCGTAAGTGCGATAGAGGATAGATAAGCTTCATAGGAGCAGTATTTAAGATTGTGCCATACTGTCCCGCTTTCCTCTAGAACCAGTTTTTCAATGTAACGCGAGTAAAAAGGCCTAGGCGGGGTGTTCTATTCTCGGGGCTTGGGGGTGAAGCTTCCAACCAGACGTTTGGCGGCCGTTAGGCCGCTGAACGTCTGGTATATATATATATATATATATATATATATATTTATTTATATTTATATATAATATGTATGTATATCTGAAGAATAATCTTCGTTCAACTATCGCGGGGGGTCCTAGTATGATGTTGAACAATAGCAGCAAACTCCCGTTGAAAAATGGAATCAAGGTAAATTGCGTTGCAGGATATTTTGTTGCGTTGCGATCAAAACGTTTGCACCAGGCGAGACCCGAACACTCTTCCTCTGCTCTGCTGGCAGGATGCTACGCTTTACGCCACCGGTGCTGTTAGATCGTACGGTACTAAGCGGGCTGGTGCCCGCTGGACACAGGAAAGGTATCTTAAAACGAGTAAGTTAGATCAACCACACCCTGGAGTTTCCTCGCTTGCCAAGTTCAGTGCTCTCCTCCGCGTCAGCGGTTTTTGTCCAGCCTAGCCTATTGACCCGGAAGGAGAGACTCACCTGCTTAAGACCATTCTCCATCCCACGGCGACTTACTAGCCTTGCGGTTGTATCCATAGGACCAATTGGGTTCTCTTACTCCCCTCCCCTCATTGTTCAGCAACTTCTTGAAACTACTGTGACCCGAAATGATCCTCAGACGAGCATTTTCCCAAATTTTCCTTGTCTTCTCCGAGCTCTGAAGAAAGCTGTCGTGCCAAAGCGTCAGCCGAACGATGTCTGCACAATGATCTCAGATGTACAAATTGACGGAAACTTGCTACTATAGTTCTTTCCGCCGTATAATGGAGACAGTCAAAATTTCTAGAGAGAGGAAATTAAACGGCATAGCCTCTTTCTTTAATACTAGGGGCCAGTTTGTCCATTAAGGATATTTATTTTATTTATTTATTTATTTATTTGCACATAAAAGCGCCCACATTTCGAGAATACAAGAAAAGCATGGACACAATGTGATTAGTAACACAACATGGTAAAAAAAGAGAAACCTCAACAAACCAAAGCCGAACAGCGTTACGTGCTAATTGGAGGAAAGGGAATGAACTACTGTGAAGAAAAAAAACAAGGAGAAGCGAAATATTTTGTCACAAGGCAAAGAAAAAATAGGGGAGTGAGGGGTTGATTTGTGGAGCTATTGATGGAGAAGAGCAGTGGCCCGCCAAACACTGCAAGTCGTAATCGAAGACGGCTCCGGATACCAACTTAGTAGGTCCGTCAACTCCATCGCTCCATCAACACCCGCGTAACGGTGGTGTAAGAAGAGGGAAGAAAGCGAGATATCCTAGAGTTAGATAGGAGAGCAAACAGAAACTGCCATTGAAGAAAAAGATAAAAGCAGCAAAGGTGGGCAGGAAAGAAAAGGGAAAAACGGAAAAATTTGAGTACAAAAACAGAAACAAATAGGAATATGAATTAGAAACAAACAACGTGAGAAAACAAATGCACCAAAACAACATGTTTACTTGTGTGAAGCCAAGGCATGATAGAGCTATGAATTAGAGGCTAAGGGGAAGGAAGGACCGCAATGTTGCCCTTAGGTGATATCAGTGAGGTGTAATGTTGAAATTAGGTCTACTTTCCTCAACCTTTTTCGAAAAACATAAGTATTTGGTAACTCTAAAAAGCCTGGAGGTAACATTTGTAACCAACGAGCACCTCGGTAAAAAAGAGAGTTAAACACTTTTTCACGGTTTTTTCTTTTAATAGTGGGATAATGGAAGCGGTAGCTATTACGATGACCTAATGTAGGCAAAAAGATCCAATACTTACAAGGTCTAAGTCCAGACTCTCCTTTAAGGACCTTGAAGCAAAAAACTAAATCGTTGAATACGCGTCTGTAAAGAAGACTTCTAAGGTTAAAGAGTTTAAGTCTCTCTTGATAATTTGGGATCGCCCTCATATCACCCGAACTTGATACACATCTGCAAAATAGAATTCTAGTGAAAGACTTCTGAACCTTCTCAATTTTGACCTGAAGCCTTTTTAAGGAAGGACTCCAAACCTGCGAACAGTATTCCAATATAGGGATTACATAAGTCATATATAAACTAATCAGTACGGAGCTGTCATTGCATTTTATGTTTCTACAAATCAAATGCATAATAGAGAATGCTTTTCGCACTATATTATTGATATGCTTCTCAAACTTCAATTCGTGATCAGTGAAAATGCCAAGATCGCGGACACCAGACACAGAAAGCAGCTCGTAGTCGTTGACTTTGTAACCCAACGAAGGGGCATTGCCAATGTGGAAAACTGTTGTTTTAGACAGATTGACCGGAATTTGCCAAGCATCTGCCCATTCCAGCATATTACCAATGGACTGAGTTAATGCCTGGTGCACAGATGTTTTGTTATCACCGTTGTATGCCCCATAAATCTTTATGTCGTCAGCATACATCTTCACCTTAACATAAGAGCTTGTGGCTAGCTTCGAGGGCAGGCCAGAGGTGTAAGCAAGAAAAAGGGTAGGCGACAGTACCCCTCCCTGTGGCACTCCACTTTTGCAATCATAGCATTTTGAAAATGAGCTACCAACTTTAACGCGCATATGCCTTCCACTTAAATAAGAACGTATCCACTTTAGAAGGAACAAATGAACTCCATTTTGGTATAGTTTGCTCAAAAGTTTTTGATGATTGACCTTGTCAAAAGCTTTGGACAAATCGAAGTAAATTACATCAACGGAATCTCCATTGTTAAGTGCAAGGTTCCAATCAAATAAGCAGTCAGAAAGCTGAGTGGCGGTGGAAGCGCCTGACATGAAGCCATGCTGTTCGTACGGAATCGAATTACTTCTAGATAGGCAGGCCAGCAACTTATCTCTGACAATACTTTCCATCACTTTTATTGGGGTCGGAATAATACTTATCGGCCGAAAGGAAGAAAGCAACTCTGGTCTAGGAGTTTTTGGAATAGCAGTAATGATTGACTCTTTCCAAATTTCAGGAACTTCACTGTAAGACAAGGAAACATTGAAAATTATGGCTAAAGGCTTACAGATATCTACATAAAGGCAGTTAAAAAAAGAAAGCAAAATCGAAGAAACTCACAACTTCGTCCAGTTCAAGCCCATACTCGAAGCAGAGTTCGTCGAACTCCTTCTCGCCTGAACGCAGAAATAGAGGAATAAAATCGAGGAAACCCTAGCCAGAGACAACTCACCGTAGGTCTTGCCCAGGTGCTTATCCAGCAGTGTCTTCTTAATGCCCACAGTCGGCATTTTCCCTGTGAACGACGGGAATAGTAACGGTATAGGCAAGGGCTGGAAAGCAGCCGATGAATTGACTGTGCGCGACAACTCGTCCGCCCGCCGCAAGCGGCCGACTGCCCCGCCCCGAAGGCTGCGGAGGGCCTATAGGTGAGGACCGGGGGCACTATGAGCTTGCATTCGTGAAGTGGATGCAGCAGCAGTTGTGTTTAAGTCATCAGCCGTGAAGCCCTCATAGACTTCGTATCACTTATGAGTCCTTCTTGGCTTCGTTCCGGTCCCTCATCCATTGCATTTTTTCTTGGAAACCGTCCATGGGAATCTTTTGTTGCGCTGAGAGCGGGCGATCTATTTGTTTCTCGACATTTACCAAAAACCATGGATCAATGGCGCTCTTCGTGGCTCTCGATCAAGATCGATACACTGGACTACTTTGGCACGAGACGCGGACGAATGGAGATGTGCTGGCGTCCACTCAAGCAATTCCGCGATCAGTGGGACGACAGGGCAGGTTGTAGGGCAACATTCACGTTTGGAAAGAGTGGGAGGTAACGACAAGGTGCGAACAGAAGGGCAGTGGCTAGGGTCACCCCGCAGTTCAACCTGTTGATCGAGCTAGGCTATGAAGGGCTTCGATACCCGATACTCAGATGAGACATTCGGCTAGGTAGCACTATCTGACATCTTGAGCCAACTCTAGCTCTCCAAAGACCACTACCGGCTCGAACAAATAGAAGGTTTGGTAAAATTGGAGCTGGCAACAGCGTCATTCGGCAAGGAAGCACGAAAAAAGGCACGCTGCCCAACACACGCTTATGCAAGGTCGAGGCAGAACTCGTAAGCAGGTCAAGATACACCGCACCTTAAAGATCGAGAGCCAGCTCTCTAAAGCCTCAGCTGGTGATACTGAAAGCGGAATGCTTTCTCCAGTCTTATTCTTGTTGTATACCTATAAACTGACAAGCTTCTGATGCCCCATTCTCGCTCAACGGAACGAACATCTCCGAATGCTCCAGCTACGTGTATCTGGGTCGCGAAGTCAATATGGCCAACGACCTAGCGCCGGAGCTGAGCAGGAGGAAACGAGCGGCTTGGGGAGCTTTCAACAGCGTCGAAGAAGTTGCGAAGAAGACGAACAACGTCCGACTCCGTGCCCACCTATTCGACTCCACTGTTCTTCCTGCCCTAACATACGCCTCAGAGACCTGGACTATATGAAAGCAGGATGAACACGCGATCAGCGTAGCGCAGCGTGGAATCGAGAGGACGATGCTTGGAGTGACACGACTCACGCAAGTGAGAGAAGGCCTCCGGAGTTCCGAGCTTCGCCGACGTTCGAAGATCAGAGACGCTGTCGCGTGGGCCAAGTTGTCGAAAATTAGGTGGGCCGACCACGTAATGCGCTTCGCAGACACCCGCTGGACGAGAGTCGTTAGCGACTGGATTCCGCGGGATGTCAAGAGAACACCGGGACGCCCACCAACGCGTTGGTCGGACTTCTTCGTGAAAGCCCTGAACGACCGATATGACGCTCTTCGTGTCCCTCGAGCGAGGAGGATCCATTGGACCACTCTGGCACGCGACAGGGACAAATGGAGACGCTGCTGGCGCCCGATTGAGCAAGTCGATGATCAACGGGACGACAGGTGATACAGGTGATACCTATGAACTCTCGTGTATACATCACTGAGTATCAAGTGCATTAAATAATTTCTATTTCTATTTATTCAAGACATGGGCCGTAGCCACACATGGAAATACATTGTTAAAAACAACACTCAAGGAATGACAATAAATTACAAAAAGCATTCGATGAGATTCATTGAATCGTAACAGTAGATTCCTGAAACCACGCAGAGATCGACCCAAAGCAGCTTGATTTGCATTCAAAATATGTAAGGCTAAACTCCCTCATGCTCCTGTTGGTGTCGAAAGTTGTTCCGAATGCAGATAACGTTAGTATCTTTAAAAAATTTGACGAGGCTAAAGCCTCTATGTCCTTTCAGTTAGTGATTGTCTATTGAACTGTCACTTTCAACGGACAGAAATCCACTTTTGATCACTGGAGCCACAAACCAATCTCGGATTCCGACTTACAGAATTACAGAGCCAGGGGTTCCGCAGAGTGAACGAAGTTCGAGACTTGCTCTGATCTATGTTTTCTCAACGCTGCGCAGTTTTGGTTGAAAAACGACAACCGTTGTATCTACAACCTCTTCAGGGTTTTGACATCCAAGCTTTTATGTCCGACCGTATAAAACCAATGTGCGACCGATAGTATAAACAGGAACTGCAGTGTTTGGTCAAACGAAGAAGGACACTGACGCTCTGGAAAGCGTCCAAAAGACCTTCACTGAGGAACTTATGATGAGGGCCTATTCGATGAACTACATCTTAATACCTCATGGTCCTCAACAGTCTATGGTTATTGAGATATAACGGGGAAGGCCGACTTTTTCATGATGTTTGAAATCCTTGCTGAAAAGCTATCTACCAACTTAAAAAATTTGATGGGATATTGGAGAGATCTGTTATAGGAAAGTTCAAACTTCGATTCTCGATAACAAGGGCGCGGACCAGGTCAGGCTTCCTGAGGATTTCAATTTGGTGCTTGGAGCTTCGAAGATATAGTGAGTTTCTTCGCGCGGGCCTTTATGTAGAACATACCCCGCTTGATAAGCATTTCGATGTAAGTTGTTATGTGGTTTTACACGATGTGTTGCTGAAGACGTAGCCTAAGAATAGCGTAGCTGAATTGTTCACATATGTTTGCTGTTTTTTCCCTTCTTCAGTTTGTAATGCTAGGGCTCATTGTCTTCGCTTGAATAAATAAAGAGAACACTAAGCATGACAGTGCAGAAGGGTTGTCGTGGTATTTTCATTAGGACGCAGGCTACATATGTGTACATACGTATGTGCACTTATGTATACAGACGCATATGTCAATTCGGATCTATCCTAGTCCGGGGGGGCCACATAACTAGAAATTATGTTACAAAATGAACTGAAACTTACCGAGCGGCTCCTAGCGAACAAGCTGCAACCTAAAATAAACCGAAAACGAGCGGACAAACGAAAAAAATAAAAAATTGCCACGGTTTACAACCGTGTCGGCGGACAAAGAGCGGCGGAATGGAGGCATGCCGCGTGCTATCCCCCGGCTGACATGTTATAACAAGGATCTAACATGATGGGGAGGGCGCATGAAGCCGCATGCCGCGTGCCACCGCCGCGTGACATGTTATAACCAGTATTTAACATGGTGAGGAGGGCACACAATTTTGCCTGCCTATGTAATTTTTTCGTTTTTTTCTCCACTTTCTTTTCTTGTTTAGGTCCCATGTTGTCTGTAGGAGCCGCACGGTAAGTCTCAGGTGGATTTGTTACATATAACTATACATATAACCTTTTAGTTATGTGGCCCCCCGGACTAGGATAGATCCGTCAATTCTTCTATCCGCTTGGCTTCTAGCTCGAAGTGATATCGGTATCACAACATGTTGGGCTCGATTCCAGACGAACAATTAATTTCATACTATTCTTCTTTATTCAGTTGATGCAAAAATAATCTCGATTTTAAACCTTTAATTTCAAAAAACTGTGGGGCTTCTTCTATAACAAATCTCATTAACAAAATAGAAATCGTTATATTTGTTTTGGTAGCATAGAAATTCCGGCTTCTAGAGGCGATGAAGTCGGCGATGACGATTTCTGCATCGTCTTGGTTTTTAAAGCATTTCTCGTGCAGGACGTTGTCGAGGCGCTTGAAAAACTGGTAGACGGTAGTCGAGAAGTCTGGTGCGCATGGTGGATAGTCGAGAGTTTCGTAGCCCAACTCATGCAGCTTCTGTGGTGTCATATGTGACATTTGTGGCTGAACGTTGTCGTGGGGAGCTGGCCGTATTGGTCCCTTCATTTTGATCGGACTTGGGCACATACGTTGAAATTTGTTGTTCGCTTCCACGCCTTAATCGCCTCGCCCAGATTCAGTAAGCTGTTGTGGGACCAGCTGCACGCTACGAAAGTCACCATATCTTTATTTTGGTGGAGCTTCGGCATAGGGAAGTGTTTTGGAGCTTCCACGCGGTGCAAACACTGCGTTGAGCGTCAACGCTTGTCGCAGAGGATCCACTTTTCATCATTAGCCACAATATCCGAAAGAATCGGGTTGTTTTTGTTGCGCAGAAGGGATATAGGAGGATGCAGAAACGTTTTTTCCCGAATTCATCGACTTGAAAAGCCCGGATTTCTAAGCTACGAAAAAAATAAACCTGTTTATCGTTGGCAGCAATTTGTTGATTCTTATGGTATTTATTTCGATTGATGAAGTTTATTATTAGGGGGTGGGGGCCAAAAGTAATGAGACTCTCCATGCCGTGCCTATATATGTACTGGAGTCCGGTTTCGTGCTTCTCGTATTTGTATCTTTGTTTGCTATTTACTGAAGGCCACCTGAGAAGTGACCACTTTCGCCCTTTCCAGAGGCATGCCAATACCCCAGTCTGACGAGTCGACAAAAGCAAATCTCGCCCAATTCCCAACCCCGAGCATCCTGGACTCAATACTCACGCAAGATGAGAAGTAAGTCTTCTACCTTAACCCTGCCAAGCAGCGAGTCTGGGTGAGGCCTGGTACCTGTTACCGACCTTCGTTCGGCGGGTTGTTCAAGGCGAGAAACACCTTCTGAGCTCTTGAGTCTGCACCCATGACCCCATACACTGGAAGCTGTTTTCCAAAAGCTCGACGATGGTGAACGAAACAGACGAGATGGACCGGCGAATCGCACTTATTTGGTCTCAACGCTTCAAGAAGGACCTCCTCTTCGACACCCCATCGGGCAAAAGTGGCCACGGATAAGCTTGCTCAGCTGGGCTGCGTTCATATGCCTCACGCACCGTTTTCGCCGTACACTTTTCCATGTGACTACCACTACTTCTTGAGCCTATAGGACCTCATGGTCGGAAGGGACACAAGGACCCACGCAGACCTCGACAACCATAATGATCAGTGAATCAGCACCATGCCCAAGCGGCTGGTAGTACGAACATACAAGTTTTCGCCGCGCGCGCGGCGACATATGCCGCACGCACGATGAATCGCCAACTGACGCATCGCTTCTGGGTGGGCTGTAGTAGGAAACCGGAGCTCTAACAAACTCACGAGTTATGCTGTATTGTATGTAGATATGTGGCTTCTAAAAATGAAGCTTCGTATCGTGAAAGAACCCAAAATCGTTTCACAATGGCAGCGATCGCCTATTGCTTGGATAGGGCATCCAATTCCCACCCAAAATAACCTTTTCCTCTAATTAAGCGCACCGAAGGACTCTCAAGCTGAGCAAAGGTATCCAAAGCAGTTTATGCAGTTACAAGAGCGTTAGACTTCGTAACTGTAGCAACAGACACTATGTAGGTGCCGCGCTTGCCGCAGCAGTAGCCGCGGCTGCCGCGCGCTTTTGTATGTTCAGCTTCCTCCCCGGCCCAAGCAGTTCTGGAAGGATGGGATCAGGAAGTTGGCTGATCGATGGTAGCAGGTCATTGACCTTAATGGCGAGTGCATTCCTCAGCACCGTTGAGTTGTAATTGAGTTATAAAGAGATAAAGAAATTTTTTGAATTTGCCGCATTACTTTTGGACCACCCTAATATTACAAGCTATGGTCCTTTTAAAGATTAAACACTGAGATTATTTTTGCATCAACCATTTCACCTCTCCATTGCATAGCAGAACGTTGGAAGAACCGTGAAGTCGAATAAGTCGAACCCGTCAGATGCTCTGCCGCACCTCTGCTGGTTTATGCAGCTCTTCAACTTCTATCCAGCTCGTCGTTCATGTTGCTCTCTATGTTCGACGAACATTCGAGGCGCACACAAAGTACGTAGGATGGGGTCTTGACAACCAGAGAACATTGTCGTTAAGCTTCTCCCACTATAGAGGTCTCTGAGAAATTGCCCTTCGGCTTATTTGCAGTCTTATCCCTTTCCTCGGTTCCATGACTCCAGGCACGGGAGCAACGCTTTGAAATACGGATGTTTGCCGACACGCAGAACGCAATTAAAGCATGACTGTTCGATCAGAAATTGCAGCAGTTGGCTCATTTTCAGAAGAGACGAGTGAAGTTCATCAGTAAAATAGCTCCTCCGACCGCGCTATCATTCTCTGAGGAATGGAGGAGGCGCCGGCTGTAGCACCGCGAACCGAGGTACGTGGTTCAGGCTCCGCCCACAACAACCAAGTCTTCGATTGTTTAGGGATTGCTAGAGGATAGGTTTAACATCGTCTTGTTCATAGAAAAACCACCCAGGGATGTTTTCGAAGAACGGAAATTTTCAATTTCGCTTCTCCACACATAAACAGGAATGTGTGGCACATCCTGCGAAGGGATTGACTGGGGCGAGCCTTCATTTTCTGCCGTTACTTTTTTTTTGGAAAACTGAAATTAGGTTGAGCTTACTTCAGGATGTGCAAGATACGATGAACGAGAGATCTTCTCCCGAGTATTTTACAATGTTCGAAGGCAGGTTTTGCTGGTAAGTCTACTCAAATTAATGAGACAAGGCTGTCTCATTAATTTCTCGCGAACGTGAAATTTTATAATGGCAACAGGGAGTTGAAATTAATGCGCTTATTCATTGGTCCTGACCGGGCGAACCTTCTTTGTACAACTCATTTTCTAGGTGTGGTTGACAAGTAAGTACCTCCATATGTCTATCATCGAACGTAAGACCTAAACCTAGTCTATCTACATTCTCGTCCACCTTTTTTAGCGGCACGTTATGAATTTATCGCTAATCGCTAGCATTTGAAACTGCGCGACGGCGAATCAAGTTTTTTGCTTTGAGAGTCGACCGGACAGGTTTCGCCACCAATCTCCAGCCTCCTGCAGCACGGACTTCTCGTGCCATATTTGCTTATCTCTTATCTACTTAATGCCGTGCTCACCTCAGTTCGAGCTTTTTAAACCTTGTGCATGAATAGAAATTTTTGACACAAAAAAAGAAATTCTCTTCACGATTAGGAGTCAATTTTTGAGCAATAATTTAGTGCGCACTCTCTCGAACAGGCATCTATAGCGCGAACATAGCATGAAATCAAAATATGAACAGGAGAGAGACGTATCGCTAGACCTGATTCGAGCTTGCTTCCCTAATTTCTTGACATGATCGCAGTATTGATGCTCTTCGCCGAGCTCTATTGCGCTCGAGGCTTATAAGTATATAAGTTGCTGTGTACACGGCTGATGCGAAATTGAGTTGAAGGATGATTATCAAGCATAGAAGTCGCTGCTGATTCCGAATGTGCCCCGCATTCTATCTCATCAAGATATCGCGGAGTCTTTGAATGCGCATTTGGTCTATACTTTTTATACTCACCAGATAAGTCTAATGCT
This sequence comes from Heligmosomoides polygyrus polygyrus, assembly GCA_947396885.1. Taxonomy (NCBI): domain Eukaryota; kingdom Metazoa; phylum Nematoda; class Chromadorea; order Rhabditida; family Heligmosomidae; genus Heligmosomoides; species Heligmosomoides polygyrus. The sequence goes on along the minus strand of OX377202.1, from coordinate 76,809,099 downwards.
TGCTTGATGGCCTCAGAAGAATGGAAGTTTATTTTGGCCTGGGCAGCACCCGAACCACGAATGATGATTTCACTGCCCGCGACATTCATTGATTCTTATGTCAGCGCTAAAGGATTAATTCCGCAAAAAAAAAAAATTCATTGGCCTCTTCTTCGATCGGATGCGAAGAGGTCTGTTGCAGGTTTTTTCCAATCTATCGTTGCGTCACCAAAGGATGTTCGGAACTCTGCATCAAAAGAACCCAAGCACTGCATACCTTAGGAGTCGGTGTCTTGGTACTAAACTTGTGCAGAGGTACCAAAGACTGACCTGCTTATTTTGGTTGGTCATAGCAAATCATACCTGTAGACGAACATCTCGTAGGACGAGCATACGAGATACATCCCAATCCGGATTTGACTAGCGCCAGACGTCCTCGTTTTTATCAACACTTATTTTTCTGTTCGCAGAATAGGTGGCTGTGCATTGTAAGCAAGGTCTTTAAACGTTTGCAGAAACGCAAATATGTAGAAAAAAAAATAAAAGCTTCCCCTAGACCAATCACATTTAACAGAGTGAAAAAGATAAAGGTCGGTATCAATCAATCTCTCTGTGGTATGCGCCATAATTCAACCTTTGCGGAATTCGTTAGCGAGGCTGTTGGAATGAGTACATGGGGCCTACAGAATGTGCTATACAAAAGTCATACAAAACATAAAAATCAATATTTTATCGTTCACAGAAGAGTCTGGTGCGAATTCGCTGGCTGAAGAAAAAAAGAGTGGTCGGCTCGACCGCTTCTCGGAAATATCTCCAACTCTACTACTGAATTATTGCGGGCGCTAGAAAGTCTAATATTCTTTAATTCATCTTAAGCAGAACGATATAAAATCAACTTCCAAACGATGGTGTTGATTACACAGGTGTCGAACAAGGATTCACCTTTTCACTTTTTAAAAGACACACTGTGTCACTGTGGCACTGTCAAGTTTTTGTATTCTGTTCTCATGTAGTCGCTTAGATGAACTCCTCATTGCATACCTGTGGCTGAAATGACTCTGGAGCGTAAGTGCACTGGGCTACTTGTATGCCCTATTTGAATGCCCATTTCGTTTCTTCAGGGTCTAATCACTCAAATGAAAGCAAACGGTACGGTGGTCGAACGCCTTATCACTCGCGCCGACTCAACCTTGTCCAGTTGAACGTCTCGTACATTCCACAACTTTCCTATTGATACTACGCTGAACAAAGCGACTTTACTATCACTGATGATGGTAGAATCACGGATGCTGAATCACGGTCAAAATATGAAATTTTTGAAGTTCGAAACTGCTTTTAATTGCTAAGATCGGTTAACAGGAGCCCAGCGACTGCACTTTAACAGTGGAACATGATGAATGATTCATATGCTTCCGGTTACCTTCGTGTCTTGCAAATGGAGATATGTTGGAGTGGTATCAGTGGAACTACTTTAAACGTGAATAGCACGTTTACTGATGGCCAGCCAGCAATCACCCTTGCAGCTTCTCCGGCTTCATATATTTCAAGCATTGATTTGCGATCTTATAGCTTGGGAGAAAGGTGTTATGTTGTACACATGACAATACTTTCTCCAGCCATCTCCTTTATCCAGAGGCCGGATTCACGATTGCTAAGGTAATGGATTAATGGTAATAGATAAGTTTACCAACAGAGGATAAGGAGCAGAGGGCAGTTTTGATATTCATGATATGATGTAATTCGGTGAATGATATAATTCTACCCCACCTTTCACCAACCTACTTGCTCTTTTGAATTCTGGGTAATGCTTCAATTTCTACCCTCCTCTACCCACGTAGCACTGGGTAAAATGATTCATGAATCCGGCATCACATTTTGATGAATGCTCCTTTGAACAGAATAAGTACCCAAGTGATGCAGCTGCCGTACAAACATTAGTATCTATATTTTCTTTATTCCGGCCAACATTTCGGCGTAACTGCCTTCTTCAGAGCCTGAAAGAGTCAAATAGAGTTTGAAAACTCCCTTGTTCGCGTTGTTAAGTTCTTCGTATGAACGGAGTAGTAATGCTAGGTATTGTCCTTGGTTGTTAGGGCAAGGGAATACCTATCTTCCGGAAACCCTAGACTAGATTTTTCACGCATGCTTGGCGCTCGTGATGAGTAACGTTTTCACTAGCGTTACCTACTACTGAAATACTGAACTGTACTGAAATAGTAATTAGGTAGAAGGAAGGTCAATCTATGATAGTTAAATAGAAAAATGAGCTCGCATTGGCCCTTGAAGCAGTCATGGAGAACTGATTGCCAACAGGCTGAGCTTAGCTTCAGTTTTTTGCTTGCCTCTCTTTTTTTTCACTGCAGTCCGAATTTTCAAAACAAGTTGTGAGAATTTTATGCTAGCAATGCCACGCGGATTTTTCGCACACGTTTTTCCCAACAATCGACAATCGACGCCTCAAACTTGGGTAATTAAACCAATATAGATATATATGTATCCAAAAATACATACTACGACAAGCGGCAACGAAATTAAGGCATTCGAAACTCTACTATGAACTCGACAGCTACTAAGCGATGAGAAAAATCTAGAAAGTGAAGAGGATGCACCGGCCAACGTAGAAGATGCTCCAGGTCGCTGTCATGCACCAACGCGGTAGAAACGTCCTCTAGCTGGTCGCGCGTCTATTATACGCTTCATCTCTCCGTGGAATCTCCCCAGTGTTGTCGTTTACTGAAAGCTTTGTCTCGGCTCCCAGTGATAAGAGCCGGGGAAAGCAAATATATATCCCTCAAGTTGTTGCACCAGGCTTCTGAAGATAAAAGTTTGAAAAACATAACTAAATTCTTCAGCCAGATGAGTCACGTTTCAAGCTTCTAGAGATAAATTCCGGGAATGGAAGCAAAGTTCCATTGCTTGTTTAATCACGTTCGTGATACAAGATTTCGGTGTTTCATTGCGCTTGAGTACATTGCTAGCCTATACTTGCCATGATTACAAGGCCACCGCGGGACGCATAATTGAACTGAATATGAAGACAGGGTGACGATCATAAGAATATTCCAATTAATGACTCCATCTAACATTCTCACTCATGCAGAAGTATCTTTTTACCTCGAGTTTTACTAATGACTGATTCTGCAGGAAAATTAAGCTGATTTTCAGGCGTCGATCTTCTGTGGGGAGGAGCTGAGTGTGAATAATGATTGTTCTCCTGCTACTGATGGCTCTTTTAAGCGACTACGTCGATTGCCAGGTGGTTGAGGGATCGGCGGCTACCAGGTTTGTTCTGCACCTCTTCACTGGAGTGATCCCCACTTCTTTATAATGAGTTCGTCGATGACATCATGCAGCTTAGGCCTCGAGTGGTGAGCAAGGCCAGAGTGTTCGATCTGCCGAAGTTCGCTCCGATGGCTAGAATCATCAAGCTGTCAACGTCGCTCAGGAAGAAACACCACAGAAACGGCGACGATATGCTGCTTAGAGATGTGGTGAGTGCGGCAGCTCGCCGGCTTCCGAATTCGTCACAACCTCGCTAGATTTTCTCACTTATTAGTTCATCATGTACCCTTCATGGCTTTCATGGGAAACGGTAATTTTTGTAGCGAATCCATTGTTGCAATAAGGGTAACATTTGTAAAGGTTTTAGCTGTTTAACGTAGACCATTATTGTCTCTTCTTAAGTTTTTTTTAAAGAAAGCACTAACCATTTTCTACAAAGGGGTGTTTTACAGGGTGTACCTTCGTTTTTAATATCTCCTGTTCTTATTTTAACTAGATAGAAGGCTTGCTCCCATGTTTCTGCCTTTCTTGATGCCCAATATCTCGGCCGTCCCAGCGCAAAGAAAACTTTCTCGTGTCACTCTGACTTCATTACTCGAACTTAAATCCCGACCAGTTGGCCAAAACTTCTAGTAGACAAACCCGGTTAGTGCTTTGCCAGCCAATACTTATCTTGAATCTTGTCGTTCGAAGAAGCTAGCGCTTCTTTTCGAATGAATCTAGGGCGCACGATCACTGTTTCTTCGACCACTGTTTACAAGCAGACTTGATGAACCTTTCGTTCGCCGATGAAAAACCAACAAAAAAGGAGGAAATGTTTGCCTCGCCACACTTGAATTTTTCAACGGTCTCTTGACAGTCCAATATAGGGGTTTTGTAGGATTTCGACGGTTGGCACACAGTGTTATGTAGGAGCTCTAACGTGCGAAGGTTCCCAACTCAAGGTGGTCTTTTGCGATGCTATTTTGATAGGATGTAGGGCCGTGTGAGCGGAGTTCAGAATTACAGGCGGTTCTTGCTGAACGCTTTTTTTAAAGTTCGATGAGGAGGTGTAACAACACTCATCAACCCCTGTGTCTCCCAATGAGATACGCCTCGGTGGCGCAGTCGGCAAGAGTGCCGCCTCATAGGAGCACATCGGCGGGATTTTGAGTTCGAGTGGACGTGCTGCCAATACTTCTGCCCATATTAGTTTGTTGTTATTACGTTTTATCATGATTACAGGTGTCAAATTCAGACCATCAATGCTTACAACCAAATAAGGCTGTCTATTTGCGACTTCGTATGTGCTAGTTTTCAACAATGCGTATCTGCATCACCACCACGGAGGGGCGGTCTTTATGTACGAATGGTCACCGCGCACGCGGCATTCGCAGTTACGAACGCAGCGGAGCTCACCGCGCTCGCAACTGCGACTGCCGCGTGCGCGATGAGCTCCGCTGCGTTCGTGTGAGCTGTGCCTCAGCATGACCTGCTGCAGACGCTAGGTTTGAGTTGTTGTTATCTCTTTCTGGTGTTGCAGGAGCTGCGGGAAAACATGCTCTGGTTCAGAAATTGAGTTCGAGTTATAAAACTGAACAACGTTCTAAGGCTCAATTTTATATGATGCTTTTTCAGGGAAAGCTGAAAATATGACACATTATCACAATGAAACTGACTTTGTACACACTTTCTAACACTTGATGTGCAAGTTTTGAGGCAGGTCTAGATATCACTGGCTGCTGAAGTCACCCAATTGCGACGTCTTTTGCCGCGCTGGCCGAGCTGTCCGCCGCGTCCGCGGCGACACCATATATATATATCCCATATATATATAATAGAGTAGGGTTTTTTTTTTGTCGCAACGTGACCGTGGGAAACTCCGTAAACTCCGCGGGCTCGATGGTTTAATCACCCAAGTTTGAGGCAGGTTCTCGACTCTCTCTCCGAAGGGAAGCGCCGGGAGGTGAGCGGCTACCTCCTCGAACTGACCCCCTTGAAGGCTCCTGTCCTTGCTACCGGTCAATTAGTGCTTGCAGTTAGGTGCTGCTTCAGTTGTGTTACCGCAGGGTACGACTCGGCCGTCTGTGTGCATGGCCGAGGTCAATGCTCATTCCTGTTGTTGCTACCTTGTCTGTGTTCGGGCATAACCTTCTGATGTGTGCGAGCTTCCGCCTTCGCTTTTCTGAGAACAGCTCCTGCTGTGTTAATCCATACTGCCGCTCTTCGTTACTGCCTTTGCCACCGTTTCACTTTGTTTCTCTTTGAGAGTCTTAAGTTGATGTCAGTGTTGTGGTGAGAATCTGCGGCCCTTTTCTAGTGCTCCTCGCTCTACACGTTAGAGTATGCCCCTTGGTAGGAAGGCGCATGTATGCCCGTTCACAGCAGAAGTGAACTAACTTGGTTCACCATAGGGCTAGAACCACCAGTGCTGCTGATAATTTTGAATTTCATACAACACAAAACGACGGATTGGGCATTCCTACATCGTGGCCCTCCCGCCCCAGCCCATTTGATCCCCACTGCTAGTTGTACCACTTATATCCACTCGTGTGCTTCTTAAAGAGGCTGACAACCACTTAACACGATGAGCACTGTCCACCCGAGCCGTTTTGAGCCTGATTCTGTAGGCTGTAAGTAAGATTCTCCCATTCTAAGTTGGTTGGATTCAGCCCATCAGTTTCTCCCACCCACATAAGCTTCCTACTTTCTACACCCTTCCAAGCTGTCGGATTTTTATTCGTGTGATTGCAGAGGTTGAACAACAAACACAACGGTGAGGAACATACATATCCCACCTTGTGGTTAAGTGACCTTTACACTATCATTCGATTAAAAGCTGCGTGAACTTTTTGAGGGCATGGTGCGATCTCGTCTTTTATTGCGCTATATGTTTGTTTCTTAGCTGCGGGCTGTAAGATTCTCCCATTCGAAGTTATTTCGGCTGAGCGATTTTTATTCCATTGATAGCAGAAATTGAACAACAAATACAACAGTGAGGAACACACATATCCTCACTTTGGTGGTTCAAGTAAGAGGCATTTACACTATCAATCAAATAACCAAGGGTGCTATCGGTTTTCCCTCAGACCTAACCGATCGGGATTGGAGTTGCCTGACTATGTTGGCCGACGGGAGCGTTCCACAGTAGATTGTGCGTTCTGATCAGGAAGTCGATATCGATCGATATTATCGATCATTTGAGTGGTGCTATCGGTTTTCTCTCAAACCGAACCGACCACGATTTCTATCTGACACAATGGAGGTAGGGAAATCAGAGACAGAAAATCTCACCATATATATATAAAGGAGGGAGGCATAAGTCACTGTCTGTAGTGGTTCGTCTACAGCGGAAACCAAGTTCCTTTCCCACCCCCAGTTTTCGACTACACTAGGCTCTCGGAATAATTCTTCCCGTACGTTCCCTTAAAATTAGTGGCTAATGAAGTCACCTCCGGAATTCGCCACACCTAGCGGCTCGAAGCACGACGACTGAACAGAAGTGTCAGACATTTCTTTAGGCTTGACAAGCTGCAATAGGCTGTGAGCCCAACGCTAGATGAAGAAGGAGTGCTGAGGACACTCTTCTGCGTGCTATACTGAGTGAGTGGTACCAAGCTAGGAATCAGTCTGGAGTAAGCGCAAGTTTCAACGTGCTCGACGCTGGTTCGTACATAATGTCCCGCAGCCCACCACCACCATATCATACCATATCACCAATAATACCGTAACTGCACACACATACGTGTGCCTTACGGTTGAATATTATGAACACGGGCCAAGTGTACTAAAAATGCCGCTCACACCTGAAAGTGTTGTCGACCGACTATTTTCCACTTTCACACCGGATTTCACTTCTTCGACAAGAAGATTGCGGTTGCGAATGCCATGGAAGGACTCCTCCTGGGCGCCATCTTTGGAGATCTGTGGATCCTCCTGGGCGACATCTATGGAGATATAAGCGCTTGTGTTTTACTTGTTTGATAGATTTGTTCCATAGCTGTTAACTAAAAGGAAGAGCAATAAGACTTCTTATTTCCAGAGAAATGATATGGTGCTTACGCATCGTTGAAAAACTAGCACATATTTATTTATTTATACACTAGAAAGAGTACGCCGCAAAACAAATACGTCAGAATACTAGTGCAAGTAAAATAAAAATGGTAAAAAAAGAAAAAACAGTAATGACCAGACTCAGCTGAGAATTACCCATGCCCGAAAAATATGAAGGCGCAAATAGGCAGTCTTGGTTTGCTGTGAGTAAGCCTCTTAGTGAAGGTTGTGAAAGTTGAAGCCTCTCATGCATCAATAAACCTCTGCATTTCAGGCAGGATCCTTTGATAACTTCGAAGCCTTCGATCTAGGGGAAGTCGAACGGGATTCGTCGTCCGGGGAGGTGAAGAAACCAAGCCGACAGCAAGGTACGGCTCGCAAGGCGGCAACCCAGGAGGAGAACATCGGCGACTTCTTCCCCGAGTCTGGATAGCATTTTGGTCGCACAGAGACGTAGCAGGATTCTAGCCGTAAGGATTTTTTGTTTCTTTAGAGTTGTAGTTGTGCAAGTTATTTATGGTGGCTATTGTACGAGAATTGAAATATGCATAAATATTTTGTCCCTGTCTTGTGGCTGTCTGAAAATGCAAAATCTTCCCGCCACATATAAAAGCGAATTTCTCCATAAATATACATACATATACACGAATTGGACACGACGTATGCCGCTTTTCAATTCATCCTGAAGAGTGTTTCTGCTTTGTCTTCCATACAGCTTTACGATCAGCTGAAGTGAACATGAAATTCTTGTTTACACCATTGCCAATGCCTCGCAATGAGGAAGGCCTCGTATGATAGTATGCACAGCTCTATTCAGGACAAGTTGAGTGGACAAAGATTAAATGAACAGATATTGAGAGGTACACAGATTAATGGATGTCAAGGATTCCAATACCAGAGGACACAGAAACTACTTACCTGCACGACTAAGCATGTCCTCAACCTAGCTCCTGCCTCTTGTTGATAACATGCGTTTCTCTCTTATTGTATCTACATCTGGTCTTATATTTTCTCTCTTGTTGTATCTACACCTGGTTTTATATTTTTTCGGCAGCGTTTCTCACCAATTTGCGCCTAAAGAGCCACTTGAAAATAGATAGCAACTTTTTATTATATTAGATACAGCACGCAGTTACACTAGTGAGGTAGTACATCGAAGGAGGAGTATTCCTGGACGAAGAATGGAGTTAGTAGAGGACTGTGAGTAGGTAGTATTTAGACCTTGGAACGGGTAAGCCACGGATGTGTTTGCGCCTTTCTTTCCGAATCAGTAGAGATGATTACGTTGATCACACTTGGACCGTCTTTCTTTTCGAATGCCTGAAACGGAGAAAGAAAGGAGGAAGGGAAATGAAACTCTAGCAACGAGGCTGAGCAGCGAGAAAAGAAATAAGGAAAGTACCTTGGACAGGGCGCGCTGGATCTCCGGAACGTCGCGAACAAAATATCCGTCTCCACCAAGAGCTTTGCAGAGCTCGTCGTACCGACATTCCGCAGAGAGTGATAGCACGGGATACCTGATTAGGGTTACTTCTATTACAACTCAATATCCAAATGTAACCCGTCTTGTTTGCTGCTTCGTATTCACAGAAGAGAAGAAAGCTACGTGGTAATGACTGTATGCAACTGTAGGTAAAAATAAATGGATTGTGGGAGAGAACTGGACGTCCATTAGAGGTTTTTTTGATTGGGTAGATGAAACGGTGTCTACGTTCTGACATTTGCCTTTCTAAAAATATTAGGTTTATAATGGTAATCTATGGCAATGGTAATATAATCTCTACTACGATAGTAATTTCTATAGCAATGGTAATCTACAAGTACCGGCAATAAAAGCAGACTTTTCGAACTGCTTCCTTATCTTAAAAATTCAACATATTTACAGAGGATTAGTGGAACCGAAAACAAGACTTTGGAGTCTCATTTACGGTCATATTGTCACTGTTTCTAATTACGAGTTCTCTTACTATAGGTCCGACAGTTACGTATTGTTGAATTTTGCTAGCGTTTTTGTAGCAGAAAAGGTAAGCATTACCAATAATATAACTAACACATTTGCTTAAGCCTGGAGCGGCTGGTAGAGAGGCTATATGTTGTTACAGGATGTTTTGTTGCGATCAAAACTTGCGCCAGGCGGGACTCGAACCCGCATCTTCTGCTTTCCGGGCAGCGATGTTCGCCTTACACCACCGGCGCTGTTTGACCGCACGTAACATCCGCGATATCCTCGAGGCCTGTCAGCACCCACCCGCGATACGGGATGGGATGTTACGTGCGGTCAAACAGCGCCGGTGATGTAAGGCGAACATCGCTGCCCGGAAAGCAGAAGATGCGGGTTCGAGTCCCGCCTGGCGCAAGAGTTTTGATCGCAACAAAACATCCTGTAACAATAATATAACTGTTTTGCTTCTGTGAAACGGTTTTAAAAAAACTGGAAAACACTACTGGAAAACAAGGGTAGGGAGGATTCGATTCCAGAAATGCCAATGCTTCCCAGCAGTCACAGACGAAAAAGGAAGAGAGTGCAGCAGGAAGGACTTCAGTTCACAAAAATGAAACAAATTCCTCAAGGAAAAACAGTAGCGCTGTCACAAATTCGCTTAACATCTCATTTGTACCTCAGCGAAAATCCGATGGACAACGTCTTTTCCATCCATCTCAAGAAGGTCGTCTAACCAGGATACTATCTCAACGGTAGGTCGGAACGACGCAAGTGTTGTATATGGGCAGAACCGCCTCTCCCTGGGAAGTAACAAACTGTAGGTATCTCGACCCCAATACAACTCTGCGCAGAGTTAGGGGCGATGAAAGTCGCCCTGTTGATTCACGTGCTCCACAGTTAAGGGCCCGCGCGGGTGAGGGCTCGTATCGCGGATCAGCGCAGTGCACAGGTGGCGTAGTAGGGAAGCGCTCGAGCTCGTGAGCGAAGGGTCGGGGTTTAGATCCCGCAGACTGTGTTTCTTCTGCGCTTTTGCAAAATCCGTGTTTATCATATAGGTAATCCAGCTAGGGGTATTATAGTGTGTTATAGAGCATGTTTACATATAACAAATGCTTCAAACTACAGATTAGCTAAAATGTTCACTTCTGTGTGTCACTTCTTTTAAGCGTATTTTGTGTGAAGCTGTAGTTATGCAACGATAGGTAATTTGTGGCACTAGTTAAAAGTTCAGACTCCATCGACAAGAATTCGGTCAAAAAATTTTTTCGCTGAAACTTAGGGGGGTTATTTGGGGTGCTTATCACGAGTCTGACATCCGTGGTAAGCAGCGTCGAGCTCTCTCGTTCGTTTAGTGCGAATGCGTAACTCGTTTGGAAAGAAAACTTTCTCGGCACATGAAGGGAGGCCATTTGTAAAGCTGCAGCGCGGGCGGAACTGTATTGGAACTTACTGAAGCGTAGGATCGCCTTCAACTGCCTGCATGTCCTCTGGCAGCATGCCGCGATAGATACCGCTGTTGTTCAGCACGACGGTGACTACCGGAAGTTTGTATCTGAAGCAGTCAAAGCGTCTAAGAGGCAAGATCTGCTCCTCCCGAATGCATGAAAACCTTAGCAGAGCACGGTGCATCAATCATTCACTGACGGTTAACGGGAAGATCCCGAATCTGCTACGGTTGTGTTTTAGAGCAACGTTTGGAAAAATCATGTTTTCGCAGCTAAGATTCATAGTTTGGTAACGAATATATTTGCCTTGTCAGCCACTCATCTGCGTATCGTCCCATCCACTCGCTATGGTCACACAGCGGGGATAAAAGAACTGTTTGCAGGTTCGTTAAGTTCTGATTCTTCTCACTACAGGAAATACTCACCGCTTACCAAAAAAGAAAATAAAATCATCGGAGTGTAATACGTTTTAACATTGCCATGTTCACCGTTTCTCGACGAGTTTGTAAAAGTGCAGGATGTTAATATGAACTCCTTCTATAAAGAAGTACTTGAATTTATGTAAATCTTTAGTAAATGGTACGTGTGACTTGCAACTTCGGTACACCTTCATAGCTTTGAGCCAATGCAGGCGCGTTGAGTCCAACCAAAAATTGCACGGTGCGTAATTAGTCGTTCAGAAAATAAGAAAAAGTTTCTGGACCGAAAGAGGTTCTTCAATTTTGGTGACGGTAGAGAGTCACGAATCACGCTACAAACGACCAATCAACTACATATCTACTGCCACTTGTACAAATTGTAACGCAGTTCATATTCTGTTTACTCTTAAAAAATGTGGCGGCTGTTTCAGACAAGCAACGACTTTTTGCTGAAAATAAGACAAATCGTAGAGTATCTCTTATCAATTACAATATTTTACACTACCGCAGCAACTAGTGTACTTTTACTCGCCAACGTCCTAGCGCCAGAGCTGAGCAGGAGGAAACGAGCGGTTTAGGGAGCATTCAAGAGCGTCAATAAAGTCGTGAAGAAGACGAAGAATGTCCGACTCTGTGCCCACCTATTCGACTCCACTGTTCTTCCTGCTTTAACATACGCCTCAGAGACATAGGCTATACAAAAGTAGGATGAGCACGCGGTCAGCGCCGCGCAACGTGGAATCGAGGGGACGATGCTCGGAGTGACACGGCTCACGCAAGTGAGAGAAGGCCTCCGGAGTTCCGAGCTTCGCCGACGTTCGAAGATCAGAGACGCTGTCGCATGGGCCAAATCGTCGAAAATTAGATGGCCCGGCCACGTAATGCGATTCGCAGACACCCGCTGGACGAGATCCATCACCGGCTGGATTCCGCGGGATGTCAAGAGAACACCAGGACGCCCACCAACGTCTTCTTCGTGAAAGCCCTGAACGACCGATATGATACTCTTCGCGCCCCTCGAGTGAGGGGAATCCATTGGACCACTCTGGCACGCGACAGGGACGAATGGAAACGCTGCTGGCGCCCGCTAAGCAAGTCGATGCTCAACGGGACGACAGGTGATACAGGTGATACCGTTGCAACTAAATCTTTCATTAACCTTTCAGCTCCCTTTTTTGCTTTACTCTGCCTTAAGTCAGGCATCTTTTTTTCCATAGGTTCCTTAATCTTTTCATTGGCACAGACGTTTCATTCATTTTTTCATGAAAATTTCAAGATAATTTATTATGCGATCCTCATCTTTGCCACGAAGGAAGCTCCCATGAAAGGCTTGTCAAAGAAACAGTGGCGAAGAGAACTCTCCCCAAACAATTTTTTGGTTATCTTGAAGCACCAGTTCTAGACCGACTTTTACATTTAACCTTATGTATTCATATCAAACAAAATGTTAGGCCATTAAATGCAACTAAAAGCGTGAATTTCACACAACGCTGTAAATATAAACGCAAAGTAAATGACATCGATAACAGCATTAAAAAAAAACGGCCACAAGGACTTGGCGTGCGCGTGGCGCAGTCTTAACGCTTGACATAATTTTCAGATTACCATTTAGGCTCTTTAAATATATTAATCGACCTTACGACAGGTTGAGGGAATAGAAGAATCTGATATAATAGTCATCCAAACATTTTTGAGATACGCCGTGTTGCCTGCAAGTGCTGATGTTCTGGTGGCATCAAATCTAGCTGCTAAAAAGTGACGAGTTCAAGTTATGTTATGCGATCTCATATTTGCAGTTGTCTGCGTCATACATTCACACTGATTCAGGGTGACCTTTCCACTCTTCAGTACGGCAGATGCGTGATCATCGCAAGTGCTTCGTGTGAGAAACAGCTCTGGATCTTTCACTGAAAACGGAATGCGATGCAGTGCTACCTGGCGATCGTCTCGAGTTCCATGGCAGAGAAACCGAATGCGCTGTCGCCTTGTACGACGAGCACCTTTGTATGTGGCGAGTGATCCCGACAGAACAAGGCCGCAGCTAGGGCGTAGCCCTGTCCGACTCCCATTGTTCCTAGATTACGCCAGCTAAACCCTGCTCTCTTGTGGTGACTAGGAGAAGCAGCGTTGTGCCGAGCTAACCGAATGTTCCTGCGTCGAGCCGTCTTCGTGGCAGCACCGTCGGCATCATCGTCCGCCCGATGTCCATTGTGTTTGCTCCCTCGTTGATCACGATCACGTCGTTTTTGGCGAGGAACTCACGAATCTGAAGCCGAGCGTTAATTCCAGGTCCTCCTCTGGATCTGGTCTCAACTCTGGAACCCCTTACCGGTGTGTACGCCGCGTAGTAGTTGAGAGGAACGGTGTGGTCAACAGCCATGCGCTCTACAATCTCTCTGGAAGCAGCTTATATGAGGCCTACGACCAGCTAGGAGGGAATTTCATGTTGACTGGCTGACCTGTTCTTTTGCGAATTCGCCTTCAAATCTGTCATCCACTTGCTCTTCTCCGAAAACTTCCAGTCTCGAATCTCAGCGGTCATCTAGAAAGCTTTCGAGTTTTAGGGTAAAGTTGTTAGCTTCAACACCTTACTGAGGCGAGCGTCTCCCCGATGTCACCGAGTAGCGGAACGGTGGTTGGGAGATTTTGGTGGAATTCTTCTGCCTTGATGTCGATCTAGAACTGATTATTTCTAGCCCATAATTTCGTTTTCAACGGCTAACCCACCTGAAGTACTTTAACATCGCTGTTAAAACGAGGGGGAAGGCCGAAGTGAAGAATCCAGTTAAGCCTCGCTCCAATCAGAAGCATACAGTCGGTTTCCCGAAGAGCGAAGGATCGAGCAGGGGCTACCAGGCTAAACAAAAAATTTATCGAAGGATTAAAAACTCATCATTTTCTGAAGGTACTGAGAAAGCGTTGATTAGTTCAAGGAACTCTGGGAGACGAAAATGATGGAAATGGACACATTTGCTCAGAAAATAGGTACAAAAGAATCGGCAGCACAGGAGGAGGAGACGCGCTGTCTCATGCACCACAAGTCGAGGTTCGTAGTTGGATTCTTCCAAGCCGTTGAAAACCCTCCGAAGTCGGTTGTCCGGGAAGGATGAAACGCTGACTTATCCATTGGTAGGCTACTGCAAATCAATGCATCAATGTATATGTAGGCCAAATACGGATCCAAATTGTCTCCAGGATATCTCTAAAAGTAGAACTCGTGTCGCATCCCAAAAAGAGGATGACGTTTGATCCTCCTTTAGCTGTTATCTTCCAGTCAAAAGTGGAAAATGTTATTTCAACTGAAATCTGATATATCTTTGAATACCTTTTTCGCTTTTTCGAGAAGAACAGAAACTGCAAAAGAGGCTGAAAGCAGAAACATAGAAAAGAACTGAACGAGGATTACTGGATGGCCATCAATGATTTGCTCCACGACTCATTAGATGGTCCGAACGTCATGTGCCTCTACAAATAAGTCAGGAAACATTGATTATCTACTTCACCCATCTAGTTCTGCCATTCTAACATGCTGTTTAGTTTGTGTATCTCTGAACAGGCTGGAACTGAAGTAGAAGCTGTTTCGAAAACTGCTAGGCACGATCAAAGCTAGCTCCAGGCAGTACTGCAATCCTCAACTCTCCTACATATCTGACATAATGTTCCTCCAATACACCGCTGACGCTACTTGTTCAATACTTTTGCATTCAGTTTTATTATGACATTATTGAATATATGAAGTCTATCGGGGGTGTGGTAGCGCGGTCGGGTGAGGTGCCGGTTGTGGCGTGCACCCGATTACAGGTTTTTGGTTCGCTTGGTTTTCCGCCCATGCGAACCAAGCCTTACAACCTTCCACGGTCGATGAAATGGTACCAGACTTGCTGGTACATGAAATGCGGACCTGTCATTTATTGACCAACGCAAGCCACTGTATTGGCCAGACTGTACGCCTTCGAATTGCCTCTGCGAAATCCCGTAGAAGTAAAATACACGGCGCATTTCCTCATCTTTTATGAAGCAATATCATGGCTTTTGTTCAAGCCCATCATTCAGTGACGTGAGTTTAGTAATATGTAATTGCTGTGCACACAATCTCAATTTTTCCTCCAAATTATACACATACACAGACCATCTCACTTTTCATCTACACACTTTTACTTTGATCATAGTTTATTTTGTTCTGCAGGCTTCTATAAATGGACGAAGAACGGCTTGAGAAGGACTTACTTGGGATGAGAATCGGTGCAAACTCCTTTGCCTCCAGGAGTGGCCAGCCAAGGCAGACCACTCTTGGTGAGGAACTGCTGCACCATGGTGGGACCTCGTTCCGACCAAGCAGCCCCTGAACAGTGTAACCCTCGAAACTACATAGAGCGACCCAGTTGAAATCAAAGGTCTAAGAAACTGCGTTCTAAGATGGGTAAGTTAGGTCAGCGCCGCACCTTTGCCGACAATAACTAGAGGCCTTTGAGCTTTCTTGAGAGTCTCGACGGCATTGCGGACGACCTGCACGGGTGGAAGAAAAACAGGCGGTGGCAGGGGCACTGTGCACACCTTCCTGGAAGTAGTCTGGCTTTTAAAATTCTCATAGACATCCAGATATGCACAATGGCCTAAAGATCGAACAGAAAATGTGTCGCAATGTGTCGCAAAAGCTTTCGCAGTCGCTTTAATCAATCAGGCTCTCTAACAGTGACTTTAAAACAAGGTGGAGGAGAAGATATCGTGCGAAAACTTACGGAATCTGATCCTCCTCGATGGAGGATAGGACGAGGTTGCCTGGTATGTCAATGTAGACAGCACCAGGACGACCATACATGCATTCCCTCACAGCCTGAAAAGAAAAAAGAAAACTCACACTCGCAACTGCATGGGCACTGATGGTGTTCCTTGCCTCGACCAAAAAAAACATGGAGAAAAAATACGTAACACTGACTACTGTTAGACTTGTCAGTGCTCGAATGAGATCCTTCAGACAAATAAAAACTTATTTTGTTCTATAATTTGCCGCCATTCTCGCTTACCAAATTACCCTAAGTACGTCTTTAAAACAGGAAGGTTGGTCCTACAAATTAAAGTGCTGATGCGACATATCTCGACCAGGGGCGCGTTGTAGCACAGTCTGATGAGGTGCCGGCTGCCGTTTACACCTCGAACCAGGTTTCTAATTTTGGATTCCCAACCAAGCCTTTCGGAGTAGGTGGATTGGCACCAGACATGTCTGAAAGGACGAAACAGTGACGTGATCATGGGCTGGCACTGCACAATGGCCACCTAAGCATCTATACTGCCTTCACGACATCCGTAAAAGTAGAATGCGTAGCGCATCTCAAAGTGGAATAATTGGATTGCTTAACGTCGTTCTTTATCATTTTATTATTTGTCTCTCAATTCTCTGTTTTAAATAAGAAAAAGAGCGTATCAAACAGAACAAGCAACACTCTTTTGAGGAGATAAAAACCAATTTTTGAAGTAGAAAATAATATAACAGCCGTCATTAAATACAAGGACAATCAACCGCAGAGTGAGACTTATAGGCCGACCTTCTCGACATGAAGTGGAATGGCCTGCAGCGTTGTGGGCCTGCTGACGTGCTTACAGGACAATCTGGCTGATTCGACTTGTGGCCACTCCTGAAAAGCGCCGCGATTCTCCTGGTCGACGTCTGACGAGCCGCCAATGCAGATCACCGGCCTGAAGTTTAGGATATGTTCATGTTGCTGCGTGGTGTTGAAGAGTTAACGGTGAGCTTGAAGGTGTAGATATAGGCTGCCAAAAATACCGAAACTGCCTTCTGCCTCCACTCTCGACGTGGTTGTGCGGCACGATATTGGAACGAAGGATAGCGTTGACGCTGCCCCGTACTCACCAGCAGTTCACTGTTGCGTTCGCCAATCCACCGATGGCGTGCAGAAGACCTGGACCAGACACCACGAGGCACACGGCAGGCTTCCTCGTCAGATAGCCCATCGCCTGCGCCGCATAGCAGGCCTAAACAAGAACTCCAATTCTAGTTCCAACTCCACGGACAGTTGGGGCACTATTTCAAGAAAATGTAAGGTAAGGACCACTCTCATAAAGAATAGCTCGGTCAAAGCAGAAGTAACTTCCATTTACGACCACAGAGCATCGTTTTGAATGAGCATAACTTCGTTCAGACTAACTTTCTTGCAATTAGAGTAAAAACTTTTGGGCTTGGCATTTCCCTGTCAGCGAAAACCACTGTATTACTTTTAGAGAATAAATAAATGAATTAAATAAACACATAAATTTATTTATTTATTCGCAGCGTGGACATAATATTCACTCGTAAAACGAATGCGAAAAAGGAACAAGCTCTACTAAAAAAAATGTCACGAAAGTCAGCAACCAAATGTGGATTAGAGTCACTCGTAACTCTGAAAGCACATAAACTACCGGAGTTCGTTCCTGACAGTCTCTTCTACATCATGAATTTTCTCTCGGCGGCTTTTTAGAAATCCGAAAAAATAATCCTGTGTAAGGAACTTGTGTTAAAATTAGACGAAATCTGGTAGAACTTCCGTGTTGAGCTCCAAATTCTACAAGTTTCCGGACGAATGAGTTTGACCACACATCTGTTATTTTCATTTGCAGCTCAAATGAATAGGAACTCCTTATTTACACATTTGCAACAAGCTGCCACACTTTGCTTTCAGATTGTCATCAAGATCTTCTGCTTTGTTCTAATACATATAATAGCTTGCTTTCCGATTTTTTTTTCACAAACCATGCCGGAATAAAATATCAAAATAATTCTTTGAGAATGACCTAGAGGATAGCAGTGGATAGCAGAGGTTAGGGTTTTCATCCTGGTTCAAAGTGTTCACAAAACCTCTTAGTTTGTTGCGCGTGGTCTGCGCTTCATGATGCGTTAACAGAGTTCGAAAATATATTCGTTCTCTTCCCAGTAAGGAACGAAATCACGCGGTCAGGGTTGGTGCGGGACAATTCTGACAAAGCGCTTCCGAGATTTAAGCAAAAAGGTCCATGGCACGAAAACTGAGACCTTCAGTTGTCACGAAAGGAAAATTGCGCGTCTAAACTTTTGTGAGAAATAGATCTTATAAAACTAAAATAAAATCAAGAAGTTGCTTTTCTCCACGATACCAAAGTCGTTTATACAGGGTGCTTCAAAATAACGTGATGAAGGTTTTTGAATTAGAACTATGAAACAACTGACAACTTTGCAAAACAAAATACAGATAACAACGACATAGACACTAGGCAACTCTACGTTAGTCTGGTTTCGAAGTGGCCCCCTTGGCCTAAATACAGAAGTCAAAACGCTTGGTGAAGTTCTTAGCGATGAGCCTCAGGTCCTCTGGAGACAGTCGTTCCCACTCCCAACGCAGAGATGTCTTCTGGGCCTCCGCGCTGTGCTGGTGTTTGGCACGGGCCCTGGACCTCAAAATGGACCTCGCGCTTTAGCCCGTCGGATTCAAATCCGAGGATTATGGAGGCCATTCCGCAGACATGATGAAGTCGGAAAATTGGTCTTGCATCATGCTTGCGTGCTTTTCGTCCTGTGTGCAGGGATTGAGCCTTGTTGAAACGTCAACTGCGCATTGCTGAAGTACTCTGGGAACAGAAAAGAACAACAGCCTTGAAGATCTCCCGTCGGTACACATCTTGATTTATTTTTACTCCTTCGTCAATAAAAACCTGGGGGGTCCATCCATTGCTATAGATCCCTCCCCAAGCCATGAGCGTCTGCGGATTTTGACGATGCTCAGCTATGGAAATGATCGCTGGAGCCCCTCCACATCAGATTCTGCCGTGTTGGAGGTTGTGAGCCTACTCCTCGGTGAACAGCTGAACAGTGCTCGCTCCCACCAGCGACCTGCGGCCCCCATCGTGAGCTGGCGGCGTCGATGGAGCCGTTCGCGCATATTCTTGTTCATCAGGAGCTGTACTCTATGGAACTTGTAGGGCTCGTTTCCTTCTGGCTGTTCGATGCAGTGACGTACGACTGACATCGATATCATGGACAATATTTCTCAGAAGACCCTCAACTTTGGGATTTTCGCTTTTCGATGATTTTCCGGATCTGCAGCGGATTGATAGTGCGATTTTCTCCTTGTCCTGGATAGTCATCTTCATGGCCAAGCGCCTTGCATCGACGAGTTTCTGTGAAGACGATCGACCGAGCAGGTTAACGATGTTGCATTGGCGCTTTCCTTGACGATAAAGCTCCAAAATCGCAGTGCGATGGTTTGACATCTTGAGCAAAACCATGATTGGGACAAAAGAGAACTTTAAAAAATATAGCCCGAACAGAAGGATACGCACAAAAAATGGCGCTTTTTCTGCCATGCTGCAGATCGATGCGTTCGCTTGGAAGAACGTCAAAACTTCATCACGTTATTTTGGAACACCTGTATTATGGTGGACTAATAAAACTAAGCAGAGACGGGAACATCCCAACAATTCATCAAAACCGCAGAAAGCTTCGGTCCGACGCAATTGCATAGTTATAGCTACTTTTTTCGAGTAGACATCATCTTCCTTGCTCCGCTTTCTCTCTAAGGAGGAAAAACAAAGATGAAATTGTGATGCTCGAAAAGGGTAGTTTTGCTCACCGCTTGTTCATTCCTGCATCCGACGTATTTGATTCCGAACGCCTGTGCGGCCATACCGACCTCTATGATCGGGAAACCGACCACTCCGAACATGTATTCCACTCCCTAAATACCGTCATTGCGCAAGTTTATCAGTGTTTCCAACATCATTAACAAACATTTTAATGAGGGGCAGGAAGCGCAGCCAGAGGAGGCGCCGGCTGTCAAGTGTTCCCCGAATCAAGCTTTTTGGCTTGGATTCCGCCTGTCCAACCAAGCTTTCCATATCTCCGGGATAGACGAATTGCTTCAAGACTTGTATGGGAAGGATAAAACAATGACTTATTCAGTTATTCAATGACTCACTCATTCAATTCACCGATTAGTCACCGCAAATCATTCTAGGACTTTCAATTGTCTCCACGATTTCGCGTAAAAGTAGCATGCGTGGCGCATCCCAAACAAAAATGGAATAACGCCGCTCTTAATATTTTGTCTATCATCTTGACAAAATTCTTTGTGACGAATTTTCAGCTTGCTTCATGTTAAATTTAAAATTTATAAGAGATAAAGAATAAAGGTCGGCGTTAATCAATCTTTTTTGGAATGTGCCACGCAGTGTTCCTCCACGAGATGTCATGGAGGCAATTTGAATGCGTATACTATGACATTCGTAGCCAGCTGATTAACAACTCAGCTCAACTGGTTCCATGCTGATATCAGCGGTCAGATCATCCCGGATACGGGTGACTGCTGATCAGTACCACGAGGTGTGGATGTTGCGTTCTATCAAACGGCGCCGGTGTTGTAATGGCGTAGAGCATTCCAGCCCGGTTAGAGGGAGGTACGGGTTCGAGTCCCGCCTGGCACTAGAAGTTTTGATCGCAACAAAACATCGTTATGGCAGCTCACAACCTTGATACCAGCCACTTGAGGCTTAAACAAACTGATTTGAATCGTTTCTAACAACTCAGTGTTTATCCTCCTCAAACAAACCTGGTAGCATTCATTCATTCATTCATCACCATTCACAGGCACCAGAGGGATTGAAGGCTTTATAGGTCTGTGTGGGAAATCCGTGCACACGACATCCCGTACCTACCATCTGCGCTCTACGCGCCCTAAATTTTAGATGTGCAAAGACGTTTTCAAGACTGATCTGTGTTGTTATGTCCGTCCAGTACTTCACACGTACTAATAGGCTTAACTACGCGTTGTTTTGCTTTTAAATATAATCGGATGAAGAATTTCATAAAACACAAGATCGTTTGCAGCACTAGGTTCTGAAGCTTTTCCCTAGGAATAAAGATGGAAATTTCTCTGAAACGAATGAATGAATGAAATGAAGTTTTGATCGCAACAAAAAATCGTTGTAACAGCTTACATCCTCGGTGCCAGCCAACTGAGGCTTAAATGAAACTGATTTGAATCATTTCCTCTGAAATGTTGCTACAAAAAAGTTTTTTGTTCACTACTCACTCTGTACGCACTTTGAGGTCCACAGCCTTTTCAATCTTACAAGGAGAGCCTCCGGAGTGGCGATGAGCTTTTATTTATTTATTTATTTATTTATTTTGGGACGCAATTTTTACAGGATGTAGGGTATAGTGTGGGGAGTCCAAAACCACAGTTATTTTTTTTCGGAATGCTCTTCTGTGGTCGAAAAAAAGGTGTGGACGCGTGAGCGCGAAGTTCAGCAGGCCCTGCTCCCATCCAGACAGATGTGGTCGTGGCGTAGTGGTGGCGGGGTCGCCTCTATCGTAGGGGGGAGGGGGGGGGGTTTGGTGGTTTGGTCCCCGGTGTCGCCAATGTTTTTGCACACATCGAATCGTTATTATCATGGGCTTGCGTGACCAAAGGACTCAATTTGTACACGATTAATGCTTTTGGTACTTAAACCTAGCCTTTTTGGTCTTTCATTTGAGTTACCTCTCAGTGGATCGTATTTGCATTGTATCATTCTATTGGATTGCTAACATGAAAAAGATTTTCTTGCTCACATGAAGTAACTGTGTTTATTGCTGACAATGATAGTCAGCAATTATGATATAGAACTACGAAACATTTAAAACATAATCGCTTATCACATCAGCAGCATCTCACAAACGCTAGGTGCGAACAATCTTCCTCTCCCTGACAAGGCATCACTATTTCTTCTTCGTTGAAGGCATAATCGGTAGGCGTAGAGAAGGGCTCCGGGTGATCATCAACATATCCAGCCGCCACCCAAGCGTATGCCGGACATGGAAGGCCGTTTTAGAGCATATGCAACTGCAATCTCTCTCCTTGTAGGAGGAGCGAAATCAGGATCGAACGCTGACAGAGGTGAAAAGGACATTTTATTGTTAATGTTAAGTTTTTACGGGTATCAGATTAAAATTTATAGTTATACGGTGAAGTTTATGTGTTTGTGTGCATTTGCGGTATCGTTGCTGATATCATACATTGCAAATACGATCCACTGAGAGGTAACTGAAATGAAAGCCCAAAAAGGATAGGTTTAAATACTAAAGGTATTAATCGTGTACAAATTGACTCCTGTGATCATGCAAGCCCATAATATTAACGAAAACCTATGTGTGCAAAAACATTGGCGACACAGGTGACCGAACCATCGAGCCCGCTCGGTGTCCGAAAGGCGAACTCGCTACCACTGCAACTACCGACCACATCGGGTTGGGTGGCAGCAGGGCGCCATGAACTTCGCGCTCACGCGTCCACATGGTTTTTTTCGACCACAGAAGAGCACTCCGAAAAAGGTAACTATGGTTTTGGACTCCCCTCACGGGACCCTACATCCTGTAAAAATTGCATCGCAAAAGCTCACC
Source organism: Heligmosomoides polygyrus polygyrus (assembly GCA_947396885.1). Taxonomy (NCBI): domain Eukaryota; kingdom Metazoa; phylum Nematoda; class Chromadorea; order Rhabditida; family Heligmosomidae; genus Heligmosomoides; species Heligmosomoides polygyrus. The sequence goes on along the minus strand of OX377202.1, from coordinate 76,786,593 downwards.
ACCACTCTGGAAGCTCTCTTTGTTAGTCCTTTCCAATTCAGTCTCAATTTCTAAGCTTCGCACTATGTGAAGCAGAGCTGACACCGTTTTTATCAATACATCGTTTCCAGATTCGGCTCATTTAGTCGCGACTCGTCTTCATCTACGCTGTCTCCCGTTTATTTTCGTCATAGGATCACTGCTTATGGATTGGGAATACTGTTCCCAATCTATAAGCACACCAAGGGCTGGATTCATCAACGACTTACAGCAATTCAACTCTGAAAATACAGTCGAAATCCCTGATAGCGCGACTTATTAAGCGATATGGTGAAACGTTAGGCCGCGCTATCAGGGATTTCGGCTGTATTTACTCTATCGCTGTAAGCCGTTGATGAACCCGTCCCCAGAAGGTGCTTACCTTTTATTGTCAACATATCTGGAAATGCAATATGCAGAGAAAAGTGCCCGACTGCTGGATTTGGACGCAAGTAGAGTACATAGAAATTGAAAATTGAACTAACAGCAATTGAAATTCGCCTTGAACATGCAGCCGGTGGTACATCTCCGATGCCTTGTCACCCAACGGCATGAACCCAGCTGATTGTGGTGTCATTGATCTTATCACCGCAATCAATGACGACAGATACTATGGTGTTGAATAAAGAAAACCACGTTTGTGCATTCACATGTGAAGGGGCCGGCTTGAACTGTCTGTCCACTAATACTCGGGGCACCTCTAACCGCAGGAAAACCATCGCGATAAGAAAATCAGTAGGTGAATCGCTGGCTAACCTGTTCCTTGAGACATTTTGCGAGTACGCTGGCGCCGTCCATCGTCGAGGCAGAACTGTTCCCGTCGGCCCCATCGTGGTTGCGCCGCAGCCTTATCAGTCAGGCCAAAGGCCGTCTTCTTCACAACGTACCCAGAAGCGCTAATCCTCCACAAACGGTGCGAATACATTTAGACACCAGGGCGTTTGTGTATTCATGTCGACAAAACTGCAAGGACGAAATTCGGAGTGTTCAGCGTGTTGTTCTTCTACAGGATGTGATCGAAATGCTTGCACCAACAACTCTAACAGCATGACTCTCTTCGAGAATCACCTCCTGAACACAACAACTTCTCATTAGCACGTTTCTCTGCAACCGTTCTCAATCAGACTGCGTCATTTGCTAAGTTTTTTTTTCTGTTCCTTTTAGACGATCGTGTATTGTAAGGGAGGTCCTGATTCATATCCGAGTTCCATATCCACAGAATAAACTCCGTGGAAATTAAGCTTTGATCCTTCATTATTGCCTTTCTCTTCAGATGCGGTGTTATTCTTATTTATCTGTTTATTTGTACAAGTGTTACACCCTAAGAAGTCCCATTGATCATCGATTTGCTCGGGGGGTGGGGGGAGGGAAGCCAGCAAAGTCTGCGTTCGTCTCTGTCGCGTGCCAGAGTGCTTCAATAGATCCTTCAAACTGAAAGGACACGAAGAGCGGAATATTGTTCGTTCAGAGATTTCACGAAGAAGGCCGACAAAGCCTTGATGGGTTTCCTGGTGTTTTCTTCACATCCCGTGGAATCCATCTCGGAACTCCGGAAGCCTTCTCTCACTTGCGCGAGTCTGCCAGACCGAGCATCGTGCCGACGATTTCACGCTGATCGTGTAGCGTATCGCTAGGCTTCGTGACAGTGATAGTGACAGCGTGTAGGTGCGCGATCGTGCTATTGGATCCTCTCCAGGATTCTGCTTGTTCACAGGGCTGTCCTACGTCTAGCTTAGTGCTCGGACTAGGATGAAGATCAGTACTTACAGCGCTTGCACGTTTGGATTGGAAGAAACCTTCGTGGATCAGATGATGCAAGTCAAGGATATCATGTACGTCGTGATCGGACGGACTGAGACAAGAAGAAAGAAAACTATGAAGACCAAATAAGCTGATGTCCACTTTCTTTCAAGCACCGCGGCTTGACTTTAAGTCCGGCACCGCAAATCTCTCTCCTCTTTTTATCTTTTCTTTTTACTCCTGTTTCTCTCGGTGACGACGTTTCGCTTCCGGTGTTTTCCTTTCCAATGGTTTTCCTAAAATTTATGTAAAAAACGAAGGAGACCCGCAAAGGATATACGTGAACAGGCTTCTCGATCTCCTCTGAAATTTCACATGTCAACGCTGATGGTTTTTTCCTAGTATTCGCTAGATCTAGAAAACCTGAATATTTCATGGTCAGTAAGGTTCACGACAAGCAATATCTGAAATTTGGCATAGGTCGACTCCCCGCCTTCGCTGCTGCTCAAATGCAAAAAGTGTGTCGATACTCCTACCTCATCCTGTAGAATATCCTAGAAGTGAAGTGGTACATGTTTAGATCCACAACTAAGAAGAAGCACAGTTTATGCCACTTTTAACATAAAATGTGATTCAGTAAACTGAATCGAAACGGAGAAACAACAGCCGATTCGAGCACGACTAGGCTTCCTTGACCAGAGGCTTATGATGTTCTCGAGATGGACTACCATGCATTGACGTCCAGCACGACTCACAGTAGTACTGAATTGGATGTTAAACGTTGACTGAATGGAGGAAAACGAAAGGTGTGCAGGGAGGAATCGCTACCTGAAGGCATTCTAGGTGGGGGCAAAAGAATGGTGCATGTCTCCCGCCGTTCGGTTCTCGAATGCACTCTTCGCAGATCTGATCATCCAGCACGTACGGTTTCATTTCCACCTGAAAACAAGTCATCGAAGGAGATTGCTCTCTGCCTGTCTCGAGCGAGCACCACAACTGCTCATTCCAAGCTTGAACTGGCAGAAAGCATACCCTCTTCTCGACCTCGCCATGACTCAGCTGTGCATATCGCTCTGTGATGGCTCTCATGTAGGAGTTGTAGTTGGTGAAGGCCACTCGGCCCGCTCCTAAAATGCGTTGTGAATACCGATGTTGAGAAGAAAAACAGACGCTCCACTGCGAACACGAGCCTTTGGGGTACTTGTACTCGACGTCCGTGTCTATGCCCGCACATGCAACACTGCCGTACAGCCGGTCCATGATATGCGCCAACTCGACTGGAACCAATCCCTTGCGTTCGACGGCATTCCAGTGCCTTTTTAAGGTGAAGCCTTACCAGCTCGAATGGGCCTCGGCACTCCACCAACGAAAACGACGCGACGAAGGTTGATCGGCACATTCACGTCCACCAGATAGTCGGCGTCGGCTAGGCGCCACGGGCGAATTTGCACTTTCTGGAAAGCCATCGGTTTGGGTACTGACTTCCGAGAAGGGAAACCAAAGCTGATTTTTGGAGGAAGTAAGGTCTCAGCATAATGAAACTTCATTCACATCTCTTCTGATCACTTAGAACCAGGGTGTTCCTAGAGCATTGCCAATTTACCGGAAGTTGCCTATATCTACAAAGGAGAACCCCTCCATTTTCCTCCACAAAATGCAGAAAATTTCCCCAGAAACGTTTAACATAAAGAAGCTAAGCACGCAGACATGTAAACAACACTCCAGATGCTGGGCATATAAGCCTGATTTAGCTGGGATAGATCTGCCAAATATGAAGAAGGTACATGGTGGGCCCTTCTCTAGACTTGCACCGATCGATCTGAATTTTCATCGTCATGTGGTAAGCGCCTTTTGGATTTAATCGTTAGTGTTCAGGCACGCTTTGAATGGGTGGATACAGTTGAAGCCAAGCGTATAGGTCCAGAACACCGATCGATCAGATCAGTTCAGCTAGCCTAAGACCTTTGAAATCAAAGCAAACTCTCCAAAATTCAAACGCAAACGACCTTTAGGCAGATGAAATTATTGACTCATTAAAGTACTTTGAAAATTCTTTTGTTCATTGAAAATTTGGTAGAATATTGTTTGAAATTTTCTAGTTCAGCTTCCCCAACAGTGTAAAAATTTCGTAATTCTTTTTGAGAAAAAATAACAAATTAAATTTTGTTTCAAAGCGCAACAAAGCAGCAATCATCTAGTGCATTAAAATACTGCACTCGAAAAGCAAGTCGCGATGTTTATTTCATTGATAGCGTAAACGCTTACATGCAGTAGGAAAGTTAGGATGTGGGTGTTTTTTTACAATTGTTAATGTTGCAGCATTTCCAGGTGTCAAACTGCATGAAAACAGAAATTTCGCTATCAATCGAATGAAAATGGCGAAGTTTTGGACGGGGGAATGGGGGAATCTTTGTTTTGGCAATACGAAATGGCCTCCTTCCTGTTCTTCAAAACAAGCTTTAAATCACTGTCTTTGCTCAAAAAATATTTTTTTATAAAATTTAAAACTGTGCTCCTTACTGGGGAGTAAGTTAAAACTCATCATCAATCACCTTGGTCTGTGGCAATCGAAAGACCACCGGTCTGGATTATTGATAAAAGCACAAGTCGGAAAGGAAACGACGGGTGTGCAGAAAATCGAGTAGAAATCGATTCGGCGGATATGAAGGCGCTTAAGTGGATTTTGGCGATTTCAGCGTTTCACATAAAACTTCCGCTCTGGAACCGCTCAAAGGTATTTTCATCACTTTTATTGCATGAATCACTATACAGTTTCGAGAAAGGTATTCTATCAACGCACTGTAGGCTCCGGAATTCTGAAGTGTCTGACTGATAGTTTATAAAACGAGCTTATTTAATTACTTATCTATTTCATAGGATCACAGGTGCACTAAAATGGAATGACAATCAACAAATCATGAAGAAAGGTTCTACCAGCCTGGGTGCGGAGTCAAACTGCAGTGCTTAGCGCGCACGCTAAGGAGATGCTCCGCACACTGAGCTACACACCACCGCACTACACACTTTGCAAGCATCATGCACCCCGCTCGGAATAGGGGATTTCAAAAATTCCATATTCGCTACCTTCGTATATGCTTAACTCTTCTAACAATCCGCTTGATCGCCGGAATTTATTCGTCTGCATTCCGTATCTCGGCCGGGTTTGTCTCCGCGCTTGAGCTTCCCTAGGGAGTACGAACGAGAAGGCGCCGATTTGAAAATAACAGGTGGGAAAACTTATGAACGGCGAAGAGAGGTTCCTGGACAATTTCACGACTAACAGGATCGTGTGAAGTCGACGCGAAAATGGTGGCCGCTTTTGCCACGAAAATTCAGGAGCCTGTGGCCATAAGTGTTGTTACAAAAAAAAAACGGTGGAAAACCTTCGAGGAAATAAATATCATGCAAAGCGATGTTGTTGAGCTTCACCCATACAGGGATGAGCCGTGCATTCGACTTCTTCCAAGATCATCTGCTGCAGAAGACACGGAAATAGGCGTGAGGAAGGGGAAAACCTACGTACATATGTAAAAACTGAAACCAATAGATCAGCAATCATAACAAAGAACGGGCCACTAGTGGCCATTTCTAGACATAACTTTCATTGACTTTATATGTCCGTTTCCATGAATAATTAAAAAGAGTAAAGGACGGCGTTACTCTATCTCTTTGTGGTTGCGCCACGCATTCTACTTCTATCGGATGTTGGGGTATGGCTGTCGCGTGCACCCAATTCCAGCTCCCTGGTTCGAATTTCCCGCCCAGGCCAACCAAGCCTTCCTCCATCTCTCTGGAGTCAATGAGTTGGCACCGGAATTGTCTCGGAAGGATAAGGCGCTGACTTGTTGATCGGCGACCACAAGTCGTTGTATGGCCAAACACGCACTCAATTCACTTCCACGACATCCCGCCGAAGCAGGATGCATGGCGCACCCCCGAAGGAATTGAGTAACGCCGTCCTTTGTCCTTCATCCTTTATTTATCCTCTTTTTCTTCTACTTCTGCCTCAGCGTTGACCTTGCCGATCGACCAGCTTGGTCTAGGCAAACGAAAGACAACCGGCTTGTATTATCGATAAAAACACATGTCGGAAAGGAAACGAGTGCTGTGCAGAAAATCGATTAGAAATCGATTTGGTGAATTTGAAGACGGATCGACGGATTTTGGCAGCAAAATTAAGGCACAAATAATTTAAAAAAGGTACTGATGACCATATGAATAACGCTGATTCTGAAATACCCCATGAAACCCTAAAATCGAAAGTGGTTTCAGTTTTGACATTACTATTTCAGCGACGCTAGAAATACGGAAAAGACATGCAGGTCTATACTGTGACTCTTCTTATATAGCGTGAAAGGCTTCTCAAAAGGAATTTCTTATAAATTTAGACACTACAGATATATAAAAGAATGACATTTCTTCCGGATTGAAATGGAAACTTTCGCTGCTTAAGCTCTTGACTAGTCAACCTTTAGGCAATTCATTCGCACGAAAGAGTCATTTTCCTCCATTCGCCTTCATCTCTCCTTCGCCGCTGATCTCCACGTCTATCGGTGGTTCTGATCCGAGGCGGCAGGTAACCCATCAGCCTCGATGGTCGATAGATATGGCGGCTCGAAAGAAATGTGAGGGGTGAGCAAAAAATTCGGTGAAAATTGAATTTCGCCATGTCGAAGCAGCCTCGATGGATTTGCATGTTGTTCAAGTTCAAAAATTGGTAGATCTTCTTAGAAATGTCTGACATCGCAATGCGCGCTTTTAACTGCAAACAACTCTACACCAGTGGTAGGCGTTAAATTCCGATTGTTAATTATGTTTAATCGACATCTCAACGGAAAATTTCTATCAAATTTTAGCTTGATCTAGTCAAATTTTGTTCAAAAAAATATTACACTATCGCTCACCATATCGCTTGATAAGCCGCGTTATCTTAGCTTTTCGCTTACAATTCTCCGCTAAAGTTACGTAAGTCCTTGATGAATCCGGCCCCTGGCTTCTACTATTTTACTAAATCATAAATTTACCCGTATATTATGGGAGAAATAACAGTAAAAGTAAACTGCAATGGTTCGTTTCGCCACCTTCCTTCAGATGAACCTTATTCATTACAACAACTCTTTGGGCCCATCAGCAAAAACATTTCACACCACACCATTCTCACGTCGAACTGGACAGCTTTCAAAGAGAATTAGGGGCACGCCAGTGAATTATAACCAAGCAGAGCACCAACCGAATAGGCGTCAGTCAATCAGGGTAACGGCAGTACAGGCCCTTTCTGAATGGTACGCAAATATGATGCGATCTGATTCGCTGACGCGCCACCACATCCCAATGCTGCCCATCTTCGTGACGTGTATCGAAAAGAAAATTATGTAGCTTTCAAAGGAAACTGGCTACTTTTAAAATCAAGCTGAACACTATGCAGATCAAAACAAGCGCCGTCCCATTGCTATACCTTCACTTACAAAAATGGTTTGAAATTTTTTGCAAGTAAGGAGACCAGCGATTCTTGAGCAGCGATTTGTATGCTAAGCGATCGTGACATACACTAGTCTGGAGCGCTGCGATTTTTAGCATTCAAATGAAAATCGTAACGAGTCTTTCATTTCGACAATTTTGTTTTCACAGAGCCATGCACTAATCAAACAGAATTGCGCAAGACGTCTCAACTGCATACTGGGCATATTTACAGTACCAATTAGATGCACAGAGTGAGGTGCTGGAGGTGTGCATGGCGCGATCAATGCACAAGAATTGATACCGCAATGCAACTCTGTGCACTCAACAATAATTGCTTTTCTACATTGTAAAATGAGTTTCAAGGCATTCTTTTAGTCAAAAACCATTAAAAATTTTATAATAAATTTTTGAGTCAGGTAACTTCCAAAGCTTTGAAGCAGAGTCAGAGCAATTTGAAATTGAAGATCTCTATTAATTTCCTTAAATAGGAAAAGGATAAAGGAATGTGTCACTCAGTCTCGTTTGGGATGCGCCACGCATTCACTTGCAGTGGATGTTGTGGAGACGATTTGAATGTTCCTCGCACGCACGACAGAGCATAACTAGCTACCCGTGTGTACTACAGTCATACACAGCAGCACTAAAAAATATTTTAAAAATTTAAAAAAGTTATATTTAATTTTAATTTTTTTTTTAAACATAACAAACACGCGATCAGCGTCGCGCAACGTGGAGTCGAGAGGATGATGCTCGGAGTGACACGACTCAGGCAAGTGAGAGAAGGCCTCCGGAGTTCGAGAGCTTCGCCGACGTTCGAAGATCAGAGACCTGTCGCATGGGCCAAGTCGTCGAAAATTAGGTGGGCCGGCTTAATGCGATCCGCAGACACCCGCTGGACGAGAGCCATCACAGACTGGATTCCGCGGGATGTCAAGAGAACACCAGGACGTCCTGGTCGGACTTCTTTGTGAAAGCCCTGAACGAACGATATGACGCTCTTCGTGTCTCTCGAGCGAGGAGGATCCAATGGTGCACTCTGGCACGCGACAGGGACGAATGGAGACGCTACTGGCGCCCGCTCGACAACTCGATGGCCAACGGGACGACAGGTGTGATACAGACGAGGTTTTTTCCACAGATTTTTCCATCATATTTGAGGAATCCCACACCAGTATTTTCGTCCGACGCAACCTCTTTGAAAGAGCCAAATCGACAGTCCATGTTGGTTTGATCTAATCTGGGTTAATCAGTAATGGGGTAGCATTTTTCATTTTAGTTCCACAAGTTTTCATCGTTCCGGAGAACAATGGTTGGAAACGTTAAAGCAGACTTTGGAGCCTTTAAACGGTGTCCCATGTATGCACTAGAGGGTGTTCTTACGATCCACAGATGAATTACGATCAGCAGTTTAGCAAGTCGCATTATGCACCCCGCCCGTTTCGCAGGGCTTTACGTGCTATTCGTTGTGCCAGCCGATAAGATTTTTTTGAAAGTAGGCTGCTAAATGTAGTTATTTTGATGTATGGATGCAAGGAATGTAGACAAACTAACAAGCTTCTCTGTGTTCATTGGCGAGCTGATGAAAAGAAACAGCTTTTCGTCTTCAATTGTGCAGTGCTGCACCAACGTCCGGACTGAAGACTCGTGGTCAAATATTAGAAACACGTATCCTGCAAAAGCGGCTCCATCAAACTTCTTGAAACTCTGGTATTGAGCTGGCGAATGATTAGAAAACGTGCTTCCAGGAATATTCGCAAAAAGGTTATTAAAAAACTCCGATTGACAAATGGAATTATTCTCGAACGTATAGTTAAATAACTCCATTTCCAGTTATCAAGGTGTCAAGGCCGCTAAGCTCACTCCAGCATTCCATGAATCACAAAAACAAAAATACTACATCCCAGCTGTTATCTCAACTACCATTAGCGACCTCTGCTCCCCCTTCCACAAAAGATGCATGAAAAAATCCTGTTAAGATTCGGTCCCTCGAAGGGAGAATTAAATTTAAGAGAAACCGAAAGGCACTGTTTGTACTAGCCTTTAGGAGGGTAATAACTCTTCGTTTCGTTTTTGTTGGGCCAATCCACGACCAGCGATCCGAAGCGCGCGAACGTCTCCACCAGTTCATCTGAAGACAGGCATGTTGCAGGAACTGTGGGATAGCGGTGATCAGACGGACGTCCCTTCACCTTCTTCAATATCTATCGGCAAGCCGCCGACGAACACCTTCCTGCTGTAGATCTCCGGCCCCAAATTGTACTGATAGTACAGCTTGGACTTGAGTGCACGGCTGAAGTCCGCGTTTATTGAAGTCTCTGAAGTCTCCTAGAAACCCACAATGGGGTGCACCAACCAAATGGATGGCTGCTGAAATGAGTTCGAGCTCCCGCGCGATTCACAGTCAGCATCGAGATTGATTCCGCTCTCGAGTAGCCTCTGAATACCCTGGGACAGGTACTCGTAGTACTCGACGTACTGCTCGTCGATCATGTTCAGATCAGTTCGCTGAAACGGCGCAGTATACTATCAAAGAAACACACAGAAGGCTCAAAAACTAGAAGACATGCTAGGATAACTAATGAAGGAATGAAATCAGCGACCTCACTGCTGCTCCAAGCAACGCGAGGACCATCTCCTGACTGCTCTGTCACACTGCTTCCACTTCCCGACGACGAAAGCTCTAAATTCATTGAATGACATTCTTGTTTTATCGCTTTCTTATGAGCATAGTTTCAGATTGAAACCCAAATGATGACTAAAAGTTATGCACCTCTCAGAGAAAGCAAAAAACGTGGGTAAAATTCGGTACTTCTCTGAAACAGAATTAGCGTGATCTGACCGTTGTTCACGCAGTATTGGCAAATGCAGGGTGTCCCAAAAATATAGGCAATGCTTCAAAGACCATGATATTTCTGATAATCTAAACGTTATAGAAATTAAAATGAATCATAAAGGCACAAAAAATAGAGCTTTTGTGAAATATAAATCCGAAACACTAAACTTTGGACTCATTTCATTTCATTTCATTTCATTTATTCGTGCCAGTGCTATCATTGAACAAAAGTGGCTATCAAAAGAGCAAAGGTGACTGGCTTTACAAGACAAAACAAAAAACAGGGTAAAAGGAAGAGAACAAACAGAAATATGGTAGTGAGAGAACGAAAAAAGAGAAAGGGGATTAGAGTGCTTTCATGGCTAACATTTGCTGAGTCAATGCTGGAAAGCGCTAAATCTCCTCTACTGATACACGTAGAGTTAGAAATCAAACTATTCGACGGAATTGACTCATTATTAAGACTCAATTGAGAGCGTGCGCCAAGGCAAAGTGCAGTTCCTTTGTAAGCTAGCCATGCCGCTATCAGGGACGGGCGGAATTTCTGTTTTCTGTTTCCTGATTTTCTGGCCATTTTAGGAAACCTTTTTCTGTTTTCTGGGAAAATTACCAAAAAATTGGCCAGCAAACAGAAAAAAGAGCTGCGAACAGAATTATATCGTGGAAATCCAATGAAAAAGCATAGAAAAATAAGAATCGCGGGTTTCATTCCAAAATAATGTCTCTAGAGTATTTTAAATAGCAAGCACGTGGCGTCTTGGGATGTGCTCGTGTAGGAATCGCGCCATAAACTCATTAACTATGAAACTTTGTTTGTCTGATTGATTGTGTAAGTGCTGCTGACAAGGAGTTCCTTCATTGAACGTTTCTCGACCTTCTTTATTGCTTTCTAATTTTCTGTTTTTTGACGTTTTTGGCTCTTCTGTTTTCTGTTTTCTAACGAAAGCGATTTTCTGTTTTCTGTGAAAACTTTAAAAATTTCCGCCCATCTCTGGTCGCTATCCTGCGCCACATAAAACCGAATAATAACACAGTTCAAGGTGTTCCGAAAAAGCAGCTCAAGAAAATACAAGTACTAATCGAAGGACCGTAATTTTGAGTCAAAATTGAAGCTGTATGCACGATTGCGGAAAAGAGACGTGCAGGTATGCTTGCTAAACTATCAAAGGGTTGCTCTGTTTGTAACATTTCATCCGAGAAACATTATCTGACACTATTTGTACTAAAGCAAGCTTAAGTAAACAGGCGCCCACGAACGTTCTCCGTTGTCTCTTGAGTTGCACAAAAAACTGCATGACAGCTAGAAATTTTAGTTCTTTTAGAGACTTCAAGAGAGTTCAGGATTTTAGAGCTATTTCAGTCAGTACTACAATATTATAAACTTACAGGTGTTGCTTGAGCTTAGAAAAAGATATTGAAAGGCGAAGTGAGGCTAAAATTGCTTTTCAGAACTGAAGCATGCACGCATTTGCAATATAATCAACCACATTTAAAGTGCGCAATTTTGAAGGAATACATGACGCAGTCTTGACATCCGACAACAAATTAAACTCTCACTTTCCGTTCCTCCATGCGAGCCCTACTTCTTGATTATAGACTCACTTTTCCACAGTTTTACAAATGTATTGCACTCGCATCTTTGTGGACGTCTACTTTGCAACACTGAAATTTGGTTTCAGACATTAGGAGCAGTGTACGTGGTTGGTATATGATAGAACTGCAACAAACATGCGCAGTCATGCGCGCCTAAAGTTTGAAGCTTCGGAAGAGTACATGGCGCGGTCGTTGTCAATTGCATGTCACATCACTGCAACAATTCCTTGCTTTTGTATGCGTCCTTATTCCCTCAAACAGATTCACTGGTAGCAGTGCTATTGCCTTTCAAACAGTGCCTACATTTTTGGGGACACCCCGTTTAGGTAAGCCTCCGGGCTGCTGCAGCGCGAAAGAGATGAATACGACAAATAACTGAACCCTGACGTTCCAACTGGCTGCCTCTCTCCCACGTCTCCTTGTCGTCCCCGTCGTCTTCCTGCCGTTTCGTTGTCCAACGGTCCTTCTGAGAACTGGCGAGGAAGGAGCATTTCTCTCGGTAGACGGCGTGCAACGCCTTGAAAACGCTTGACACTCGTGAAGGAGCGTGCACCGCCTAGCGAAAGCGCTTACGTCCAAAGTGCTGAAGTCTCTTCGGGACAACAGCTCGGCTTGGGTCTCCATCTGACCGCTCTCTAGGAACGTGCTCGAGCGGTGTTTGACCGGCTAAATACAGTGCATGATGAATGCCTCTGCAAAATTTTACGTCCCATTAAGGAAACAAAGTGGGGTGCGACTCCGCTAAACAATGGAGGGCATCTCTGTCATTCGAAAGCACTATGCCCGGCTGCTTTGAGTTCTACGGTGCACCTGGCATAGATCTTGCGACCGTCTTGATACCTGACGTTCCACTTTTTTGCTGTTTCCCTCGTCCTGGTAATAGAGCGCAGCGTTCGTTCGAGAGAATCCGCCGAACGGTGAGTTGCAGCGGAACGGATTGCCTACAAAACTCGTGGTACTATGCAAACTTAACCCTTCACATACATCGTCGAAGCAAGCAGTCATGGATTGCTCCACAGACGGCCAATCATCGTCACTAATTCAATATCAGCGCTGCGTTTGATGACGGATATGCAGACCCATCGATCATTGACTAATCAATGGCTCCTTGTCATAGTAAAAATTAACGGCAGTTTCTACCGGGAAACTTCGTTTTCGACCGAAAAACAGAACAACCCGATGACTTGGCTCACCTCAAGGTACTACTTCCGTCCAAAGTTTCCATAAGAAAGCTTGGGGAGATTTGGCCGGACACCGACCCGTGTACGCAGACGCGGGGGAACTCCACGGGCCAGATTCAGCATCGACCTACAGCAATTTAACGGAGAAAATACAACCGAAATCACTTATAGAGCGGCTTATTGCTGGTGAAATGATCCACCATATCGCCTGATAAGCCGCGCTATCAGGGATTTCGGCAGTATTTTCACCATTAGACTGCTGTAAGTCATTGATGAATCCGCCCCCAGGGTGTGACACATCTAACGCACCGATGTCAGAATGGACCGCGTCTGGAATTCACCCCCTTCCTCAATCTGTGCTCCCCTCAGCGTCAGTTGCAGGGAAAACAGTGTCCAGGCCTAAATCTATCCCACTGGGGCTTTAATCCGTAGAAAAGTGTCAAACTGATTTAATTGAGAGTTCCTTCGCAATTCCCAAAGAGGCCACCCTGTTGGTGTTTGCCTCGTTTTTCCAGCAGTGCCCTCCTCCTACTAGGACAGATCTTGTTATTCTATTGTGAAACTCGTATAGGGATGTTGCAATAGCACTGAAGTAATAATCGCATGTTGGATGGGGACATTTTGTAACCTCAGACAGCAAGCTACCAGAAAGTTTTGAGCTTCTATTTCTTTAAGAAATATCATTCCATCTAAAAGACAAAAAATGCGCTGCCTGCTCAGATTGTCTGCATTTATGAGACACCCATCCTCAAAATGCAACTTTTGCAACACTGGGTGACGTTCAAGTCCAACCAATTGCGCGCTTCAAGACATCGAATGATCCGAATTTGCTCGGGTAATTTTCCCGCATGATCACCATCAGACTGAGTAGTTCAAGATGATCTACAATGCAGGTCGCTCACCAAGTTCCAGCTTCCCGTCGGCCTTTTTGATCATGTCGGTTCCGACGTTCTCCCAGCCGTTCGGCTCACCCCGTTCGCTGCATCTGCCCTCCTCTTCACTTTTGCTGTCCTCTTCGGCCGTCTCCAGCTCCTCATCACTATTCGAACTACCTTCGTCTTTGCATTCCGTGCTATATTCCTGTTCTTCAGCTATTTCAGCCTAAATAGTAGCATCTTCAAAATTATTTTATTGCGTGATGAGTAGACAGCAGGGGAGGCAGTAACCAGCAGCAATTAAACAAATTACAGTTTAATGACGCAATCGGATCCATCCTAGACCGGGGTATCGTTATATAAGGTACGTTGGAGCGGACGTCGGATCTATCCTAGTCGGCGGGTGGTGCATGTGCTGCTTAACCTCACTATGCGCTTCCACAAATTTGCCCTCTACCTGCTAGACCACAATGAGATGGCTCTCGGACACGTTCAGAGGAGGGGAGAAACAAGTGGATTCTAGTGCTGCTTTAGCATTGCTCCCTCCCGACTAGGATAGATTCAATTATTGGCGCAAAGCGGCTCGGAAGAGGTCACCATGTAAGGTAGCCCTACCAAACATTTCTGTTGCACTAAATTAAAAAATTTACACAGCACCGGTGTGGTCTAGCCTCCTGGAAAACTGAGCTAGGCTACTTCTGTTATAACTGAGCGCTTATGTGTCTTCTTACGAAGGTGGCTAACCACTGAATGTGAGGTGACCCCCTCCGAGCCGCTTTGCGCCCAATTATTTTACCGTTGACCAGGTCAATGATTATCGCGTCTCCTGTTCCTCTATTTTCACTATTTTATTTTGTTGTTATTTTTGTTTATTTAGCTGCAAATGTTGGTAGTCATATGACAAACGACACATAGTGAAGCGATCCCTTCCTCAACTAGGGTAAATCCTAAGCCCATTTTATTCATCCTCCCACTAAGCAAACGAAATTTGCTCATCTTTTAGGGCTGGTACGCAAACGATAAAAGGATAAAGGACAGGGTTAGTCAATCCCTTTTCGGGAAATGCCACGAATTCTATTTTTACGGGATACCTGGAGGCAGTTTGAATGCCTGCTGAGCCAGTGCAAGGACTTGCGGCGACCAGCCGATGACAAGTTGGGGTGCAATCCTAGTTGGTGGTGGCCGCGCTTAAACGATTTCATAAGAACTGGATGTGCTCAGCATTAAAATATATTGAATTCATTCCACAGAAAACAACGGTGCTAACAAAATCAAAATAAATAATACAGGAAGCATGAGAGTACGCAAATGATTAAATCGTGAAGTGCATTGTCTTGTCCGAGTCCAAAGCATTAATTGTTTGATGACGTCTTGGCTTTTTATTTTTATTTTACTAAAGCAATTTGTTTTACATGCCTGAAGATGATCCGTTCTCGGTTCAGATCTAGTAGGGGTTCCTCTCTTACTGGATTTGCACCAAGAACGGCTTATAGGTTCCTCTCTACCTACTAGGAACTCGGAGACTGAGTCTATCTGGGCAACCGGGGGCCGAATTCATCAACGACTTACGTAACTTTAACGGAGAAAGCTTATCAAGCGATATGGTGAGCGATAAGCCGCGTCATCTGAGCTTTTAACGCGGCTTATCGCTCACCATATCGCTTGATAAGCTTACAATTCTCCGTTAAAGTTACTTAAGTCGTTGATGAATCTGGCACAGGGTTGGTGCAGTTTACTTAGTTCTATATGTTGTTGCCCCTTTATTGTGTTTCGGGACATCGCTTGGGAGCCGCCACTATCAACTAGGATAGCACCCAAGTTGGAATTTCATCCGTGCCAAGTAAGTCTGGTACCGACTAATCGACCCTGAAATGTATAGAGCATGGTTGCCCTGGCGCTAAACACCGAAGAATGATTCGATTCGAGGTGCATGCGAGTGCCGGTGCCTCCCCTGACTGCTCTACATGTGGGCGAACCTCTGCGTATTACTTTGAATATAACCGTGGAACATAAACTCAGTCCTACCTTTGAATCTTCGTTTCCCCAGAAATTATCATCGTTGAGATTTAAAAAGCCGCGTTTGCTCATCTAAAGCACACATGTCTAAAGATACGTAGGAAAATCTCTCCAGATCAGTCCTAGAACGGAAGGGTCTGCGCTGCTTTGCCTCCAGTTCCCTTCCGCCGAATTTGCGCGACAACTTGACAGCTTGAACCATGATATTAGGTCCTCTCGTTCAAATTCAGGGAAGGCCTGGTTCGAGGTAGCAATGGCGCAACTGCCACTTTGGGAGAGCTCCTCCTGACTAGGGTCACTCCTTTTCACTGTGTGGAACACTTCCCTCCTCACCTTCGCTATGAGCGTCCGCAGTGGGTGAAGCGATAGTAGAAAATGGTCCTGACTTGCGAAACGAATCGCGAGAATTCGCTGTCAGCAACTCATGTTTTCACACGCTACTTCTGCGCTTATCACTGATTCGATCTGCACGAATTAGCCATTGCTTCGACATGCCCAGTAGGCGCTATTCATGGTGTTCAGCTTCGCAAACATTTCGTGCGGTGAATATTGCGAGAGAAATGCGGAGAACTGATTGGCTTATATAGGTGAACAACGCCTTCGAACAGCCTACACGAGAGCACATAGCGATGGAACACGCGTGGCGCATACTGCAGATTGAAGTGCGCTGATTTTCATTTTTTTGTGTAAATGGCTCCATTCGAAATTCACGTTTTCAAGTATATATTTTCAATAACCAGTGCGGCTTCATCGCTAGCTGTGAAACCACTAACGCCACATACGCTTTCGTTTCCTTAAGGCAAAACATAGCGAGAGGCAGAAGCCGGTGCTTCTTGCCTTCCTCGACTTGGAGAACGCCTTTGAACGCATACCGCAAGAAAAGGTACGGTATGGCGGAGCAAATAGGCTCTGGGAGGGGGTCACCTTGTACTCACCATCGATGTATATTCGCCTTGGCAAGAAGGCACATGTATCCCCAAATGCATCAGAAATGGACCAGCTCAGTTTACCGTAGGGGTACCGCACACCAGTGCTGCATAAAATTTTTGATTTCGTACAACACAAACGTTGTATGGGGTTATCTTACATGATGACACTTTCGAGCCTATTTACGCCGGTACAGCTTGCGACAGCATGAACTTTGAGTAGAGTGGAAATACTCTGCCCTTCTCCATAGAGCTTGAGTGCAGCGAGATCTTAAAGAGCCCACTCCATGGATGTTGTTTTATGATGATGATGCAATGCTCGCTTGAAAAGACAAGGGTGATCTCGAGCGGCAAGTGCAAGATTGGTGCCACCTCCTTGCAATGTTCGGACTCAAATTGAACGTCGAGAAGACCCAGCAGTAACGACTGACGTAAGAGAAGGCGGCACCATGAAGATTAGCGGTGCTATGCTTACACACGCTTCGGTTTTCAAGCAGCTGCGATCAACAACAGCGTCTAGTGGCCGTCTGTTGCTTGAAGTGAACTCGCTCGTGAGTGCAGCTTGATCCAAATAGCCGTTCATTGGTGAACTCTGCGATAAAAGATATCAGAATGACCCCAAAGATCTACAGAGCCATCGTCCTGTCAGTAACAATGTTCGAGGTTGTTTATTGGCCCGTCACCATGAGGGTTGAAACGCGCCCCAGCGTCATGGAGACGAAGATGCTGCGCTGGACGGCTGGAGACATGTGCACGAACCACATTCGGAGCAATGTCATTCGGCACATCTACAGCTCATAATATGTGCAAAGCTCGCCTGCAGTGGTGGTTCGGCTGCGTTCTTCGAGGGTAGAAGACAGCACCTGCAGGATATGCCTTAATTTCGATTGTCTGGAAAGCCGCCTAGACCGCGTCCGAAGCACCACTAGTCTGATATGGCAGACATGGATGTGAACGTAGCTGGAGCTCCATCAAGCACAGGGTAGGAGAAGGTGACGTCAAGGGCTCCATGTCGCGGAGGTGGGCAGCATTGAGAGGTGGGAACGCGCCAGACAATCAGGTTGCAACAAATGGGCGTTCATTACATTCAGAGCGCCTGATTGGCTAGCGTAGGTGTTGCCACCTGTCGATGCTGCCCACCTTTGCGACATGAATTCGTCAAAACACCGCAAAAACGGACAGCACGAGGTGGGACAAACGCTGAGGACTGAGATGATCATGTATGGCTGGCTTGATTTCTTTAGCGAATTCGTCAGTATATGCCATAAATTTTTAGTGCTTACGGCTGTCTTTATCGATCTGAGATCCTGCTGCTGCACAGGTCAAATGCACAAGTGTCCTCATTCGTTGCACGCTTCGTCACGACCTGTTCCGACCACTATGTGAATTTTTGTGGATTATATTCGGGCACTCACTACTCTAGATCTGCGGAGACTCAACGTTTTTCACAAAACGCCCTCTCAGATATACGAGAACCGTCCACTCAGAAATGCCGATCCCCGACAGAAGGCTGATCTCCCTTCCGGATCCGAAATTCGAACTCCCGAAGCGCTCACCTTCTAGTCTATGTAGAACACTGCAGGGAAATGTGGGAAGACAGCCGATGCCCGGCAGATTCATTTGGTCATCTCAATCACAGCACATCCTGATAAAATGCATGATAAGCTCGTTTCCTACAATGCCTTAGAAAGCACAAGAGAGATAAATAATGGTACAACCATGCAGAATACCAGGAGAAGGAATCACAGAGAATGCGCCAGTTCAAACCACACGGCTGGAGCTTACCCACGTTTGCATGTAGGAAGCATTATTGGAAAATTCCAAGGCAGAAGTGGTGAGAATTGCAGACGGTCATGTGAGAACGATACATGCAGCAGCACAAACCTAGGGAAAAGTGATATCGCATATCTACAACTCGTCATCAACAACGTTGCGATCTTCGCCACCAAAACAGTCATTAGCTCTAGGAAAAGGTCCAACCAATGAACGACATTCGGCTGTAGCAGTAGCCGCTGAACATTGGAGAACGATATGTCACGTATAGTCCACTGTTTTGCTTATCCGCGGATTCCATTTTTCAGATGATCATACTCGAGGAGCATGGCTTCCGCCTCAAAAAGGAGGGCGGCTTCCCGCTCGCGAGCCAACTGCTCAGAGTGCTCGACTTCCTCAAATGGACTTCGAGCTTCCGGTACCTGAACAGCATCAATGAATCGGGAAAGCGCTGCGACTACCGCCCACGCATTCTTTAATGCACTTCTCGACGTCTGAGTAACGACACCTCTTTCTCTCCCAGGAGCAGTCTCATGTCGGTTGCGTCGAACTGAGGTAGTGCGACGGTCGTTGTGGAGAACTCCGCTTGACGTTGCTTAGAGAACTCGTTCAGCCGATCACTGATTTCTCGCATTTTTTGCAACATTTCGGCTATCACCTCGCTGTTAGGCATCCTGAATGTGGAGGAGATGACATGACTCTCCATAACTGTTTGTATGCGATAAAATGGAAAAGCAGGCACCGTTGAAGAGCTAGAACTGCTTTTTGCAGTTTTCTCGACGCGTTAGCAAAACGCTTCTTCCAATCTACGTCCGATGACGGCGAGCTGCAACACGAACCCTTACTACTGCCATGGTCCTCGCACTGTGGAGCTTCCTTCCGTTCGCGATAGTCGTGAGTGAATATTTCGAACTGGAAGTTGGATGATTCTTCAGTGGTGCAAACTTTCAAGTGCTTTTTGTTAGGGTAAACGTACTTGTGAGCAAGCAAAGCTCTGCTGGTCTATGACGCGATCGGCATCTATGGCTGAATTGTCCTCCAACGTATCTGCCATAGGAGTTGAGGAATCTTGGCTTAGCATTATTCAGACAGTTTTCTTCACATAGTGATGTACATTCATAAGAATGTAGCCGATCAACGGGCTCTGGATACACGAGAGAGCCATATCATCCCTTTATTCTCTCTCGAGAGAGTAGTGCATATACACGAAATTCAACACGAAAATGGTACATGCCTCTCATGCAACGACCCGTTTACAGTTGCGTGCGCTCGCTCCAACTGCGAAGCCACAACGGTTGAGAAATCGTTGGCGCCACTTTCAACCTGCGAACGGGCCTAACTGTGTAGCAATGCAGAGCTGAAGGCCATGCCAACAGTTACTCGCCTATTGTGGGAGTGAAAATGTTGATTGAGAGCAGGCACCCGAGCCAACTTATGACAAAAAGAAATATACAACATCATGTGAATCAAGACATGCGAGAACTGCGCAAAATGCATCTGACACCTGAAACAAGACACCATGTAGAACCATCTGAACCAAATCTCAGCAGAAAACCGGCCCGAGCATGATGTATTCGTAAACAACCAAACAACAATGACGAACGCTAGCTATAGCAGGATGTGACCATTTTCTTCGACCCGCCGTAGCAACAATTTGTACTTAACTATGTTACACAAGGTGCTTTGCACGAATTCAGAGACGAAGTCTGTTTTCGAATAGCTCCTGAAGTTGATGAACCGCACGAATTCCATAACGAAGTCGAAACAGTTCCAGTTTGTGCAGTCATACAGCTAAAATCCATGAAATCATGACAAAAATCTTTTCCTCTTGAACAAGGTTGAAGTGAATCCCCACTTCTCACACAGTCTGACCACGACCTAATAACAAGTCCTCCCCTATTGCACCTTCACGATTACAGTGTCGAAAGCGAATTTTCACCCATAATGTCAAATTCTTGTCGGAGAGTTTACTGAACATGAGTTACGGTGCGTGGAACAATGTATGTATCGTGAGTTAAGCCAAGAACTTTGACCAATGCTCGCCTAGAGATCGCGAGACTGAGCTCCATTTTGAAAGCTACGCTAGGGTGCAAAAGGAACGAATAGGATTGAAGAACTGGGTCAGTAGCATTGTCTTATCCATCTAATCAGACTAATTTTCCATGCTAGTAACTTGGAGTGAACTGTAAAGTTGAAATTTAAGAAAATGAACACTAGAATCATTATCAGAACACTAAGTAATTCCTTTTCTCAAAAGAGAAACGTGATGACGTTTGGGGCAATTTCATAAACTTAACCCAAATCCACGACACGTATGGTAAACAGCCGCCAACAAAGACCAGACTGAAAACTTACTTCTCCTTCAAATCTGCTGGCATCAAAGCTCACGAACGAAGACAGCAAGGAATCGAACCTAAAGTTAGTATTTTCAGAAGAATGATGCGTGGCACTGCATGCACAATGTCAAATCACCCCATGTCATCATCGTCGTCGAAGCGGTAAACAACTGACGATTGACACCAGCCTGCGCTCTCCACCGATAGCCCGTTAAACCAGTAGGAATACACATTAGACATCGAGTCCGCAATCCCAATATGCAGATCGTCGCCGACATTGTATCTAAAGAACGAACTTATTAGATTTTCGCGGCAAAGGCAGATCTCTAGTGTAGAACGTATTTGTCTAGGAAAGTCTAGAAAAGGAACAGTTCGAACAGATTGAGATTAGATGGTATCTCATCCTGTCAAGTCACAGCGAGAGAGCCTAATTACTCAACAAGGTGTCGCACACACAGCACAAAGCGTTGCTCCTGGATATGGTGTTGCACGATAGCCGTCTAAGCAGGAGGCGCCTATTTCACGCGCAACGCGAATTAGTCCATTTAGCGATTCAGCACGCTTGCAGACCACACAAGTTTTGGCCAGCCAATGGGTAGTGATGTTCTCGATCAGGGATCTCCACTTGTCATTATGCGAGTCCTAGGGCATATAGACATTGATTGATGATATGCCGTTTTAACGTCAAACTGGGTAGTCTTCTTAACAAGCTAGACACCTCTGGAGTCAAACTGAACCTCTTCCAAATTGAAACGAACGCCTTCCACACTAAGCTAGAGACTCTCCGAGATAAGTTTTTGTTCAAGGAAAATTCATTATCAGCTGCTTCGAAATTTTGATTCACCCAATAAGTGAACAAACACACTGCTATAAGTTTCAAAAACTTTTATTTTTCAATGAAAAAAAGAATTAAATTTAAAGGCAGCAACGACTTAGTATAGTAGGTAAAGTATAAGCTCTGAGCGACAAAGTATACCGCAAAAGTAAAATGTTCGGTGCAGATACATGACGCACCGCAAAAGAAGTCGCCTGACAGCCAACCTTTAACCTTCCCTTCCCATCTGAGTCTTATCCTATTAGCTTTCGGTGTCCCTCATTTCAGGAATATTAAGTCGAGGAATAAGTTCGTAGCGTTTTTTCTTCGAAAAGATTTATATAAATAAAAACAAATATTCTAACAATACCTTTTTCCACCTCTTGACAAAAATTGTTCGTGACGCTCCGCCAAAAATCAACCGGTCTGGCGTCGAAGAAGTTGTCGAGTCAGTTTTGGAGTTCTTCGTTGTCGAAAGTGATACCTCTAATACTGTTCGACAGGGAGCGGAAATGGTGGAAATCAGTTGGCGCGAGTTCCGGAGAGTGCGGTGGATGCTGAAGAGCCTCCCATTCGAACTTGTTAAGTGCAGCTTTGTCGACTTGTGCAACATGCGATCTGGCGTTCTCGCGAAGGAGTATGGTCTGGCCGTAACCATATGGCTTTTTCAGAAGAAGAGCCTCATTAACGCGCCGGAATTCGGCAATAGACAGCTCTTTGCTGACCATAGCGTTCCTTTCAAGCATTTCCCAGTGCACGATGTCCTCCCAGTCTCAACAAACGCAGATCACAGTCTTCTTTGGGTGGAGATGCTGCCTAACTCTCGGCTTCGGTGTTTCGAACTTCGCAAACCATTTCCGTGCTGCGGACTCGTCCATGACACTTCCGTAGCGCTCACAAACATCCAGGACTGCTTCGGCTTCGGCATCCAGGGCTGTTTTTTTTTTATGAGGAAATGCGAAAACCAGTTGCCAAAAATGCTGATTTTTTGCTTCCTGGATATTCCATTTCTATGCCTAAAACTAACAAAAAAGCTGGTATATGTCGCGTAGGTGAGCAGCATTGGTACGTGGGAACGCCTAAACCAATCGGACCGCATGGAATGGGGTGCCATTCAGAGAGGGCATGTACAATTGATATCCTGATGGGCTGGCATGTGTGCGCCTTGTTTGGTTACTATTGGCTGGCCCACTCCCACCTACCAATGCTGCTCACCTACACGACATGTACCGAAAAGCAAAATTATTCTAAAAAGAATAACACGATTGAATGGAGAATAATAGAATAAATACTTTCTAGTAAATTCAAACAGTTCGTCAAACAAAAATCAAATCGTTTCAGGAAAGCTCTTCGAAGGAAACGCTACGAACTTATTCCTCAGCAAGAGATCGTAAGCGCACGAATGTGTAGAAACCTTTTTGTTCTTAATTTCAGAAACTGGAGAGCAAATCACCTCGTAAGTAATAAATCATGGAGACAATTTCTTTCTAATTTCTTCAAAACGTGAAAAATGATAGCCCAGATCTGGGAGAAATCTCACCCAGTGAAATCTCCTCGAGTTGGCTTGATAACTACTGAGCATCCAAGTTTGCTTTGGTCCATAAAAGGAGATTGAATAGCCTCGGTCTTCCAACCCGGAAGCTGCAACGCTATCGCTGTAGTGGCAATACTCAGATGACGAGTGAATCTTCGACGTTGGGTGAAACTTTTGTGGTGCCCTTTCCGACCTACACAAATACCACAGTCTCCATCATGGGAAAAACGCTAAGAGCGTTACAACCGCTTAAGTGAAATGGACACACTCTTAGAAATGTATTGTTGAAGGCAACATGCTTAAAATCACAAAAAGAACTGTAGGCTCATGCTACATTGCCTTTATCGTTCAACTAAACTTGTAATGAAAAACGCCGCAGCTGCAAAATGTGGCTAGCGTTGAAGAAGGCGTCAGCCAATACTGGGAAGTTACTCAGTAACTATTCGTTGGTAAAAGAGAACTCAAAGACAAACATGGTAAGGAGGAATGACCGTACCTGGAATCCAAGAAGACACCGTGGACAGGATAACTGTGGAAAGTCCAAAGAGGCCACGAGGAGTTTCGTGCCACAGACACTGTGCTCCAATCTTGTTAGACTCATGTGGTATCTAAGCACTAGACAATGAGCCCTAAAATTGAAAGAACACCGCCTAAAAAGCGCAACAGCCACGTACGAACCGAGATTTGGTTTTTATTTTATGCCAGCATCTAGGAGTGAGCATTTTTATGTGTACGGTAGCTTCGTAGACGATGAAACAAAGGACATGGAAGTCGCGATCAAAAGTCAAGGGTTGAAAGAATAGTCAGGAAAGTTAGTTGAACTGTGGAGGCATTCAAGAAAGCCTGAGATTTCATTTCATTTACTGCACAAGTTGTGCTCCTTAAACAAACAATAGTAAACAGAAACAAAAACATACTGCAGTCTGAGTGTTTTTCAATCCTCTGATCCCAATGTTTAGGAATCTTTTATAAGATTTGAGATCGTAGCAAACTCATAGCCTGGAGTTGGAGAAAGGCGAAATGAATATAGCGGCAGCAGTACGAAAAAAAAAGAAGACAGAAAAGAGCTTGATGTTTAGCTGGACGATGAAAAAGATGTTTAGCTTTTGCTGAAAAGCAGATGCCTTCCTCAGAGGCTCGGTGCTTTTTAAGTGACAAAAGGTGGAAAAGCAATGAGCGACCTCTATGTCCACAGAACTGCATGTACCTACAGGTTTCGACTCATGGTATAGTCGTGCTTGGTCATTTAGAAGAGGTAGAACGTTGATTCAGGGAATCTACCCTTTTTATAGTCTCCTTCTTCGCTATCAACTGTCCGTATTCTTATTCTTCCTTCTTATCTCCTTGAGTCGGCTTCCACCTAGGACAGACTAAGCGCCTTATCGCTAAGTGTCGTATGACGTTGAAACTAGAAGAGTACTCATTGTCCTTGAAGGAGTGACTACTTGTAACAGTACCGAGCGATTGCCCCAGAACTTGCTCGTAGTAGAACTCCCGCCGCTCCGTAGTTGCTAGCATTAGGTAAAGCAAAGAGAGAGGAATTGAAGCACGTAACTGGCCGCTGCTGACCTGTTCAATTTCACATGTCACATGGAGCCCGCTGTTCAACCATAGGTGGGTACAGTAGCGCAGCGGAAGAAGCGCCGACTGTAGCGCAGGCGGAGAATCGAGATCCTTGGTTCAGGTCCCGTCCATGCAAGTCAAGTATTTCATCTCTCCGCGGTCGGTGATTTGGTACCAAACTTTTCGGGGAAGCATAAAGCACTAACCTGTTGGTCAGCTGAGCACCGCAAGCCATTGTATAGGCCAGGTATGTATTCAATTTGCGGGCATGATATCCGTAGAAGTAGGATACGTAGTGGATTAATGTAGTCATCAAATAACGTCTCATTAACGTGGTACTTTAACCTTACACTTATAGAGAGCATACCTGGGTTACGCCCGCTCCTATTTCCGTTCCACAGGTGTCAGATTTGCTCTAGTTTCAATTAATTCTGGAGCCTCTAATCACGTCAGAGCCGTGCACCCGCCGCGTGAACTCGTACGCGACGAGCACCTCTCGCGGAATTAGCACCGCCCCTCTGCTTGCTGGGGGGAAGAACACTACCCCGCCGGATTTTTATAATACTGTACCTACTGTACTGTAGCGAGTGATATTTTCTTGTCCGCTTCTCCGGCTCAAATAGGGTCGGGGCTTATGATGGGTAGAAAATCCTACAGAGCGTTGTAGCGTCGTTAAAGTCCTTCATCCCTGGTTCCAACATATAGAGCCTGTAGCCAGGGCGTTCCATGGTTAATAAAACCAGGTTTAAATCGCGCGGTTGTGGGCGATGCACACCGGACAAGTCGGACGGGTTTTTTCCCGGTTGTAAGTGTATCGGTGAGTCATTTTTCCCTCTAAGTCTCGAGCAAAGCGGCTCGGAGGGAGGGGGGGGGGGGGGGGGGGGAGAGGGGCACCTTGTACTGAGTGGTTATCCGCCTTAGTAGGAACTCACGTGAATGCCAAATTGCATCAGAAATGGCCCACCTCGCCTCACCAAAGGAGTAAAACACAATGTGCTGTGCAAAACTCTTCATTTTATGCAATACAGAACGGATTTTCATGGTTACCCCCCATAGCGCCCGAGGAGGCCATGCAATGAGAAGCGTAAGGGAAGCAAGGCAAATGTGTAGAGAAAGAAAATGCATACCGGAGATCAATGAAACCAACACGACAAAAAGGGGCTGCGAACTCAAGGCCACTCTCGGTTAGCGCGCTCCAATTGATGTCGCCTGCTACATCGCAATCAGTTGCGCGCGAAACAGCAAAGTTCAACTCTGCGGTTGACCGCGGAATTATGGATCCTTCGGCTTAAAGTCGTTGCTGCAGTTGTTCTTGCCTTGTTGGTTCTGGTCTCCGGCACTTCACTATCTCCTCCACGTTTCCAGGATCGCGGGCAATGTTGCCTTGTTCCAGGAACAGAGATGGAGCTCGATGAGGACGTGGCCAGTCAGGATCAGGTGCAGATGGCAGACATATTGAGCTGCTCCTTGCCTACGTCTCGCATAAAGAAGATATGCCGTCTGGACCCCGACCTGGCTATGATCGGTAGCGATGCTATACTCTTCCTCACGAAAGCAGCAGTAAGTTCCAGCGATTACCTACAGAATGTGTGTGTAAATCAATTTTGACACAATTCATTCGAATTACCACAAGACGAATCACAATAATTAATACCCATCTGCAATACAGTAAAACTATCATCACTGGTGAAGCAAACAATGTATAAGAAAGGTGAGATACGGTCGTAAGACAGCAGTCGATGGCGATCAGTGTTTTTGGTGCAACGCCATAATCAAGTCCTCGTGCTTGGATAACGTAACCTTGTTATGATCACCCGTCAGGGTTATCTGAGGAACAACTGGATTCGTGGGCTCAATCTGAGAGCATAGCGTGATCAACTGAGATGCCAGTGGCGCTATATCGGTATTCAACGATCCTCTTACGGACAGGGGTAGACCATTCGCATCGGAGACACAAACACCGACAACATTGGGCTGCGCCTTCAGGTGATCAATCCTTTTCTCCACCATGGACTCCATTTTGGTAGCTAACCAGGGAGAGCTCGAGGCGAAATGTCTCAAACTTGGGTAATTAAACCAAATCATTGAATGCTTTTCCTAATGGTTCGGTTGCGCTAACAGGACTTTGTTGGTAGGTGCAGGTGTTGATTGTCAGATGAGCAGGGGTGCCAATACATCTAAAGAGTGTTGCCGTTAGTCAGGGACAAAGATTGGTTAGTAGGCGAGCGTGGTATAGCCGGTAGGTTCCTAGCCGTTCCACACAAGCATTCCATTCCCTCCAAGTATGATGGTTGGAACATTTGGAGTTTTTAGGCTTTCACGATGGGCGCGATACAGTTTGGGAGAGGGAGTGGTCTGTTTTTAGGACGAAGCGTTTTCCCATCTTTTTTCTGCAAAGTTTGAAAGTTACTATTGCGGCGCAATGCTAGCGTGAGGCTAGGCCAGAGTCTGGAAAATGAAATATTACTCTACCATAGACTGTATTTCGAAAACATCGAAAGCTAGGAGGGCGGACCCCCAACCCTTTTAAAGTCGAAAGAGGCTCCATAAAACGTTTGTTGGATGTTTATTCAACATCACATTTCCCTGTTGTGCTGCTTCTAGTTATTAATTCCAACCTATAAAAAAACTATAAAAATTCATAGGCGCGTGGAGCGCAGTCGGAGGAGGCGCCGGCTGTCGTCTGCACCCGATACCAGGTTCCTGGTTCGGATTTCCCGCCCAGGCCAACCAAGCCTTCCATTCCTCCGGGGTCGGTGAATTGGTACCAGACTTGTCTGGGAAGGATAGAGTGCTTACTTGTTCATCGGCTGGCTACCTCAATTCATTGTATGGCCAAATAAGCATTCAACTGCCGACATCCCGTAGAAGTAGAATGCGTGGCACACCCCAAAGGGGATTGAATAACGCCGTCATTTATCCTTTATCCTTTATAAAAATTCATGATTTGACGTAAGATCATACTACCTCCTCACTACGACCACCGCGAGACAATATTTAAACATGATAATAATAAGAATAGTGAAGGAGTCAATCCGTTCGCGAGATGCGTGACGTATTGCACTTCCGCGGGATATCATAGAGGTGGTATGAATTCGTACTTGGGCTATCTTGCGATGACCAAGGATTTGTATGTCAGGGTTTTGCCCTTCGCAGAGAATTCTGGTGGCATTTACAAATCTCGAAGGGGTGAAAGGCTTGGATAAAATTGGGAGAGCCCAAACTAAGAACCTGGAATTGGGGTGCGGCTACTGTCGAAGCCTTCGACTGCGCTACCACACGCCATAGTAATAATAAGTAGGGATAATGTGCGAACAGAATGTAAACACATAGATCATACACATTTTAATTACTAGCCCTACGTCGTTCTAGGAGTTGTTTGTGGGAGAGCTGGCGAAGGCATCATATACCGAAGCTGTTCTGGAAAAGCGAAAGACTATTCAAACGAAGGATATTGGTAAGTTCTTCTCTCCCTGTAAAGGAACTCGCGTAATATTCTTGTGTTTAGACAAAGCTATCGCGTCGAAGGCTATGTTTGATTTCCTCGAGGATACGTTATGTGATTGGCCTGATGCTGAGATGTCGAGGGCACCGACTCAAGAAGAGGACGCTGTTCCGGAAAGCAGCGATAAGATGCTGGCGTCAGTGGAGGAGGAAACAGAAGACGATGGCGATGACGAGGTGGAGGTATGTCTACTATGTATTTAATCCAGCTCGCTGCTACTACATAAAACCGTAGTGCGGCTGTCACAACAGGAACGAATCCTTCCAAGTCGTGGTTGTGGTGTTTTTATAGAACTAGTCTATATATCCTTTTGTGGCCATTTCAGACAGTTCTTGTTCTTTATTTCTTCGTCTACCTCGTGATGCTAAGCTTACTGTTTGTCTTAAATAACAGTAGAGGGTAGCCAACCCCATTCGCTGGGCTGGACACGGTGACAGTGTTTCAACGGAAAACTTCGGGAGACCAAATGCCCGCCGAATAATAGCTACTCTCGTGTGCAGTTTGGACTAGTCGCTGTCGACATCCACCAGGGAAATGGGACATGTTTTCGGTATGGCTATGGCACTGAAACATTTCTGAGGGCAATTTAAATGATCTGCAGTCGACTTATTGATGGCAGATGTAGGGTGAGAAGTATGCGTGCGACAGAAGAGGTTCAAATTTCTGCATTCTCTGAGGGTTCGAAAAACGTATTTACTTTAAGAGATGTTGGGTGAGTTGAGTTTTCTCGCACTGTAGGCCGTGGAGCCTGAGTTGTTGCAAATTATATTTCTTCGACATTAGCTTCAACTCATCCATCGGTTAAACAGACTCCTGGAGAGATTGTAAGGATGCTGGCACTCTTTGTAGATAATGACTAGAACGCGTTGCGTTTCAGAACGTTGCTCCAGCTATTGAGGAAGAAACCGATATCCTTCAAGCTGACTCGGAGGAGTAGCAGGGCATTGCTCATTCTTCATTGGACCACTGCTGTTGCAACCTCTGCAATCTTGAAGAACTTTACTGGTGCAGTAGTAGTGCTTGTGATTCGTCCGGTCTTACCATTAGACCTGTACATAATTCGTTGAAACAATTTTTGTGATATACACGATATGTACATTGAGCGGTTATTTGTAAATGCTATATTTGTTGCTTGCAGTGCTACTTTGAGCTTGTCTTGCACAGTACTTCATCTGATACACCGAAAACTCGAAGAATCTAATGTTTTGTGTTTTCGTGCATAGAACTCTTCTTATTGACGAATATTAGCTATAGGAGAGGTTGGAAACGAAAAAATGGCACCAATACGTTAGTGCAATCGCAGCAGTCTTTCACGACATTGGGAATCAGTTTATTATCCGTCTATGGCCCCTGTTATACTCCCGCGGGAGCTTCAGCGGATGGGCGGAAATCGCGTCGGGACCCCGCGCCGGCCACTCGTCGCGGCCCGCCACGCCCGCCGTCCGCGGATCGCCGCCGACAGACGACGAGAGGGGTGTTATACTTCCCGCCCGCGGTGCACTGCACCGCGGAAGGGTGTCGTCTCGCGGAATTCGGCGCAGGAAACGCGCTCTGATGCGACGCTAGCCGCCCCGGGACGACGACGACCGTCCGCGGTGCACCGACCGTCCGCAGACGTCCCGCGGAAGCTCCCGCGGGAGTATAACAGGGGCCTATTGGTGATGGTGATTTTCCCAGGTGTTGCCCATGAAGTGGCCGATTTTACATCCTCAATTTCTGGTCGAATTTTCGTGGCTATGAATGTTCCCGTTTTAGGCATTGCATATACTTTCTGAAAGCACAGTATCCGTTTGCTTACCATTTATAGTCTTTTTGACATAACTTGCGGAGTTTCTGACATCGTTTTTACAGTATGAATCAACGTGATATCCGGGTGCTCTACTTATATGAATGGAAGAGTTGACAGAACGCCGCAGCCGGAGCTCGTAACATCAACGCTGCATTTGGAGATTACGCTAAGGGAAGCACAAATCGCCACTGGCTCAAAAGTCTGGAGATGAAGTCTCGAAGGTAAAGTCCGAGATGGGCCGACGACCGACTCAAAGCCATGGTGGAAGCTGATCCGCGTCGAAGTGTGAGAGAGCTGGCGCAGCATTTCGGCGTTGGTGGCAGCGCTATCAGTCGCCACTTAGATGAGGTGGGAGAGGTAAAGAAATTAGATTATGGATCCTGCACGAACTGACCGCAGGGTAGATGCTGAAGCGGTACGCACCTGTGTTTTGTTAATGCTGCGCAATCTAAGTAAGCCTTCTTTGGACAGGATCGTGACAAGCGACGAAAAATGGATCCTTTATGACAATCGTCGTCGCTCTGCACAATGGCTGGACGAGAATGAGAAGGAGATGCCCAAGCCAAGTCTCCAAAGATCCAAAGATATCCAAAGATGGCCATGGTGACCGTATGGTGGACAAGGGCTGCTATAGTTCATTGCAAGTTCTTGAAAACTGGGGAGACTCACAGCGGAGAAGCACTGTCTCGAAATTGGACCACAAGAAGTTGGTTGAGAAACAGCCGGATTCGGTCAATCGAAGAGACCCTTTCCCACTGCACGACACCGCACGTGCGCAGGTTTCAAAAGTTGTCCAGAAACTGTATGAATTGGGGTACGACACTATGCCACATCCAGTGTATTCACCAGATCTGCCACTGCCGACTATCATTTTCAAGCATTTAGCCCGTCATGTGAAGGGTAAAAACTCAGCAACCAAGATGATGTCGAAAATGTCTTCTTATGTTTTATTAATTCTCGTAGTTCGATTTTTAGAGAGAATGCTTCAGCTATTATCACGTTGGAAAAAGTGTAGTAATTGTAATGGTGTTTCTTTCGATTAATAAAATTGCTTCTAAGCAAAGTTATGATTTCTTAAAGTTCTCTGTCAAAATCGGCCATTTCATATGCAACGACCTAATAACAAAATACGACTTCTGACCAGTTCTTCGTAGGTAAGTATTGGCTCCGAAGTTTGTAGCGATAGATCTCTTTTCAGTAGAAATTCCAGACATGTATCGTCGTTCTTTTCGTTATATGGCTACTGTTGATGATGAACAAGTAGAACCTTAATAGCGTCTGACCCTGCTTCTATGCATTTTCGCAGTTTCTGCTTATGGATTCATTTGTAGCTGAACTGTACATAAATTTTTATGGTCAGTTCCTGCCTTTGAAAGAAGTACATTGAGCGACTGCATATTGACATCCTATCTCCTTTGACCCTCCTTCGGTGTTGGCTTATAGGTGTATTTCTCCTTCGGCGCATCGTCCTCTGCGGCATCGTCTGCAAACGGGATGCACGGCTTTTGCTTCGATTTCAGCATGCTTACAGCGTCCTGAAAATCATTATTGGCAGCATCATGGAGGTGTTACTTTAGGAAGAAGGGAGCCGGGACATACCCATATGGTGTCTGGCAGTGGAACGTCTTGTGTTTCTGGAAGGAATATGACGAGTATTCCAGCAATCAGGGAGAAAACAGCAAAAATGAGCATCGGCACAATAGCGAGTGTGACGTCGGACAGTATTGCGATGTATCCGGAGGCACCGGCTCCCATTCGGGCGATCTGCAACGATGATGCTTCGTTTATTTCTCGAGAAGCTGAATCAGTGCAGTCCAGAAACGTCCATTTCTACTTTCCAGGGAATACTAGGCGCCAAGTTTATCAGCTTACCGTATTCTCCATATTTTTTACAGGCGCGATTTCGGGAGGTTAAATCATGTTCATCTCTAACCATAGTTCAGCATGTGTACATGAATAATTCCGTGCACTTCTGATACGATGGGGCGCGGTTAGAGCAAGTGGGTCTTCTATATATACCGTGACGTTTCTGAGGACACAGACCTTGTAGGATTTCACAAGCTTCAGGATGCTGTTGTTAGCAGATGTTAGTAATGTGATTACTGCATGGTGCTTCTTCTCCATAAGTCCTCTTCTGCACTCCGCCCATGATAAACCAAACGCAGGTCTTTGAGAGCTTATCAGGAACACATCCTAATTGGATAACGTCACCCCAAGATTTATGGAAAGTCGGACCTGGGCAGGTCTTCTAGACCTCCAGTTACGTGTATCCAGGTGGGAAACTCAAAACGGCCGAAGACGTAGGGCCTGATTAGGGCAGGACGAAACGAGAAGCTTGAAGAACTCTCGATGGCGTCCAGGAGTAGTGAAGACAAGGAACATTTGATTCTTTGAACACCTAATCGACTTCATTGTTCTTCCTGCTTCAACGTACGATTAAGACAGTTGGCCTCACTTAAAGGTCAAGGATAAAGGACGACGTTAATCAGTTCTTTCTGGCATCACCTGTATCACCTGTCGTCCCGTTGATCATCGACTTGCTCGAGCGGGCGCCAGCAGCGTCTCCATTCGTCCCTGTCGCGTGCCAGAGTGGTCCAATGGATCCTCCTCGCTCGAGGGACACGAAGAGCGTCATATCGGTCGTTCAGGGCTTTCACGAAGAAGTCCGACCAACGCGTTGGTGGGCGTCCTGGTGTTCTTTTGACATCCCGCGGAATCCAATCTGTGACGGCTCTCGTCCAGCGGGTGTCTGCGAATCGCATTACGTGGCCGGCCCACCTAATTTTCGACGACTTGGCCCATGCGACAGCGTCTCTGATCTTCGAACGTCGGCGAAGCTCGGAACTCCGGAGGCCTTCTCTCACTTGCGTGAGTCGTGTCACTCCGAGCATCGTCCTCTCGATTCCACGCTGCGCGACGCTGATCGCGTGTTCATCCTGCTTTCGTATAGCCCAGGTCTCTGAGGCGTATGTTAGGGCAGGAAGAACAGTGGAGTCGAATAGGTGGGCACGGAGTCGGACGTTCTTCGTTTTCTTCACGACTTCTTCGACGCTCTTGAAAGCTCCCCAAGCCGCTCGTTTCCTTCTGCTCAGCTCTGGTGCTAGGTCGTTGGTCATGTTGACTTCGCGACCCAGATACACATAGCTGGAGCATTCGGAGATGTTCGTTCCGTTGAGCGAGAATGGGGCATCAGAAACCCATCCGTTCTTCATGAACATCGTCTTCGTAAGATTCAGCTGCAGTCCAACGCTTCCACATACACGATCGAAGTCGGCCAGCATTCGTTCCGCCTGACTGATGCTCGGGGTTATGAGCACGATGTCGTCAGCGAAGCGAAGATGGTGCAGTTGCCGGCCGTCGACCTTCACTCCCATGTCTTCCCATTCTAGTTCGCGCATGACGTTTTCGAGGGTGGCGCTGAAGAGCTTCGGGGATATGGTATCCCCTTGTCGAACCCCTCTCTTCACGTCAATGACGACGTCGTTGTAGAATGGTGAGATCTTGGTCGTGAATCCACTGTACAACTCTCGAAGAACTCTGATGTACTGAGTAGGAACGCCCTGGGTGAGCAGGGCTTCCATGACCGCTTCAGTCTCGACGGAGTCGAATGCCTTCTTCAGGTCAATGAACGTAAGGCACAGCGGCAGCTTGTACTCTCGCGACACTTCGATGAGCTTCGTAATGGTGTGTATGTGGTCGATCGTGCTGAATCCTCTCCGAAATCCTGCTTGTTCGCATGGCTGTCCTTCGTCCAGCGTTCTACTAATCCTATTCAGGATGACTCGAGTGAACAGCTTGTAGACTACGGACAACAGGCAGATCGGGCGATAGTTGCCAATGTCGTGCACATCTCCCTTCTTGTACAGCAAAACGGTCTTGCTGGTCTTCCACTGAGATGGAACCTTGCATTCGGACAGGTAGCGTGTGAAGAGCCGCGCCAGGGTGTTGATGAGCGCTGGCGGGAGGTTCTTCAGGTGTTCAGCTCTGATCCTGTCAGAACCGGGTGCTGTACGTTTCTTCACCGACGAGATGGCGTGTCGGATCTCGGAAGGGAGAACAGAGGGAACGACGTATCCATCCTGCGGAAGATGGCATGGGGGGAGGTGGACGTGGCTATCGAAGAGATCGGAGTAGAAGTCGTGGATGACTTTCTCCATGGTCCTTCTGGAAGAGGTGATGGTTCCGTCAGGACGTCGGAGAGCGGTCATCTTGGTCTTGAAGTTGGCGAAGTTCCGGCGGGCATTGCGAATGCTCAGCCCTGCCTCTGCTGCTTCAGCCAACACTTCCGCCCTTCTCTCCTTGAGATCTTCCTTTATCGCCGCTCTGCATAGCTTTGCAAGCTCGGACGTCAGTTGGTAGTTGCCTGACGCTCGTGCTGCTCCACGCTGGCGTATCAGCTCGAGAGTTTCCGGAGACAGGCGTCTCTTGGTGGTCTTCAAGCTCTCGGCTCCCTTAGCACTATCGTGGAGATGGTGCACGAACCGATCGTATTCCTCGTCGACGTTGTCCATGACGGCATCTTCCCAAAGGCCGACTAGAGAGGTGTAGAGATCCCAGTTGATGGTCGTTCTGGGATTCCTCTTCTTGAACTTCGCGGCCTTCTCTCCTTGACGCGAAAAGCGGAACCTCGCGCGAAGGAGGCGGTGGTCCGATCCCGTGTAGAACTTGGGGACAACGGAGACGTCGGTCAGGCAATACTTGCGGTTGAAGATGATGTGGTCGATCTCGTTGTGGAACTGGCCACCGGGAGATTCCCAGGTCCATCGTAGGGAGGGAGGCTTCTGGAACTGCGAGTTTCCATGGATGGTCTTGGTCGACATGATAAACTCAGACAGCCTTTCACCTTGCTCGTTCCACTCCAAACCGTGGGTTCCGATGTGAAGTTCTTCCGGCGACCTTCGTGGCCCGATCTTGGCGTTGAAGTCGCCGACGATCACCTTGTAGAAGGTGTGATCTTCCTTATAGAACTTCTCCAGCTCCACGTAGAGGGCCTCGACGTCTTCGTCGTCGTAGTCGGATGTTGGGGCATACGCGACGAACACAGTCAAGGCTGGCACGGAGCCACATCGCTTCAGTCGCAGACGTCCGATTCGGCTAGTCAGAGACTCGTACGAATCGATGTTCATGGCCAAGTGCGTGTTGACGAGGACACCAACGCCGCCTACTCCCCTGCTGTCGCATGTTCCGAGGAACAGTTCTTCTCCGGAGTCGTAGGCGGCGTGTAGGGGGTGGTGTCTTCTCGTCTCGGTCAGTCCGATGACGTCGTACTTGATCTTCCTGGCTTGCATCATCAGGTCCTCGACGGATGCTTCGGACGCAAGCGTGCGGGCGTTGTAAGTACAGATCGTCATCCTAGTCCTTCTCAGTTTGCGCAGCCTGGTTAGGCCCTGAGATTTTAGCAGCCTCTCCGTACTCGTCCTTCCCATCGCTGCAGAAATGGGGGCTCTTTCGGGGTCAGGGGAATGAGGCCCTTTAGTGCTGCTGTGTTTGACTGGAATACAACACGGGTAGCTAGTCAGGCTCTGTCGTGCGGGCGGGGCACTCCGGGCAGCCAGCCAGACTGCCCGAAGGGACGGGGCGAGACTTAAGGCGGCCTCGAATCGCCTTACATGTACTCCCAGTCTACCGAGTGCAAGCTTTTGGCCGAGCCGACACAGTTACAATCCGCACAGTCACGGACACATCCACGCACACTGTGCACGAACATGCCGCTCCCACGCACAAGGAACGCATCGACCCGACACAGCAGGAGCAAGGAGTCCATCCCCTGCATCCCACCTGCGTCTCTGGGCAGTACACGGTCGCATTTGGTTCGCGTTTAATTCCCCTATCCACCACCCGGGGACGCGCCACGTGGCCCTGCGACAAGCGGCCCGAGATCCCTCTTAACAAGAGAGCCCGAAGGCTCTCTATCGAGGGAGATCCGTGGTCTTTCTGGCATACGCCACGCATTATACTTCTGCCCGATGTTATGTAGGCAATTTGTATGCGTATTTGGCCCGCATAATGACTTATGGATGCCAGCCGATGGACAATCAGTGCTTTATTCTTCCCAGGCTTCTCAGACGGGTCGCGCAAATTTGCCGACTCCAGAGGGATGGAAGGCTTGGTCGGCTTAGAGGTGGGGGTGGAATTCGAGAACCAGAAATCTGGAATGAGACGCACCCGAAATCCTGCACCTCTTCCGGCCTTACTTGAGTGGGACAAATACGCCATTGGTGAAGCAGATCGAGGAATCGAGAGGGAGTGGGACGAGTCACGCAAGTGAGAGGCACCCGAATTTCGATGCTTCGTTGACGTCCCAGACACGCCGCGCGAAGTCGTCGGAAATTAGATGGGCTGTCGACGTGATACGTTTTGTGGCACCCGTTGGACGGAGTTGTAAAGACTATGTTCCGTAGGATGTGAAGAGAACACTTACGATTAGAGGCACACTAACACGTTGGTCGGACTTCGTGAAAGCCTTGACTGGGAGATTTTTCGCTCACCGCACCATTAAAGGGATGAAGACCAACGGGGCTACTTTGATACACTACACGGTTGAATGGAGGTATTTCTGGTACCCGGTTTAGCAAGCAGGTTGTATAACCTCTTCCCTTCGGCTTTACTTTACCTTTACAAAGCGACCTCAAAAGTAGAACTTTCCCACTCTTTCCCAATTCCCACTCTCGGATCCAGCGGCAATAGCTTATTCTGCTGTACAACACTTACCGGTTTTTCAGCAAAAATGAACAGAACCGTGCCACTGGTGGTGTGAAAGGATATTGGGAGAAAATGTCAAAATCAAGATTCAGTTGAAAATGCTCTTTTGAAAATGCTCTTGGAGCCTGTCCCACTGTTATGAACCTAATTAAGACCTTTCAGGTGTACGATTGTTCCCATCATATCGATACCCTAGACGCTTAGAGTCTTTTACTTCGGCGAACAAGAACTGTTTACCATAGAGGAGATGCCGACTGCGCTGTTTCGGACAATTGTTGGGTTGAGCTCGGAGGTGAAGATGTAAAGAATGTTGAACGCTCCTTGAATGCAGACCTTGCCGAGTAGCATGAAGATGAGCGCCATCTAAACCGCTTTCATCAAGACCTGCATTTTCTTCCTCCTTAGAAACTAAAGAAACGGCCATTACCGTGGTCCGCTTGTTGTACATCGCCAACATTGCCGCCATCAGAAGTGACCCGGCACCGATGAGGGTAATCATCTGGGAACTAAAAGGAAACGATTTCATTCAAACGGAAATGATTAATCCGGAATTTTGATTCTTGCCCACCTTTTTCTGCCATATTTCAAAAGAAAGACGCAAGCAGCCAGAGTGGGTAGCTCGATAGCGCCGGCTATAGCATTGTTCAGGAAGAAATTTCCATCAAATACCGATCTGAAAGGTGAAGATGAAGTGCCTGAGGAGTACGTATGAGAGACGGGTGGAATTTCCACACCTTCCAGGTGAAGACTGGTCCGAGAGGGCTATAACGAGACCGTAGTACACGAGCGCAGTGGCAATCTGTATTGGAGTTTTGCGACGACTAAAGAAGACATGGCAAGGAGGGGGAGACGAACCCAGATGATAAACAGCGTTATGTTTCGCATCCTCAGCTCGGGTGCCCGAAAGAGATGGAAGTAGTGCGGTCGCTCGTCCTTCTTCATCCATTTCCTCTTCTCCGCGTGCCGAACCTGGATAAGCTGCTGCTTAGTCGCCGAAACAAAGCTTCATGTTCAGTTCTGGCATTACTG
Source organism: Heligmosomoides polygyrus polygyrus (assembly GCA_947396885.1). Taxonomy (NCBI): domain Eukaryota; kingdom Metazoa; phylum Nematoda; class Chromadorea; order Rhabditida; family Heligmosomidae; genus Heligmosomoides; species Heligmosomoides polygyrus. Next base: position 76,748,906 of record OX377202.1, on the reverse strand, counting down.
TGCTTAAGACCTTTGTCTGTTACGGCATCCCACCAGTATGTCTGGACAACTTTCTGTCATACAAAGAAGGGTAAGAGTAGGAGTCAGGAACTGCTTTTGTGGTTTGCTACGCAGCTCGCTTGTATGGAATATCGTGGTGCTTGAAATGTGCCTCGACCTATACAATGGCTTTCGGTCACAGGCACTAGAAGGCTTGAATGCTTGTGAGGCATAACTCGATTTCGGGTGATGCAACTCGGCCTACCGAGAACGCTGCGCCACAGGCACTCTGTGCATTAAAGTTAAGGACCTTAAAATATGCGAAAGACTGATAAGGGATAAAGGACGGAGGTACTCAATCACTTCTGGGATATGCCACACAATCCACTTCTACGCGAGGTCGTGGAGGCTATTTGGATGCGCATTTGTCCCACAATTACTTGCGGTGGCCAAGTCAAGTCAGCGCTTTGTCTTTCCCAGACAGGTCTGGTACCAATTCGCCAACCCCGTAGAGACGGAAGACTTGATTGGCCTGGGCGCAACTCCGAACCAGGAACCCAGTGGCGGGTGCACGCGACAGTCAGCACCTCCTCCGGCTGCGCTACACGAGCCCTTGAAGACTGATATGTTTGACAAAATCTATTTTGTAATGGAACCCGACAAGATCCTCGACGAAAGTGAAGGCACATTGCTACAGTACCGGACGCGTCTTTTGAATAGACGCCGAAAAAACCGCACTTTTGCGGTTTTTGCGTCTTTTTGCTATTACTCACCCAAAAGTCATCCGCTTGAAAAACCAAGAATATATTTGAGATCAGGAGATCGAGTTCTATCGTTTGGTATATACATTTCATATGAAAGATCAAAAATGGCCAAAATTGAAAACTTGCGCTCCATTGAGAAGGCCGGCCGCGGACGAGTTGTCGGCCGCAAGGCGTCAAAAACCGTTGCATGGTCACAATTCCTCTAATATGAGGTTTTTTGGGAAAAGGTTGGTACCGTTCGATTCGTCTCCTCGAGATCTACACAACCATATATACAGCTTCGCCAAACCACCGCATTTTCGCAGTGGGTGGTCAAAAATGACGGGGGCAGACTTTTTGCTATTGGAGAAGCTTATATTCCAGGACTTGTATGCTCAAGGAACACCTCAAGCATGGCGTAAAGTGCTTTGTAATGCCAGGCATCCTCCGAGAGTGCGCTGTGAACAATGCATATGGGATCGAACCTATCAATCGAGGGGGGGGGACAGTTTGTAGAGTGAGCATTTAGGGAGCTTTATGAGAAATTCTCAGCTGCCCTACTCAGGAATTGCTGTACTCTGTTCCGACGAGACTTAGGAGTGCGCCGGGAGTAATGCATATAGAATCGAACCTATCAATCGAGTGGGGCAACCGCTCGCAGATTGCACGCGCGGGCGTTTTCAGAGCGTAGTAACTCTGTCAAATTCGAATCGTTTCGGCTGCAACTCCTGGATCTTGTAGTCAGTAGAACGGTTTAATAGTACGCTGAAGTAGAGCGAGGTAGCTTAGGAAGAGGCAATGTTACAGGGGTGCGAATATGAAGGTGAGGCTTATGTGACGTATTTTTTCCGATTTCGGTGGACCACTGCGGGAAGACGCGGCAAGCTAAAAACCTCAAAACGCGTAGGGGAACAGGCCGTTTAGGATACTTTACGATTACGTGCTCAGAGCACCTCAGCTGCCTAAACTGCCTTAGCTTCAGCTGCCAGTTTGAAGCGGCAGAAGATAGCAGTTAGAGTTTCTTGCGCTCTTACTCGGCCAGAATTGAGTTTTCGACACTCCCAATGGTACCACTGTGTTCACCATGAAAAGCGCTATCGAATAGTTCCAATTTCGACCGATTTCGGGAACATCGATTTTTTGACGGTTTCCCATCGAGGACGAGGCTGCTCGAGACGCGGCAGGCGGACGGTGACGTCATCGAAAACCGATATCTTCAAATTGTGCCATGCTTGACACCATTCGATAGAGCTTCTCATGCTGAATTGAAAGGTGTTATCAAGAGCAGACAGAACTGTAATCTGGGCGAGTAAGAGCGAGGAGAACATCGACCGTTGTTGTGCTAAACTGCACGCGCGGGCGTGTTCGGAGCGCGATAACTCTGTCAGCTTTAAATCTTTCTGGCTGGAACGTGTGGATTCCGTAGGCAGTAATATGATCTAGTAGCGCGCTGAAACACAGCAATGTAGCTTATGACTAGACCAAGTTACAGCTCTGCGAAAATGCAGGTGAGGCTTGTGTGACACGACTTTTTCCGATTTCGGTCGACCGCTGCAGGAACACTAGGCGAGCTAACGGCATGCAAACTCGCGGACGATCAAAACAGCGAAGGCGCTTTACGATGATCTGCTCCTAACTCTCCAGCTGCCTAAACTGCCTTAGCCCCATCTGCCATTTTAGAGCGGCGGACGGCAGTGAATCTTCTTCCGCCCTTACTCGCCCATGTCCGAGTTTTCGAGCCCCAGCCAGGGTACCATTCTGTTCAGCTCGAAAAGCCCTATCGAAAGGTGTCAATTTAGACCAATTTCGGGAAAATTCATTTTTTGACAATTTCCCTCGGGACGAGGGCGCTCTTCGTAGGGTCTGCCCGGACGATGACGTCATCGAAAGTCGGCGATTTCGAAATTTCCCAAATTTTCTTGTCCAAACTTCGTCCAAAAGCGTCTAGGGGGTTATTTGGAGCGCTGATTACGAATCCAACGTCCGTTTTTGAAAATTCTGCCGATTTCGATAGGTTTTGGATTTTCTTCTGGATAAATGAGGATGGCCGGGTCAGGAACACCGATTTTGCTCAAACCTCGTCCAAGGGCAGGATTATTGAGGGGCCAAATACGGTGCCGAAGTCCATTTGGCTGATTATGGCAGGAGACCACCCATACCGATAACTGAGGGTGGTCAGTGATCCTGACCCTACCAAGGTCAAATGGCTGTAACATGCCCAAATCGGCAGGATTTTCAAAAACGGACGTTGGATTCGTGATCAGCGCCCCAAATAACCCCTAAACGATTTTGGACGAAGTTTGGGCAAGAAAATTTGGCCAATTTCGAAATCGTCGACTTTCGATGACGTCATCGTTCGGGCAGGCTCAGCGAAGAGCGCCCTCGACCTCGAGGGAAACTGTGAAAAAAATCAATTTTCCCGGAATTGGCCGAGATTGATACCGTTCGATAGAGCATTTCGAGCTGAGCAGAACGGTCCCATCTGGTGCTTCAAAACCTCAAATTTGGGCGAGTAAGGGCGGAAGAAACTTCGCCGCTGCCCTCCGCATCTCCAAAATGGCAGCTGGGACTAATGCAGGTTAGGCAGATGAGGAGCTATGGGCACTTCATCGTAAAGCAGCTTAACTGCTTTGACAGCCTACGCATTCGTCGGGCCATTAGCTGATCGCGCGTCTCCACAGTGGCCGACTGAAATCGGAAAAAATCGTGCCACACAAGGTTTACCTATATTTCCGCACCGCTATAACTTTGTCCATTCATAGGCTAAATTGCTATGATTCAGCGCGCTTCTTGAACTTTTTACTGCTTTCAAAATCCACAGGTCGCAGCCGGAAAGACTCAAACGTGACAGAGTTATTGCGCTCAGAACACGCCCGTGCGTCCAATTTAGCACAACAACGGTCTATGTTCTCCGTGCTCATTCTCGCCCAGATAACAGTTCTCGCGACTCATAAACACCGTTCAATTCAGCACGAAAAGCTCTATGAAACGGTATCAAGTTCGACCCATTTCGGAAATATCGATTTTCGATGACGTCATCGTTCGTCTGGCGCGGCCGTCTTCGATGAGAAACTGAATCAAAAAATGAATTTTCCCGAAATTGGTCTAAATTGACACCTTTCGATAGGGCTTTTCGAGCTGAACAGAATGGTACCCTGGCTGGGGCTCGAAAACTCGGACATGGGCGAGTAAGGGCGGAAGAAGATTCACTGCCGTCCGCCGCTCTAAAATGGCAGATGGGGCTAAGGCAGTTTAGGCAGCTGGAGAGTTAGGAGCAGATCATCGTAAAGCGCCTTCGCTGTTTTGATCGTCCGCGAGTTTGCATGCCGTTAGCTCGCCTAGTGTTCCCGCAGCGGTCGACCGAAATCGGAAAAAGTCGTGTCACACAAGCCTCACCTGCATTTTCGCAGAGCTGTAACTTGGTCTAGTCATAAGCTACATTGCTGTGTTTCAGCGCGCTACTAGATCATATTACTGCCTACGGAATCCACACGTTCCAGCCAGAAAGATTTAAAGCTGACAGAGTTATCGCGCTCCGAACACGCCCGCGCGTGCAGTTTAGCACAACAACGGTCGATGTTCTCCTCGCTCTTACTCGCCCAGATTACAGTTCTGTCTGCTCTTGATAACACCTTTCAATTCAGCATGAGAAGCTCTATCGAATGGTGTCAAGCATGGCACAATTTGAAGATATCGGTTTTCGATGACGTCACCGTCCGCCTGCCGCGTCTCGAGCGGCCTCGTCCTCGATGGGAAACCGTCAAAAAATCGATGTTCCCGAAATCGGTCGAAATTGGAACTATTCGATAGCGCTTTTCATGGTGAACACAGTGGTACCATTGGGAGTGTCGAAAACTCAATTCTGGCCGAGTAAGAGCGCAAGAAACTCTAACTGCTATCTTCTGCCGCTTCAAACTGGCAGCTGAAGCTAAGGCAGTTTAGGCAGCTGAGGTGCTCTGAGCACGTAATCGTAAAGTATCCTAAACGGCCTGTTCCCCTACGCGTTTTGAGGTTTTTAGCTTGCCGCGTCTTCCCGCAGTGGTCCACCGAAATCGGAAAAAAATACGTCACATAAGCCTCACCTTCATATTCGCACCCCTGTAACATTGCCTCTTCCTAAGCTACCTCGCTCTACTTCAGCGTACTATTAAACCGTTCTACTGACTACAAGATCCAGGAGTTGCAGCCGAAACGATTCGAATTTGACAGAGTTACTACGCTCTGAAAACGCCCGCGCGTGCAATCTGCGAGCGGTTGCCCCACTCGATTGATAGGTTCGATTCTATATGCATTACTCCCGGCGCACTCCTAAGTCTCGTCGGAACAGAGTACAGCAATTCCTGAGTAGGGCAGCTGAGAATTTCTCATAAAGCTCCCTAAATGCTCACTCTACAAACTGTCCCCCCCCCCTCGATTGATAGGTTCGATCCCATATGCATTGTTCACAGCGCACTCTCGGAGGATGCCTGGCATTACAAAGCACTTTACGCCATGCTTGAGGTGTTCCTTGAGCATACAAGTCCTGGAATATAAGCTTCTCCAATAGCAAAAAGTCTGCCCCCGTCATTTTTGACCACCCACTGCGAAAATGCGGTGGTTTGGCGAAGCTGTATATATGGTTGTGTAGATCTCGAGGAGACGAATCGAACGGTACCAACCTTTTCCCAAAAAACCTCATATTAGAGGAATTGTGACCATGCAACGGTTTTTGACGCCTTGCGGCCGACAACTCGTCCGCGGCCGGCCTTCTCAATGGAGCGCAAGTTTTCAATTTTGGCCATTTTTGATCTTTCATATGAAATGTATATACCAAACGATAGAACTCGATCTCCTGATCTCAAATATATTCTTGGTTTTTCAAGCGGATGACTTTTGGGTGAGTAATAGCAAAAAGACGCAAAAACCGCAAAAGTGCGGTTTTTTCGGCGTCTATTCAAAAGACGCGTCCGGTACTGTATGCAAGTGGGCGGAGTTCTAAACCTCCCTTGACGGTGCCCTCTGTGAAATTCGAGAAAATTGGCTAAAAATATGTGATTTTTCGCTGTTTTTTTTTCACGTTTATGTTGCTCGGGCACCAGCCACTATGTTCAGTTCGGTTATCAAAGAGTAGCACTGGCACCAACACCTCCTCCGCTCTGCAGGCACATCCCTCTGTTCGTTGCCGTTGACGGTCGGCTCGTGTACGGCGCCGACGACACGCTTCTACTACGACTCGTCGTCGGCCTCGTGCAAACGCTTCATCTACTCCGGCTGTGGCGGAAACGCGAACAATTTCCAGTCGCTGGCCAGCTGTCAGGCGACGTGCGGCTCTTCTGGTACGGTGTTTTCGTGCCGGTTTTCGTTACTTTGGTTCCTACTCAGTTGATTCAGTTCATCCTCACTGCATGCTTAAGTTTTAAACTCGAGGTTTCCGTCGATTTTCGGTAAGAAATTTATGTTTCGTGGCACAACCAGCAGCAAAATGTGACTAAGAGGGCGGAGTTATGGTGAAAATGGGCGTGGCTATATTAAAAATCATGCTATTGGAGCACCGTCCCTGGACCGTGTGATAGCAATTATAACTAATCACCTGCTGCCGTTTGAATGTTCCCGCGCCTGATACAGTATCCCCAAACCTGCAAATCACCCAAGGCGTTGACATCGGACCTCGTTTTTGTTTCCTCTTGCGCGATTGACCAATACCTGGGAGTGGTTGGATTTTCCTTGCACTCGACGCTTGTATACGCCCAGGGACACTTTTCCATTAGTACCGAGCATGTTTCCTTGGAGGAGTGGGCGGGTATGGACTTATCGCTTTGTGTACAGTAACGTTGGAGAAAAAAAAGAGGCAACATGAAGCCATTAGCAGCGAAATATGACGAAGTGGGCGGAGTTACGATGCAAAAGGGTGTGGCCACATTAAAGATATGCTACTGGGCATTGTCCCTGGGCGTATACAAGTGCCGCTGTACATGAGCTCTGTCATTGGCAAGTTCGTCTTGTGGTAAAATTGGTGGAATCACACGCCCATCGGCGGCAAAATGTGATGAAGTAGGCGGGGTTATGTTTGGAGTGGGTGTGGCTATATTAAAAAGTGACCCTATTAGGGCATTGTAACTAGGCGTGCACAAGACCGCACTCAAGCGATGCCTGCAATTGGCTGGTTTCTCTTCAATATCTGTGATTGGCTGGTTTTTTCTCGCAAGCGCCAACTGTACACGCCCAGGGACACTTTTCCATTAGTACCCAAAACCTGCGAAGCGCGGCTTGTTATGGTTTTATCGGCTTTGCAGATGGTAAAGTTAGAGAAAAAAGGGCGGAAACATGGAGCAATCAGAGGCGAATTGTGACGAAGTGGGCGGAGTTATGGTGCAAGTGGGCGTGGCTATACTAAATGGTGGTGCTTTTGGGGCAGTACAAGTGATACGATTTTTTGAGCTCTTGCGATATTGATTGGTACTGGAGAAACATGAGCAGAAACATGGAGTCTCCAGGAGGGATGATTATGTGGGTGGAGCTATAGTGCATATGGGCGTGGTTATATTAGAAAACGATACTATAGGGGCAGTGTTTCTGACTATGTACAAGAGTCTCATTCACCGAAGTCTGTCATTGGCTAGTTCATCTTACCGATGCTGGTGACTGATTGGTTTTCTCTCGCAAGCGCCACCTGTACACGCCCAGGGACACTTTTTCATTAGTACCTAAAGCGTTACCTGCGAAGAGCGGCTTGTTATGGACTTATCGGCTTTGTGGACGGTAGAGTTGGAGAAAAATTGGCGGAAGTATGGGCCGTCGGCAACAAAATGCAACGAAGTGGGTGGAGTTGTGGACGTGGCTTATAAAAAAGTGATGCTAGAAGGGCAGTGTCTCTGAACGTGGCCAAAGGGCGCAGTTCAGCGAGGGTTGTGCGATCGACCGAGTCTATGATTGGTTGGTTTTGCTTTGTACCCGCTAGTAGGACACGCCCAGGAAGGGCTCTCCTATAGTACCGAAAATGAGCAAAGCAGTCGCCTTTGTCAAAGACTTACGAAAAATGGGAGGAGCTATGGCGCCCGGTACTGCTGTATAAAAGAACGTCCCGAATGCATACAAAACAAGAGGGTACGTTAAAGCAGTGAGCTACAGCTCAGGATATCCAAGTAAGAACGATTTGGGCGGAGCTATGTCAGAAATGCGGGAGGAGCTATTGCTCAGACAAATTTGGCTGCGCCAAGGCACAAACTCACTAACGTGAATCTCTTATTACTCTTGAAGTCATTATTGAATAGGAGCGCTATCATTTAGGCGGGTGTAGAGAAAATGGGCGGAGTCAAGGCGGAGCGTTGCGCAGTCACTACTTTTCGTTAATTTTCGACATTAAATTTGTATTTTGGGGCTCAAAACATGAAATGACTGAATTAATTGTCCTTGAAGTGGGCGTGGCTATGTTGAGACAGAAGCAAAAGTAATCTATTAAAGGCAATGAAGGCGGAGTCGAACGTGACGATTCAACGAAGTGGACGGAGAATGAAGAAACTGGGTGGAGTCCTAACCATATTAATCGGTAATGGCTGTACAAAGCTGAGGAGAAACGGCTAACCTGGTGGGATAAGATTGCAACCAGTAGACGGAATAATGGGCGGAACTACGACAAAGGGCGGAGTCGTGGAAAGAAGTGGGTGGAGTTATGTTATTTAGAGATGGATCTTCAACGTTAAGGAGAAACAGCTGGCGTGGTGGGGTAAGACTGTAGATAGTAGACCATGACAAAAGGGGCGTGACCAAGAAAAAGGGGCGGGGTCGTGGAAGAAAGTGGGTGGAGCTACGTTATTTGGAGGTAGGTCTCCAACGCTGAGGAGAAACAGCTGGCGTGGTGAGATAAGACTGGAGGCAGTAGGTGGCGTAATGGACGGGGCTATGACAAAAGGGGCGTGGTCGTGGAAAGAAGTGGGTGGAGCTGTGTTATTTAAAGATGGATCTTCAACGCTGAGAAGAAACAGCTGGCGTGGTGAAATAAGATTTACAACAGTAGGTAGCGTAATGGGCGGGACTATGACAAAAGGAGCGGGGTCGTGGAAGGAAGTGGGTGGAGCTGTGTTATCTAGAGATGGATCTTCAACGTCACGGGGAAACAGCTAGTGTGGTGGGATAAGTTTGAAGCCAGGAGGCGACTTAATGGGGATTCATGAGAAAGGGGCGGGGTCGTGGAAGGAAGTGGGTGGAGCTGTGTTATTTAGAAATGGATCTTCAACGTTAAGGAGAAACAGGTAGTGTGGTGGGATAAGACTGTAGACAGTAGTTACCATAGTGGGCGGGATCAGGACAAAAGGGGCGGGGTCGCGGAAAGAAGTGGGTGGAGCTATGTTATTTACAGATGGATCTTCAACGCTGAGAAGAAACAACTGGCGTAGTGAAATAAGATTTACAACAGTTGGTGCCGTAATGGGCGGGACTATGACAAAAGGGGCGGGAACATGGAAGGAAGTGGGTGGAGCTATGCCATTTTAACGCCAAAACCCCTTCTTTAGTGTATTTTTATTTCAATTCTGTTTTTCAAATGCACTTCGGTCACCTATACCACTTCTAGACTGGAAATTCTCATTGGATCATCCTTTATGGTTCTACAGAGCTCCTATTTAGGCATCACCGGCACGCCACAGTGTCCTGCCGACGCGAATGCTGGCCTGAACTGTCTGTTCTCGCACGCCGATGCCTGTAATTCGGACAGCGATTGCCTAGGACGCGAGAATACGGTATTTCGTTTACAATTATTTTAATTGTAAGGCTGAATAGAACGTTAGAAAAACTTCAGAAGTATTTCCCGTGTGATACAAGCATCGCAAGCGCGGTTGAAAACTAAGTCCCCGCCTTTTTTGAACATTTTATTCTGAATCTCTCGGAAAGTTTTTTAGTGATTTTTTGTTTATTTTATTTTATTCATTTCGCACTAGCGTTGGGTCTACGTTTTGAAATACGGTGACAAACAGTCAGCAAGTAACAACAAAAAAATGACCTTTGCTAGCAGCCCCTTTTCTCCTAATATTCCGCTAAAAATTGACAAAAATTACCATCAATAAATAAATGCAAGGCACTTTTTGATCACCTGTATCACCTGTCGTCCCGATGATCATCGACTTGCTCAAGCGGGCGCCAGCATCTCTCCATTCGTCCCTGTCGCGTGACAGAGTGCTCCAATGGATGCTTCTCGCTAGGGGTCACGAAGAGCGTCATAGCGGTCGTTCAGGGCTTTCACGAAGAAGTCCGACCAACGCGTTGATGGGCGCCTCGGTGTCCTCTTGACATCCCGCGGAATCCAGTCGGTGATGGCTCTTGTCCAGCGGGTGTTTGCGAAACGCATTACGTGACCGGCCCACCTAATTTTCGACGACTTGGCCCACGCGACAGCGTATCTGATCTTCGAACTTTTTGATAGAGCAAAGCACTCTATTTCGAATAGCATATAGCGTTGTCCAAACAAATTTAACCACATAGTGGGAGTTGTTGGTAAAAATAGTTTCTGTCTTCTGGGCGCTCCACTTCGATGTCCCAAAAATTAGCGATGCGAAACATAGAAAGACAAAAAAATCTGACCGATTGCAACAGTACCGAACGTAGGAGATTAGGATGTCACGATTTTTATTAGATTAATAGCAGCAAACTCTAAAAAAATCCAAGTTGCCAGCCATCTGGTCACCTGAGACCGGATTCATCAACCACTTTCAGCAATTTAACAGAGAAAATACAGCTGAAATCCCTGATAGCGCGGCTTATCAAGCGATATGGTGAACGGTGGTTTCACTGCGCTATCAGGGATTTCCGCAGTATTTTCTCTGTTAAATTGCTGTAAGTAATCGATCAATCCGGCCTAGTAGTCACCTATAGATCACGTTGATTACACCTAGAAGTCACCTAGAGGTCTCCTAATAGTCACCCAGAGGTCACCTGGTAGTCTCCTAAAAATCACCATGGATTTACACTGATTGTATCTTTTTTAAACGTTTTGTTGTCGTTTTTTTCCACATGTGGTATCACATGTAGTAAATCAGCCAGTCAATTAAAACCTATTAGACGCCTCAAGTTCTGCTGCTAGTCATTTCTTAGTCACCTGGAGGTCACCTAGAATTCACTGAAAAGTAACCTGGTAGTCACCTAATAGTGCAGTCTCCTAGAAGTCACCTGGGGCCAAATTCATCAACGACTTACAGCAATTTAACGGAGAACATACAGCCAAAATCCCTGATAGCGCGGCTTATCAAGCGATGTGGTGAAACATTTCAGCGCGCTATCAGGGATTTCTGCTGTGTTTTCTCCGTTAAATTGCTCTATGTCGTTGATGAATTTGGTCCCAGGTGACTTCTAGGAGACTACACTATTAGGTGACTACCAGGTAACTTTTAAGCGAATTCTAGGTGACCTCTAGGTGACTAACAGATGACTAGCAGCAAAACGTGAGGCGTCTAATAGGTTTTGATTGTATTTGTAAGTCGGTGATGAATCCGGCCCCTGGTTGAGTTATCTAGCACTCAAGTAGCAATCACCTAGAATTGGCCTAGAAGTCACCTTACAGTCACCCAGCAGTCACCTGGAAGACACCTGGTAGTCGCTTTGACGCGCCCTGATAGTCACGTACTGGCAACCTTGGCAATAAATAAGGGGAAACCGGATGTTGTTGATGATTTGCTGGTGCGTAGAACTGAAAAATGCTTGTTGAATATAGAATGTTTAAAAAACGGCGCGGACTTCGTTTCCATCCTAGCAGTTAATAGACCAGGCCTTTCTCTTTGTTGTGCATATGATTTTCTAGATCAGCGCGTCCACAGAAGAATGTGGATCACGACATTCATTATAAGGCCCATGCGGGTCTATCCTAATCGGGAGGGGCAATCCTAAGGTAGCAGTTGTATCCGTACGCCCCCCCCCCCCTCGGACTAGGATAGATCCCGCTCACGCTACCATTTTACTATGAGAACGGACGTAATCGTGGTTTATTCTTCAGGTTCAACCGTCCTGCTGTATGACGTCGTGTGGCTACAAGATCTGCTACCAGTACTGACTGTCATTGTGATGACTGATAGAGTTGTTTATGCTATTTATGACCTATTTATATCGTCGTATTTTGATGTAAATTTTTAAATTAATTGATATTCATCTGCACGTGGATGAGTTGTTCAATGTGACTTGTTCTGCGCCTGATCTAGCCGTGATCTGAGTGTGTGTTGCTGATAATAAATAGCTCTAGTAACCTTGTTTGTGGCAATGCCTGAAGGTTTGCCCAGTCTGGGTAGATATCCTGGACTTACCGGGGTGTAGAACTTGCCGTGTAGCTGCTATCGGTTGTGCTTTTTTTTCGCTTATCTACCTATTATCAGTGAATTTTCTCCAATTTTTTGCGCCAACGTTCCTTTTTTCCTTTTCCTTGTGAATTGCCATATACGGTCATGGTTATTGGGTGGAGCGAGGCAGTCTCTCTGCTCGTTTTCAGTTTCTGAACCGTCGATTAAAAATCACTCCAGTTAGGCGTGGACTCGGATACATCCACGATCCAGCATCCTGAATCATTGTTCCTTGAACTCGGGACCGCCGACATCTTCTTCGGTGTCATTTTTTCAGTTTAGTAATTCTTGGATGTATCCAATCGGGGGGGGGGGGGGCATATGCAGTTTTTGCGTCTCCATTACATACCTTGACGTTCTTCGAGAGTTTCAGCAGCTGCTGTCCCATACTGCGATGAGGCCCTTCATTTATTAGGGGGGGGGGGGGCAAAAGTAATGAGACACTCCATGCCGTGTCCATACATATATCTCGTGGCTGACGAGTCGACCTGTGTCGCGCAGATCTCGCCCAATTCCCAACCCCGAGCAGCCTGGGCTCAATATTCACGCCAGATGAGAAGTACGTGTTCTACCTTAACCCTTCCAAGCAGCGAGTCTGGGTGAGGCCTGGTGACCTGTTACCGACCTTCGTTCTTCGAGATGTTCACGACGAGAAGCATCATTGGGGTTTTTGGTCTGCGCCCATGGACCGCTATACTGGAAGCTGTTTTCCAATAGTACGACGATAGACTCCATGACCACGGTGAACGAAATAGAAGAGATGGACCGGCGACTCGCACTTATTCGGTCTCCGCGCTTCAAGAAGGTCCTCCTCTTCGACAACGCCGCACCCCATCGGGAACAAGTAAGCACGGATGAGCTTGGCCAGCTGGGCTACGTTCACATGCTTCATCCACCGTATTCGCCGGACATCTCTCCATGCGACTACCACTACTTCTTGAGCCTACAGGACTTCCTAGTGGAAGGGACACAAGAACCCAATCAGTCCTTGACAACCATGTCGAGCAGTTGATCAACATCAGGCCCAAGCAGTTTTGGAAGGGTGGGATCAGGAAGTTGGCTGAGCGATGGCAGCAAGGTCCTTGCCCTTAATGGCAAATACACTCCTCAGCATCGTTGAGTTGTAATTGAGTTATAAAGAGATAAAGATTTTTTTCAAATTGCCTCATTACTTTTGCCCCCCCCCCTCCCCTAATATTAGGTCGTTGCATGTGAAATGGCCGATTTTGACCGAAAATATTGACAGATCATAACATTGCTCGGAAGGAAGTTTGCTAATCGTGATAGGCACCAATGCAATTAGTACAGTTTTCCCAAGACGATAATAGCTTAGGCATTCCATCTTTGTAAAAATTAGAATTACGAGAATTAATAAAACATGGGCGCGTGTAGCGCAGTCGGAGGAGGCGCCGACTGTCGCCTGCACCCGGTACCAGATTGCTGGTTCGGATATCCCGCCCAGGCCAACCAAGCCTTCCACCCATCCGGGGTCGATAAATTGGTACCCGACTTGTCTGGGAAGGGTAAAGCGCTGACTTGTTCATCGGCTAACCACCGCAAATCATTGTATGGCCAAATACGCATTTAAATCGCCTTCACGACATCCCGTAGAAGTAGAATGCGTGGCGCATCCCAAAAGGGATTGAGTAACGCCGTCCTTTATCCTCTTATTATCCTTAATAAAACATAAAAGGCCATTTTCGAGATCATCTTGGTTGCTGAAAGTTTTATCCTGCACATCATGATCTAAATGCTCGAAAAAATGGCAATCGGTACGGGAAAGAACTTGCGAATATGCTTGCTGGATGTGGCAGTTTCGTTCCCAATTCATCCACTTTCAGGACGGCAATTTCTGAAACGTGCGGGTGCGTGTCCATTTATAAAAGTAGAGCTCCCGAATGTCACGTTGATTCATACTGTAAAAACGACGTCAATAGCTCGACAAGAGGCAATTATGCCACAGAAGCTACACAGTAAGAAAGCGGAGTTTCTGCGTATTCAGAAACCACATACAACGCCCGAAACGAGAGCGTTCGTAGCTACGAAAAACCATCCAGAAGTTGAGGTAGAGAAATCGGCCATTTCATATGCAACGACCTAATAAATTTAGTGGATATGGTTATGTGGTATGGGATGACCTAGGCAAGGGGTCACTAATTCGGATCTACCCTAGTCGGAAGGGCAGTTCAACGTTGCCCCCTCCGATTAGGATAGATCTTTTTTTGGAATTTGGAATAAACTGTGAAATGATAAAAGCCGAGCCGAATGATAACCTTTGGCATTCTCCTAGTTTTGGGGCCGGATTCATCAACGACTAACCCGCGGGTATAAGGGATAGAGATACCCACAATGAAGCCTGCGTCTCTGACTCTTGCCTTATCTCTACCTGACTCTTATCTTATCTCCACCCCTTATCACCCGTATACCCACGGGTTAATTGTTGATGAATCCGGCCTCTGAAAGTGTTTCAAGGCCAAAGCAGCAGCCAACCGACGACGCTCTTAGTTGTGAGCTTAAAAAGCATTCAGAAAAAAATAAAAGTACATACAAGTATGGTAAAATTGTCAAAAATGAGTAGAACTGTATTGAACTGGTACTCGCTAACACCTTTAATCAACACAAGGCTTCTGTATGTCTAGAGATCTTTAACGAATTTGAGAACAGATTAGGAGCCTTCCACTTGGTGCTGCTCAGCTTCTTCTGACTGTGTGTCTTTGACAGCGGTTAGGCAGGGGCTGAAACGAACAGGACATTCGATGGGTACTGTAGATGACAGCACTGAAACTCGTAAGGTTCGCTCTAACCTCTCTTTGGGGAAGTCTTCCAAATATGACGGCATGTATTCCGACCTGCAATCGAAATTCAACTTTTGAAAAAAAAACCAATTCAATTTCAAATGAAATTTTGGTTAGACTTAAAATTTAAAATTTGATTCTTCAGCGTTGAGAGACTTCCAGGAAGCGTGACATCCCTAGATGCACATTGAACATCTTATCCCCTAGCAAAGATGCCTGAGTACCGCAGTGTCTTCGCAATTTCGCAGACCTACAGACTGCCCCATCCAACTAGGAAATTGCCAAACGCGGCCATTTACCATGGGACTTAGGGCGTAACCAATTCACCGACCCCGGGGGGATGGAAGGCTTGGTTGGCCTGGGCGGGAAATCCGAACGAGGAATCTGGTATCGGGTGCACACGACAGTCGCACCTTCTCCGACTGGGGTCGGTAAATTGGTACCAGACTTGTCTGGGAAGGATAAAGCGCTGACTTGTTCATCGGCTGGCCACCGCAAGTCATTGTATGGCATATGGGTTTCCTTCAAATGACCTCTTGGGCCCTTACATAACAAAACACAGGTAACACATATGAACGGTAACAAGGGGCTAGAGATGTAAGGCCGGAGGGGAGGGGTGGGAGAGAAGGAACTCCTCAAGAGCGGGGAGGCGCCGAAGCCGACACTACACGGCCGGCGATCAGACTAGGACGAACCCCGCAGCATTCGCAGAGGTTCTTTTATATCCTTCAGCCGTGGGACGAAACAACGGCTGTCGTTGTTACAACATGCTGAAGACACTTGAGAGTTGATCCCGAATAGATGTCTACACTCCTTACAATACCGCGGATAGTGAAGATGAAATTGGAGGCGGAGCTATTCGGCAACCAATCAAAGCTCTGGCTCACTCGGTGATCCGCACAACGGGAGGAAGTGGACTCATTAAGAAGAACGATACGGTACTCACGATCCTGAAGCCGGTGCTATTTCACTGTCCTGTCGATGCAGTCTCTCCGATCTGCAAATTACTCTCAAATTAATATAAAGAGCGGTAATTAAAGGTGCAATCACAGTCGGGGGATAGAATAGAAGGGGTGTGAGAGCATGTCACTTCTTAGAAGATAGATTGAATAGAATAAAGGATAGCCGTCCAAGGTTAGCTGACCATGTGGCAAATAGCTTTTCCACTACCATGGGTTAGGATTCTGCCTGTGTAAGTATAAGCATTTCGGATCCATCCTAATCGTGGGGGGGTCAGTTCCAGGCCTAGCGGCTGCCAAACGTTTTCTGGGGGCTTGGCACCCAAACCTCGGAGACACATCTTCTGACCACGGACGCTCATGACGCAAAGTCGGCGACACTCCTTCTGTATACGGATGCTCTTGCGCGAAATCGGTGACACGTCTTCTGAACCCGGTTGCCTGGTTCCACTCACTGGTCCTCCTTCCTGGGTCCACCTCTTGGCCCCTTCCTTGTTTTTTCCTATTAACCCCCTTTACTGGCCCTTTCTGGTTCCCACGTTGTGGTCCCTCCTCAAGGTCTTATTGAGCTCATCAGGGGCCGTATGCTCGTCTACCCCGAGTCTCCTCGATGGGGGTTGGGGTGTGATAAGGTATGCTGATATTGATTGGATTTCCCCCAACGGCGAAAAACGAGCAAACGGCCCCAGGTCCGGCCGAAAAGTCTTCTACTCAAAGCTGCGTGCTACTTACGAGGCGGCAAGAAGCTCCATGTCGCACATTCGCAAGGGCAGCTTGGCGTTTGGTCTGAAAAGTACTACTCATTAATGTTAGTTCACGCTTTTATGGTGACTTATGAGATCTACTTATCTGGAGGCGGATTCATCAACGACTTACAGCAATTTAACAGAAAAAAATTACGGTGCAATCCTAGTTGGTGGTGGCCGCTCTTAAATGATGTGCCGACATAATGAAACACATTAAAAGGGCAACAACATGTAGAAATAAGTAAACTACGCCAACCTGGTTGCCCAGATAGTTCAGTTCCCGAGTTACTACTCGCAGTAGGGGAACCTAAAAAGGACCGTTCTCGGTGTACTCTAACAAGGGATGATCCCCCTTACTAGATTTGCACCGAGAACGGATAATCTTCTAGTAGAAGAATAGATAGCATCTGTGAAACAATATAAAAATAGGCCAAGACACCATCAATCAACGTTTGGACACAGGGAAGACAGTGCACTTTACGCCCTCACCATCTGCAAACGTCCCGACCTAGTTCACAAATGTTGTATATTTCCATGTTTTCTGTGTTATTTGTTCTGATTTTCGTTAGTTCAGTTGTTCTTTAAGGAATGAATAAGTTCAATATGTTTCAATACTGATCACATTCAGTTATTATGAAATCGTTTAAGAGTGGCCACCACCAACTAGGATCGCACCAAAATTACAGCCGAAACCTCTGATAGCGCGGTATATCAAGCGATATGGCGAGCGATAAGCTGCGTTATCAAAGTTTTTTGCTGTGAATTCTCTGTAAAGTTATGTAAGTCGTTGATAAATCTGACCCCTGAAGGGCAGCCTCAAACTGGCAACTGCAACGCATCTCCTCTTGGTGCGCCACGCACGTCTCCCAATTCGCTCTAGGGCCCTCACACCATGTTCAGGATTCATTAACAACTCACTGAGCGGTAACGGTAGAGGTTACCGCGAAATCGTCTCATATCGCGATTCATCAGCGCGACCCGGTAGATTTCCGGTGAAGGTCGTTGCAACGTAATGCAACGGTAACCCGGATAGGGTGTTGGATAAACGACGCAGTGAAGAACCAGTAACGCTTCACTGCCAATGCCTGACCCTATGGCCTATCCATATCGACTCATAACTTCGCGCGATAGATATGGGAGCTTATCATTAGGCTTCGCTCGGGATGAGCGGTGGTATGACATGGGCCTATGGCAACGAGTTGAGCGCGCTGCCAGGAGTATTGGAACGCATGCACAGGGACTTCTGCGAGAACGGCTAGGAAGGCTAAGACCCATGCAAGCTGCTCGTGCTAAAACCGGTATCGTCGCTCAACGGGTAGTGCGCCCTGGGTTCTGCGCTCGAAGAGCTTCGGCGCGGCATATTTAGAGCGCGGAACCAGGCTAGGGAAGGGATTCCGGGATGCGGGCCATACCAGCTGCTCTCGTTGCTCAGTGGGGATTACGCATCGATCGAATGTCGGTTCAATCCCAAAGGGAGTCACCTTGTAACTGGACCTGCGTCCTACCAATCGTTCTCGGGCACAAGCCTGGTTACAAGGTAGCCGCCTCCCATGTCCCCTAAGAAGGCCATTAATCAAAGCATTACAACAAAACCGAAACAAAAACAAGCAGCAATAAGAAGAAAAACAAAGCAGACAACAATAAAAAGTACGCCGTAGGCGTCCCTGGGTCGCCTCTACGTGTCTCCCTACAATAAAAGAGTCGACGCGCACGCATTCGGTGGACGGGAATATGAAAACCGGGATTACGTGCGAGCCGTTGGAGCCTCCTCATCTCTTTCTAACTAATTTTTTCAATATTCCAGCGACAGCACCTACTATTAAGTGGGGAAGGCATCAGGTAAGCTCGCTTATCTGTTATGCTATGTGTGTGTTTGTCCTTAAAATAGGAGGGATTTACAAGTGATTATGGAGTGCCTCCTTTGGGATTGAATCACGTGATCCACGACGCAACGGCAGCAACCGCACGCTAGCTACAGTATCCCGCAAACCTGCACATCAACTCGCAATGCGAATGGCTGTATGCGGTTACTTATAATTAAGACCACGTTGAACAGCCTGTGCCCTTCCTGTTTAGGATAGATTTGGCTAAGGACCTGATCTATGATCGGGAGAAAGCATCGGTGCCGATGTGCTGTCGTCAAGAAATTGGGTTACGTACTTCTCCTCTAGCATGATGCGACGCAGATTCTCCTCCACAGAATCGTAGGCATAGTCTCCTTCGCTCAAAGCGCGAAACACTTCAGACGTCGTGAGATCTCTGAACGCTGACATTGCTCTACGCCTTTGGAATCTTGGAGAAGACCAGCACAGATGTAAGGCAATTACCCGAAGTCCATACTGAATGATGAAGTGAACCGTACCATTGCTGTGCCACTCAGGGTGGTCTTATCAGTTTATCAGTTTATTAGATAGACTTGTCCAACGATAAGGAAAATAATAAGGCCTTTGTTATACCACCGCTCACCCCCAACGACGCCTAATGATATGCTCCCATATCGATTTCGCAGACGGAGGAGGTGCGACTGTCGCGTGCACCCGATACCAGGTTCCTGGTTCGGATTTCCCGCCCAGGCCAACCAAGCCTTCCATCCCTCCGGGGTCGGTGAATTGGTACCAGATTTGTCTGGGAAGGATAGAGCGCTGACTTGTTCATCGGCTGGCCAGCATGGCCAAATACGCATTCAAATCGCACCCACGATATTCCGTAGAAGAAGAATGCGTGACGCATCCCAAAAGGATTGAATAACGTCGCCTTTTATCCTTTCATCCTTTATCGATTGCGCGAAGCGATGTCAATCAATAAATAAGGCAGTGTTTTACCCATTCCAAGGACAGGACTACCTGAACACCAATCCAGGAAGGATTAAAGGTTTCGTTGCCCTGGGTGGGACCATAAGCCAATTACCTCGACACCTGATGTGCCCTACAGTAGGCTGCTGCTCCGCCTACGCTAGTGGATTAGTGCCCTTCTTAGCATGCTCCTTGGCGCCTAGTTCTCCAGAATAAAGCCATGATGTCATTCGCTGGTGCGCCGGCGGCGAGCGGCTGTGTTCTGCGTGCGCTCCGTCAGCCCGGTCATCATCAGGCAGCCAAAGAACTTTTATTCCGTTCTATCAACCTTCATTCTGCTCTCGTCTGCTGCCCAGTTCTCTATTGAGGCGTGTTCTTTGAAGACTTCGAAGCGGATCAATCGTCACCCTGCAACATCCCTAGCGGCAGGGGTACACTCCGAGGTTCTCGATTTTGCCGCCGTATCAGGTGTATTTTAGCTAGTTGTTCCTGTCGGTTTCCATTCTACCGCCTTTCAAGCGCTTTCACATACCTTATCGAGGTCGATGATGGTGAGGACCAGAGCGGCAACAAGACGAATCAATATCCCGGAATCAGAGGACTGCGAAGGGATCACGGAGGCGATCGATCTGGTGAAAACTGATGCATCCCTGCCCGTTCATGTTAAGGACTTACTGCTTTATTTGTGCCGCCAAAAGGACCAGATAGACTACTTGATCCAGAAAAACAAGGAACTTGAGGTTCAAGTGAAAGTCCTTACTGATGAAAACATTGATCTGAAAAGGCAGTGCTCTCAGTTCTCTCAACCTTCACAATTGTCTGAGCCAATATCGATCGATGTTAGTTTTGCTGCTCAGTCCTCTCTTCCTCCTGCTCCACGGACAGATTTAGTTGTTGAAACTGAATCTGAATTCGAAAGGCGGCGATCACTCGTCCTCGCAGGTGTTCCAGAAATTAACTCCTCTCCTATTCGTAATCGTGTTCAGTATGACTACAATACTGTTTATCATGTTTTGCATTTTCTAGATGTTGAATGTTATCCAATTGCCGTATATAGACTAGGCAAGCCACATGTTGGTAGGAACAGACTGCTCAAAATTGTTTTACCTTGCTCTGCTTATCAGAAGGTCGCAGTCAGGAATGCTCCTCGTCTTCGCTTCTATCCTGGGAGGGGACTCTACTTAAGGGAGTCCCTTCCTTTGGAGGTTAGAAAGTTGAGACGGGAAGCTTCCGCTCCCTTCAATGGGGCTCGCCTCAGCGGGGATCTCTCGCCCATTCCTTCTGCTGATGCGGTAGGAGGGCCACGGAGCCCACACAATGAGACGAGCTCAACTGGAGGTTTAAACTAGGTTCTGCTCTTCGGCCTTCTAGGAATGCTACTGGTCGTGATGCTCGTTCCTTAACGCCTTGCGATTTGTTACCGAATGAACTTGAAAATTGTCGTACCTCATGTTTTTACGCAAACGTTAGATCTTTAGTTAAGAACTCCTGTTATGTGGACATTCTCCTTGGCTCTCTGTTCGATTTGTATGCATTTTCTGAATCTTGGCTCAAAAAGTGTCACAATATCTCTACCATGTTCTGGTACTGGCTGAAGCATTTTGACGTTATTCGATGTGATAGGTCTAGACTTAAGGGCGGCGGCGTTATACTTTTCATCAGGAATTGTTTTTCACACGCTGTCGTACTGTCGGAATCAGTAGAAGACGGGTATGAAATTCTTGCTGTGGACCTCTTTAGCAAGGGTAGTAGCTTCCGATTTGTGGTTGTTTATAGGACTCCTTCCTGTACTGTTTTTAATAATCAACAACTTGTTAAAGCCATCAGTGACGTTGTGAGCTGCCAGCACCACATAGTAATTGTAGGAGACTTCAATTTTCCAGAAATTAACTGGACCACCTTGGAAGCACAATCTCCAGCTTCCACCTCTTTCGTTGGCATGTTGCAGACTCACGAACTGCAACAATTGATCAATGAACCAACTCGAAAACATGCTACTCTTGACCTCCTTATTACTAGTTCCACTGATTTCTGCAGTAATGTCTCAGTCCAGGCTCCAGTTGGAATGAGTGATCACAATAGTATACTTTTTAACATAGTGGGCGGGCAGCCTGAGCAACCACTAGTTTATCGTCGGAACTTTTCGAAGCGTAATCTCGAACAGTTATCCACTTATCTCTATAGTATCCAATGGATTCAGTCTTTGGAAACTTTCCGTACTGTGAACGACAAATATGAGATGTTTTTAGATATATTACGTCATTCCATGGATCTTTTCGTGCCTTGGACTCTTGTACGCGCAAAAATGGGAAATCTTCCAGCGCATCTTGAAAATATGCTCCAACATCGTGAATGTCTATACAACTACGCCAAAAGGACTGGTTATTGGACGAGCTATAAAGAATTTTCGGACAAGTTCCATAAGGCATTGACGAAATATAATAAGAATGTTGAAAAGAGAATTATTCAGACCAAAAATAAGAATGCGTTCTTTAAATACGTGAACTCTAAGCTTTCTACAGATACAGGAATAGGCTGCTTCAGAGTTGGTGATCAGGTTGCTACTACAGATAGTGAGAAAGCCGAAATACTTGCTGATCATTTCGCCGCGGTATATTTGGAAGATGATAACAGGCTTCCAGTTTTTGATTGTCACGAATCTGGCCCTATGGTAAGTTTTCCGTGGTTTCAGGAGCAGGAAGTTCTTCAAGTGCTAATGAACCACAAAGCATCATATTCTATGACTCCGGATCTAATTCCCTCAGTCTTTATTAAGGGTGTAGCTCCAGCAATAGCTGGTCCTTTGACGTATATTTTTAACCAATCAATGATGTTTGGGGAAGTTCCTACACGTTGGCGACATTCGTTTGTCACTCCAATTTTGAAAAAGCAACCGGACAATGATCCTAGCAACTACAGACCTGTAAGCATTACTTCGGTTTTTTGTCGTGCCTTTGAGAGAATTCTTAAGGCTCACATAGTAAAGCACTTGGAAGTCAACAGCATAATTTCACCTTCTCAACATGGGTTCGTAAACGGAAGATCGGTTGAAACCAACCTTCTTGAATGTGTAACTCAGTGGTCGAAAATACTAGAGGATAAAAGTGCATGTGATGTTATATACTTTGACTTTGCTAAAGCTTTTGATAGGGTTAGCCACACCAAGTTAATTTATAAAATCCAAAAGCTGAATTTTCACCCAGTAGTGATCAGATGGATTGAAGCATATCTGAGTGGGAGGACTTTTCAAGTAAGAGTCAGATCTTCACTTTCTACGGTTCGATTTGCGAAAAGTGGTGTACCGCAAGGTGGGGTACTTTCTCCGATTTTGTTTAACATCTTTCTAGCCGAGTTGCCTAATTTGTTGGGAAGATGTGGAGTAATATGCAAACAGTATGCGGATGATCTAAAAATTTTTCGCAGAATTGATTTTTCCTCGGACTGTCGAAAAATTCAGGATGCAATCTCCACTATATTTCAATGGTCCGAAGAATGGCAGCTCCCCTTGGCTCCTCATAAAACAATGCATTTACGTATTGGTAGCTCACAACACAACAGTGTCTACAGGATAGACGGCGAAGTTATCCAAACAGTGAGTTCTATAAGGGATTTAGGTTTCCTATACACCCACAAACTGGATTTCTCAAACCACATTCAAAACATACAAAATAAGGCATACCTACGTACATTTCAATTGTTTAAGGCCCTTTCGACTACTAGTACAAAAGTATTGTTGAAGGCATATAAGATTTACATCAGACCAATTTTGGAGACTGGTGCGACAGTATTTAATCCCAGCAAAAGGAAATTTGTAGTCGCCATTGAAAGGTGTCAAAATAATTTCACGAGAAAGACATATATACGTAGCTGTGGATTGACTTATCACAGGATTCCTAGTGCTAGGACTCGCAACATCCATCTCAAGCTGCCGTCCCTTGAATCTAGAAGGAAGCTAATTGATGTATCTATGGTGTACAAGATACTCAATGGTTTGGCAAAGGTGGATGTAGAACAGTTCTTCTCTCTTAGACGCTCCAACACCAGAGGAGAGGTTTACAAATTAGTAGTAGCTAGGGCACGATCAAGTGTCATGGCTAGTACTTTTGCCATTAGAGCGGGGTCATCGTATAAAGCACTGATGAGGAATACTCCCCATTTCACCCGGTTGTCTGCTTTCAAGAATTTCGCAGCTGGCAAGCTATTTACAGGTTAGTGGTGCGAATGTATGAGCCGAATTCAGGGAAAGCACTATCTTGTAGTCGCTCCTGTGCTGTACTTTGTCGCTCGTTTGAATTACTACTCGCAATATGTTGGTGTCATCGCTACTACTACGCTTACTGTTGGTCTTTTGCTTTTGTTTAACGTTCGTCTTATGCGACGTAATAAATACTAAAATACTAAAATGTGAAGCCATCGAGTTTCGAGGAGATTTGCAAACAAAATCTAAGCTGGCCGTGTCTGGCAGAGGATTAGCGGAGAGATATACACGTGTAGTGAAGCCGAGTGAAATCACATCACCGATTAGACGAGAGCATCCGCCTGTGATGGTGACAACCATTCCTAGCACTTTGCTTTCCGTTTCGCTACTCTATCTCATAGGCAGTTACCCTTTCTCATATGTTTACATTAAATGATACGAATAAGGAAACTGCGACGTTCCGTATTTCCTATTATATTAGGTTGTCGGAAAAGAGATGTCGGTTTCGTTCAAAAAGAAACTTTATTATAGGAACAGAATGACAAGGCTTTAATGGAAATCTCCATTATTATCAATGATATGTTCCCAATATCTTTACAAAGAATGGATGCCTTGCTCGAAGAACTCCGGTGGACGCGACTTGAAGAAGTTGGACACCTAAATTTGGACTTCGTCACGGTTCTTGAGTTTTCTCTCTGTCAAGGCGTGCTGCGTCGACCGAAAAAGATGGTAGTCTGATGGCGCAAGAACTGGGCTATAAGGCGGGTGAGGCAGAAGTTTTCAGCCCAGTTTTTCTTACCTAGGTTAGATCACTCGACCGCCTCGCTGTGGATGATGCAGTGTATCTCACTTAGGTTAGATCACTCGACCGCGCCGCTGTGGATGATTCAGCGTATCTGCGGTCGACGCTGTCATGGAGTAATTCCACGGTTTCTATGTTCACTCCTTGTTGATGCAGTGCTTGGTCCATGCGGCTCCGTTGTTTTTGTAAAGGTCTGTCGTCACTGTTTGGCCTGGGTCTAGAACCTCAAACTGTACCACACCTCTACTGTTTCACCAAGCAGAGAGCATGACTTTCGTTGCCAGGCTTCGTCGTTGCCTTCAGAACCTCACCGGGGCTCAATCACTGCAGCTTTCGTGTGGTGTTGTTGCGGTGGATCCACTTCTCGTCCGACGTCACGATGGAGTCATTGAAACCGCTGTTCTTGGTTTTGTGGATGAGAATCCTATTGATGACGACTTGTGCAGCTCTGCTTGCAGCGTTGACCTGATATAGCACCCATTTTCCATACCGATTCGACTTCCAGTTGCATACAGTTGATCGATGATGGTAGAATGGTGAAAGCCAAGCCTCTCTGCGAATTCACTTGTAGGTTGGTTTAGGTCCGACTGGCTCCAGTACATTACTCTAACGCGATGTCGCGGCGCTGAAACGCGGACGTGTGCTCGGTGTAGCGTGGCTCGCCGCGGAGCACGACATTTTGCCAGTGTTCACGCTTGATAACAAGGTCAGCTGTTCAAAGGAAATCTGTAGAGAATTTCGGAAACCTTCGTTCCAACGGTTACAGAAGTTCGTAAGCAGTGTCTGGTAACAGTAGCAACTTAACTATCGCATCGACGACAATGCAGTAGAGCAGCTAGGAGCACTTCAACAACAGTGCCGCAGGGAAGTGACACGATGGAGAACCCGTGGAAAAGACGCCGTAAACATTAAAGGCTCTCTTGGGTCGGTCGCTGTTTTATCCTGTTGTCTCCCTTATAGGATTATTCTTCACCTCTCAGTCAAAATCCTATCTCGATCGCACTTTAACGAGCGATCGAGATAAGATTTTGACTACTATTCTGGCTACTGCTCCGCAATCTTGGATTGTATCACATTTATTCCCCTTTCAAAATTCACAATCAAATGATTTTTGTTGCTATGCTTGAACAATAAAGTTATATGAGTCATCTATGAATTCCTACACTGTAGTAGCTATATGAGAGGTATACACCTCTTTGGATATTGGTATAGACCAATACTAAGCATACGAAACCTTATCTAAACAGTATGCGTGAAAAACACGGAGAGATTCACGTCCGTTGCAAAATCCCTTTTTAAATCCCCACCTAGACACGTGATTCGGTCATCTGTAGGTCTTCTACCGCTCACCTTTGGGTCGAAGTCAGATCACCTGCCAGTGCAAGGTTTGTTTAACCATTTTTCGCCTGCAAGTGACCTCTAGGTGTCTGAATACACCCCGATTTCTTCCGGCTTTTCCTCTGTTCATGTTGTAGTTCGAGTTTATACAATTTCCAAATCTACGGTTAACATATTCCACTAGTGTTTTCTAGTAGAGATAACCAATTATCAATTCAGAGATTGTTGAGTGGATTATTCAGGCTTTTGCAATCCTCTATCTCTTTATAGAAACTTACAAGCACTTCCTTCATAGAGTTCTAATTAGTAACCACCGCAATTCTCTTCGTATTTTCCTGACTAGGTCCTTCCCAGTTTTCCTTCACTCATTTGAAACAGATTAAGTCTCATTCCACTCGCACTTTACTAACAAACGCTTCCACTTCCCTGCCAGGGTCCAAATTCATCAAATACTTACAACAATCTAACCTTGAAAATATAGCCGAAATCCCTGATAGCGCGGCTTGTCATGCGATGTGGTGAAGCATTTCACGATATCGCTTGTAAAAAAATGGCAGCGAGGGGAGCGTTTAGTGATGTAGAATACAGATTAAGAATGTTGAGCCATCTTTAGGCCTGTGAAGACGACGAAGCGGTCGATAGTCTTTAGGCCTAGAATAAACCTTTCCACCTATCAGCCCCGCTTACACAGAGGCAGAAATCAAGACTGTGGTCGAGATCGCCAAAACTTCGAGATGCTGACAAAGTTGCCCAGCTTCGCAGTTTCTCCTGCCTTGTGCTACGCACGCGAAATACGGACGTTAACGAAACCGATTAAAGGCCACCTGAGAAGGATGTAAGTGGCCTTGGGATGCAAAATACTCGGCATATCTCTGCACCAACATCGGCTGTCCAAACTATCAACGAAGTCGTACGGTCATTGACAAATGTCCGTGGCGTCGTCCTTGATGTGGATGAGGCGAAGCGTCAATACGCTGTGTATCTCATGAGACGCAATGATGGACACTGTATCTAGTAACTGCGCTCTGGAAGGGACTCAGCAAGAAGTAAGCGACCAGGCACTCCGCCGCCAGTACGATGGCAAGATTATACGATACAACCTCTGCGACTCTAACTCGATTAAGGCACTTGTCCACTGGTCATCAGCGGCTCAAGATCGAGAACCGTGGAGAAGTTCGGACCCGTGCAGGGCAAACCTGCTGAGGAACGGGTCGCAAGTAACGCAAGTATGCAAAGCAACGCCAAATTAGGCACTTTCCAACAGAATGAAGTACTTTGAAGCCATGTTTGTGCGAATAGTCTCGAGTATGATGCGAAGATGGTATAAACATTTCACCTTAGGCATCTGGCATACCTCCGAGTCGCTCCAGTCTTACAGATGCCTTACAGATGCCTTACAGTCTTATAGGGGTTCGTATGTTAGGTGTCTCCTTGAGTTATGGTAACGGTCCACAGCCGCACGCCACCGCGCCCGATTACGGTAGCATGGCGTGTTGTTGAGTCCGCCTTCGAGGACCTATGACGTATGAACAAAGCAGACTGTGCGCCACGAAGCAGACTTCCCATCGTAGGGTGGTGGTTGAGGAATTTAGCCGTTTTTGCTCTGCTTTCTCTTTACATTTCTGGCATTCATAAGCATAGGGATTGACTGACACCTGGGGGTCACCATGTAATACACTTTAGCGAAGGCAATAAAGATTGAGTTAGCTATATCCACATGGCAATAAAGACTTTTGATTTACGTTTGCCCGCTAAAGCAGCAGCAGCGCATCTAACCTTGAGTGAAGTCTTGAGATTAGAAGTCATTCTCGCTTTTCCTAATCTAAAATTAGGCTTCGCGGTTCATGACAATAAATATGTGCTGTCAGTTTTTCGGTAATCAAACTAAGTACTTCCTTCAATTCAGACGCTAAATGCTTCTCGAAGTGAGCTAGAGTATGAGATGGGTTACTGGAGGAGAGCTCAGCTAAGGAGGATCTACTCACGAAATCAAGTCAGCGATTCACCGTCCTTGAATTGTCCCTTCCAAAACAGCAATGCGCGCTCTGCTCAACTCGCCTCGTCTCGTAGCGAAAACTCGTCCGAGGCGGGCGTGTCACACAGTCGGCCTACGACAGTCGAGCGCGTCGCTCCACCTTCTACAGTAGTAGAAGACGCCTAACGTAATACACCCGTTTCATAGCACACAAGAGCTTCTAAGGAATCCGCACAATTTTGCGGACAGCGGTGGGCGGGCAAACAGCGCGGCCCACGCACAGTTAAGTTTTGCTGGCGACGAGCGGTAGAGGCATTGTACTCTTTCTAGTCGGAACATACTGCTGCTATTCAATTTCCGCCTCTGTCAGCGGCGGCGGCAATAATGATGTGAATCATGCTTCCCTG